>LUCM01002137.1:0-84955 GCA_008360955.1 Fasciolopsis buskii | reverse complement strand
CCTACCTTGGTAGCTGCGTGTCCAAATATGGTAGCTCGGGAGCGGAGGTAAATAAGGCTCAGGAAGCTAACGCTGGATTGAGGCACTTGTGGTGTCGACCTGATATTTCACTGAAGTTGGAAGGTCGTGTGTACTGTGCTGCAGTGCGTTCAGTTCTGTTGTACGGTTGCGAGACGTGGAGTATGCGTGTGGGCGATGTTCGTCGGTTGGAGGTTTTCGACAACCGATGTTTACGTAGCATGGCTAGGATTAGATGGGGTGCCCGGGTGAGTAATATTGAGGTTAGAAATCTGGTATTGGGTGCCTTTTCTGATAATACCTTGTTTCAGCGTATGAAACTTAGCAGACTACGCAGGTTCGGTGACCTACTGCGCATGACGAACACTCGTCTACCATATCGTGTCTTATTTTATGTTCCTCCTAAGGAATGGAAGAAGCCATGTGGAGGCCAACACATGACGTGGCAACGTGGGATGAGAATGTACAGCGAAGTTAGGTAAAGTAGGTGTCTCACGCCTTCGTGCTTGGGGTCCGAAAGACTTGTCGACCTGCTGGCTGGAGACACTGAAGGATATGGCAGTGAGCCGTGAACAGTGGCGATCGTGCTGTCACTTTCTATCGAATCAGAATGAATGAAAACACGTGCGCTTGTACAGTTAGACTATGTTTCGTGTATTGGTAGCAGCAGCATCTTATATTTTCCCGCTTGTGTGGGTCCACTCCCTGTTCCCGTTGGATATTCACTCTTTTTACAGAAACGTGTAACCCTGGGTAAATGCAGCAGTCAGTGAGGCTTGCCTTGCTGTTTAACGCTGAACGATGATGATGATGATGACTCGCAGCTACCACGCAACTTTTGGGCTACAGGGAAATGTCATCTACCACGAAAGTAACTGGAGGGCACAGGATTTGAACAAATGACCTTTTGAGGTGAAGGCGTTTCATACACTGAATTACTATCCAGAAGTATAAACGTGGCGACAAGCATAGCAGCCCAAGCAGAATAATGGGGGCCAGTGAATGGATGCGTCAGATAAAAACAGAACAACCACGATCCTTTGGCACTTTTCGATTTCTTTTTACTGAATCGGTCAATGATTGGTTAATACTTTGTCACGGCGTTCGTAATCAACCTGAGTGCATATAAACAGTGTCATGCTACACTATATTATACTGTACTGTACTATACTATACACCGGCTGGAAACAGGCATGGTGACAATGCAACATGTAAATGGAACTGCAAAGAGGAGACAAATAATAGGGGGAATAATAAATCTCAATAAACCAACTGTTTTTTCGTGTTTCTACCCTAAACATTCTGTGATAGGTTGGGTTTTACAACTGTAAAGAACAATACAAACTCTTTTACACACCCTTCCCTCGAGGGAAAGCCGGACGTCAAGGGGCGCAATACAGCATATTTCCTGTGCAGAACAATTATTATATGCTTTCTAAAGCGCGATCTATTTTATCTCGTATTTGTTTTATTTCCAGAAGAAAATGAAGTTGACAGGCACAGCGAAAATAGAATGACAGTTTTATGAACACCTGCTAATGTGTACTTATCCATTCATATAAGCTGATGATTATTTAGAATTTCTACTGTGTAGTTTATGCATGTTCAGAGGGGCATCATAAAAGTAATTCAGACTGATGCTGCGCGCGCAACTTCAAACCAATTTAAAGGCTATGAGGTCGTTTTCCTATTTACGGAATCAATGCACGGATTGAAAGACTAGGATGAATTAATTCGCCACAACCAATACTTATTAGGAGGTAAACACCAACGACCTTCAGTCGATATATACGTACATTTACACCACAGCTGAAATTAACCACCGCACACATCGAGGGATGTATGGCGTTCAAGAGATGACTATGAATGTCCATTCACGGATGCATTTAGCGGACGATGTCCGCACACATGATAAATCAGACTAGTTCCACACGATTCCTTTTGAATTTATTTCGCATCAGGTAAAAAAGCATCAAAGGAAGGACGAATGTTGGCCATCAGTCACATCGCGATTTTAAGAGGCACCAGTCTCAGCGACAATGGGGAAGCCAACAAGTGAACTTTGTGTGGGGTACAGAAGAGATAAAGCGCTGCTGTTTATCGGGCATTACATGCTTTCAAATTTGTTCCCGGACAATGCGATTATCGCAACTGGATGGCCCTGACTTATACAGAGGATCCGAAAAACAGATTATCGATTTGCAGTTAGATATCGCAAGTTCAAAGATGCCTTTGGTTTTTTTTATTTCCCCTTCCCATGGATGAACCCATATATATTCAACTGTAAAAACATTTCTGAGAAAGCCTCCACTTACTTCCATTATGAAGTAGATTGCAAATGCGTTGTGCTAAGAGTCCTTAATTCAATTCGTTGTTTTACACCCTTATGTTGCAATAAAAGATTGACCGAGTGTCAACTTCTTTATCCCACTGGACGTTCATCACACTAACTCTCCACTCTTCTTTTTTCGGATGATTTCGCTATCCCTTAATGGAAGACGACAGCGAAGACGCATGCATCATTTCCAAAGCCTGGTTGTCAACCGATCACAAATCGGCCTACGTACCAAAATTAATCGGGAAAAATTTAACCGGATGGTACGAAACCACGAGTCAGTGTCAGTTGCCACAGCACCACGGTCGGCTAGAGCCATTACACAGGTAACCAATGCCTTATCACCCACCTTCCGGTTGTGTTGAGACAACTAAAGTATCTGGATGGCATGGCACCATTTGGCGATCGAACGGTTACCATGCGACTACCGTGGGGAAAGTTCTGTAAGTGAATATTTGTCAGTAAGAGGTAAGTTATCTGCAGTAAGAGCCTACATTATTTGTCCTCGGAGGATGGCGAGGAGAAAGAAAACTTATGGGAAGTACCCGTAAGTCGATGTACGGTATCCGGGACACTTAACTCCTGAGACTTACTAAGAATGTCTGAACAACCAAGTGAGCTTTTAGAAGAAAAGACAAAACTGGTAGTTGCGTCAGTAGTGGCGGCCCTTCGGGAAAAATCGAGCACTTTGGGACATGATTTTCTTCAAGATCTGCTTCCGCGCTTGATTTCACTTTCGTCACATTCGTTCGGTTGTTTGCCTCGTCGCACACAAAATCTGAACGTGCTGCTATTTTCAAGAATTCTCACTTTCGAATATCTCTGACCACTCGGCATTGTCCTGCTGTCGTTTGCCTGTGCGTGTATTGTCGCATCGATGCTATTCAAAACCACGAAGTGCACAATACATTGCTCCCATCTGGTTGTTGTCTCCAGTCTTCTCTATTCTATCGACTAAGGGGACGTCGTCAGCGGTGGGCCCGAAATTTTAAAAGAAGGCACGTTGGGAGTTGTATTCCCGACGACTTCTAAGCATCCATTAACGAAAACTTAGAAGGTACTCAAAATTAGACTACCGGGACTAACAGGACAATCGCGAAGTAATAAGGTCACAGTCACTCTAAAAGCGAGAGTTTTGCCAAAGAACAGCGCCGCATCCACGTAAGATCAGCTGTCATAATTAGTTAGCTTATGCGGTCAAAGCAGGGAAATGGTTTGAACCAATCAGGATGAGCGCAGCGGCAGTACCAAGGATTACCAGACAGTACCTCTCGCCTGATTAATGTCACATTTCAACCACAGCTATAAGTCTTGGTAACTTCACCGGGACAACGTTTACTAGTAAACGATACACTACGTTCTCGTCACATTAGGATGTGGTCCACAAGACTTGTAGAGTGACACGCTTCTCTGAGTATGTTACTAATCACATGAAAAGAGAATTATGAAGACAGCAGACGCATGTGGTCGATTAACCAGCCAAAGCGACACAAATTTGCAGAAACAAAGTGCGAAATCGAACTTACGAAGGGTGAAAGGTTATAATCTGGCGTTCTGCAGGTGTGAATTCTTCTAGTTGCTAAACCCGATTATTTGGAGAGCAGACCGTGGAGTTTGGGAGGATCCTGATGACTTCCTGAAGTAGTAACAATCAACTTTTGATTGTGTAGTCACACCTTCAACGATATCCCAAGCAAGAGAAAAGAGATGCTTCCCGAAGGAGACCGTTTAGTGAACAGTTGCTGATTTTGGACGCAGTTGTCCGGATGATCTTCGGACTTTTTCATAAATAAGGCTTAAAAGTCGGGAGAACCGAATGTTGTTGATCAACTGGCATTTTTGAATGACGAAGATAGGCAAATAAAGAAATCTAAAAGCCTTATAAAGGAACTACACTCCTGGAGAGAAGAGTGACAGCAATCAATACCAGAAACAGCAGCACCAGCTGGCCGTAGACACCCAACAAACCTCGTTTGTCCTTCAGAGTCAGTTCAGTTCACCTTATTTCCCAACAATGCAGTTCTCTCACGGTCCGTAATGAGAAACAATGACCCAGCACACTCAATACCGGTTATTCTCGCACAAAAGCCGAAGAATCGATTGACTGGGTGAGGTCTTCGAGAGTAAGCCCCAAGCATGCCACGCCCCCGTCTGTTCAGCGGCCAAGAGTACGGCGAGAGGGATATATGAGGGTGACCCACACAAATGCTGCAGGTGTGGGTAATAAGTGGTCGGAGATGCGATTCAGGACTCTGGATGTAGATTTAGTGGCTGCTACTGAGATCTGGTTGCGGCCGGCGGAGGGTGACAATGAATTAGTGGCGCGGGATTATTATTACTTTAAAATAGATAGAGCGGATAAGAGAATAAGAGGCTAGGTGCCGATACTGGCGACTGAAAATTACGGTTCATTGGAGGGCCCTAAACTGTACACTTCAAACTTACAGGCTCTGGGAGACAACATCACTACTGGCTGCTCGAGGATCTCAGCTATGGGTGCCTAATTTCTCCCGGGATCGAGGCCGAAGGAGGACGGGGAACTACCTCTTTTTCTCAGTGTGGATGCAGGGTCTACGGGAAAACTTCCTATACTGGCGGATTTTAACGCCCCGAGGATTGGCTGAATTTTCGAGAACATCCTGGAAGGCAGCTTTGGGCATCAATTCTTGCAGTTTATGCACGAAAGTGGGGTGGTTCACCGCGTTGCTCGAGCGTCTAGATGGAGATTCGGGCAAGTATCTTTTTATCCTTGACTTGGTTCTCACAAGAACACTGAATGAAATAGGGAGCCTTGGGTTAGAAGTTCCAATAGGTAGGAGCGACCACGCCGTAATCCGAATGCGACTGATTCTGCAATGACTGGCAGCCCCGTCAAATATGGCAGAAACTTCTCAGGAATGGATAAAAGTGCGCTGCCCTACTTGGGTCCCCAAACCCGGTGGGAAGTCCGGAGAAGTATCAACTTTGTTGATCGTCAGTGGGAGAACATCAAGAGCGACATGTTAACAACAACAGACTTAGTTGAACCCAACCATACAATCAAACGAAAGTGGCTACCGCCATGGTGGATGAGGAAGATCACGATAGCCGGAAAGCTGAAACTCAAGGCTTTCATGAGGCCTGGGGACACACAGGGCTACTAAGATTACCTGAGGTACATACTGAGGAGAAAGAGAACGCTCCGCATTCTACGACATTGCCAAACCTCCTACAAATAGCAAACCGATGGGCAGCTAAAATGAACCCCAAAGTCCATGACAAATATGTGCAATCTAAGGCAGCTTTCCGGAAGGCCGCAGGTGGAGTGGAAAAACACCAGGGAAATAGATCGATCGACAGTCAGGAGAAGTCTGACCGTCTGTTGAAATTCTTCCAGACAATATGCAGGCGGGATCAAGGGACAGTGGAAAACACTAAGTCCCGTCACCCTTATGGTGAAGATGCCGGATGGAGTGATCATGGAGGAAGAATTGTGGGACAGCCTGAAAGAAATGGACGTGTGGAAAGCGGCAGGGCGTGATGAATTCCACCCAGCGATAGTGAAGCCACTATCGGAGGTCCCGGTGAAACTTTGAACCCAGCTCTTTAGGGTACCGCTTAAAGTACGACGGCTTCCCGCGGACTGGTTGACGTCGACAGGCATGCCGGGGCATAAAGGCGGCGACAGAGACGACCGTAGTAGCTATAGACCGGTAGGACTGACACACATCATGCTGAAAACTCCTGAAAGGTCCCTTCGCGAAAGGATAGTTAGTCACCTGTAAGCCAACAAGTTGATAATGATGAAGCAACACGGTTGATGGCACAAAGGTTCCTGTGTGATCAACTTGATAAGCTTCGTGAACGAAGTAACAGGTAGAAGTTACAGGAGGCAAAAGAGCAGAAGTCCGATACCCGGACTTTCAGAAGACCTATAATTCCCTGAACCACGGGCCTTTTGATCAGAAAGTGAAGGTTTTCTTAGTTGATTGAAAAGCTAGTAATTGAATAGCACAAAGTATGAAGGGCAGATCTTTCAGGGTTTGAGTCGAGTGATGAGTAGCAGACAGAGGGTTACTACGAAGCGGGATGCCACAAGATTCTGTCTTAAAGCCACTGCTCTTTATGTATGTCGATGACATAGGTAGTGGATTGGAAAATCGGTGTCTCATTTGCTGCCGACATCAGACAATTAGAGACAGCACAGTGAGGCTGTGCAGTGGGATCTTGATAAAGTTTACCAGTGGTCTGCAAAACTGGATCTTCCGTTGAACCTGAAAAAATACCAGCAGCTCGAGGAAGGAGAAGAGAATTCCTCTCGCCAAATGGGTCCACTTGGGCATCGATTCGCGATGGAACAAACTCAGCAAACAAGAGTCTCAGGATAGTAGAGAGTGCGGACGTCAAACCTTGTCTGCAGTGTATGCAATTGGTCGCGAAAACATGGTATGCGCCATGCCAACTTAAGAGGACCGTACGATCTAGGAGGCCTGACGGTCTTTCGCCGTTGATCAAAGGCATTTGTCCGAACGCACTTTGAATACTGTGTCCAGACGTGGAGACCGCATTTGGTAAGAGACAGAAAAATGCTGGAGTAGATACACGGCATTCTGCATATGGGTCTGGATATTTTAGGCACATAGGATATGAGCAAAGACCGGGGGCGCTTGGCTTGTACTCTTTGGAAAGGCGTAGAGATAGAGGTGACTTAATACGTGCCTTCAAGATTATTGAGGTTCTGACCTATGTGCGGGGTCAGCACTGGCCTCATTCCGGATAAGAAGAAATGGTACACTGAGAGGGAACGGGGAATCGACTTTGCGAGAACATGTAACCACTAGTTTGAGAAGCAAATTGTTTGTCATACGGCTGGTGAATGGCAGGCACAAACTACCGGAAGAAGTGGTAGATGTGGGGTCAATACGCGAATTCAAATAGAGACTAGGCAATGTCTGGCTATCTGCGTTTGGGGAGACCGGTGTGAGGATTGTGGGTTTGAGGAGGTGGTCCGCACGAAAGCATCTCATTAATTGTTTTACCTGCCTTGTAGGAACTAAGGAGGGTTTCTATCCTTCTGCTTTCGGAGCATCGTCATCTCATTGCAAAGGCTGGACTATCAGACACCTCACCGTATAGTCCTTTAATCTAACCGGAAATAGACCAGCATCAACTTGTGCTGCCCACCCTCTTTTGCACAAGTCCCAGAGAATATATATAAGCCACCCAACAGAAGTGAAGTAACAACCAAAAAGAGAACAGGGTCAGTCATTCGTCCTTGACGAAGATCCACCTAGCTTGGCCCTCCTACAGCCTGCCAGGCTTTCAAGCGGGATTTTCGCCATCAATGAGAAAGGAAAAAACCATCGTTTATCTTCAGAGAACATACCGCCCATATGTTTGCTACGATTACATTCCTCTCCCCTTTTTAATTGCAGTGCTCCCAGTGCAGTTGTTGTGCGCCCTTCCAGAGGAACATTTCATCGTTGTGCTCCAGCCACTTCATCTGCCTAGGTTCGCTTCTATGGATGAGATCCGGATTCAATCTATTGAAGTGTGCCATAAATGAGCTTCGTTTCGATTATTGGCTGCTCTGGCAGAAGATACCACATCGGAGAGAACCTCTGTATTTTGCACTGCCCTCTCAATTGCCGTATTGATTTTGAGGGTACTTCTGGCACTGAGACTTTGGAGCGCAGCCAAACACGGTCTCAAGAACCCACAGGCACAGCTACGGCTTCGGTCTCACAGTAGTTTTTCTGCTGACAAAGTACTGTCCGCAGATGGGCACAAGCCAAACAGGAACCTTTCGCATGTCGGTGTTATTCGGATCGCGTGGTTGTTAATCCGCATGCCGTCAAATGGGGCTAAGATGCAGGCTTGTCCGCGGTGGCCTTCGTTTTTCTCTGCGGCGTTCGACAATCGCGGCATTTGTCCCCTTGTTATGTGAATGGTTGCTGGGTGTTCCATCTGTCACCTTCGTAATGTGGCACCTCACGTCTACATAAACCCTCAGCACATAGAATGGCTCGCGATTCTTTTTTTCATTACTCAATTTCAGTGAGCTGAAATGGAACAGTGCGCTTTTCCTTGATTCCAAGAAGTGTGTAGCTCCGATGTAATCTCATCTCCAATTTTGTCAACTCCTCACCCGTATACACTTGTTAAGGCACCCGTTTAGGTGAAATCAAGTGGTTGATAATGATTTCAGCAGCTATTTTAGCTTAAATCTTTGCCGCTAGAAGGGCCTCACAAAACGTTGAAAGATGATCGAAAATCACAAGTATATATCCATTACCAATTTAGGTCTCAGGATGCGGTCCGATTGTTCGCATCGCTGCAACTTTATTTGGGTGCCCTGCAAACAGCCTGTAAAGTTTCGGTACCAAGTATTCGAAAAACTGTCAACGAAAATGACCAGCAGGTTTAACGGTAGTGAATTAAATAACCATGAAGTTGTCCAAAAATACAGAAATCATACATGTGACCAGTGCAACAGTACGGCGGAGCCAAAGGGTAAAGTCAACCGAAAGGAAGCCGACTGTCACATCACAATCTACAGCAGCCAAAATGGTGCAACTCAAAAGGAAAACCTAAACAAGCCAATAGATGGAAACAGTAGGTGAGTTAGCCGTGTAAGTTGTTAAATGAAAGTTTTTCCGTTCTTCATACGCGATTATCGAACAAGCGAAAAGATGTACGAAGCTGACCCTTCCGTTTTTCTCGCACCAGTGCTTGGTTTGCCCATCTGGATGCCCTAGGTCATTTATACGCTCGGGTGAGGCGCTCTAAATGAGGCCACGAAAACAGGTGTCTAGCGGCTCCATCCATCACTGTTTGCCCTTTGCACCCATAGAATTTGTGTATATGTATCAGAAACTTCATTGATTTGACTTCGGAAGCAAATTCATCCAGGTGGCAGTACACTACCGCTTCAAAAACATCACGCGCTCATCCTCGTACAGCCGTTGTCGTAGTGTTTACAGGTTAAGTGCTTCCTCAGCAAAACCTGCTATTAGCATTCCGAATGATGGAACCACGCGTGAGAAAACGTTAGATTATCGGGGTCGGATTGTGTGCCATTGAATTTCCGTGACCTAAAGTAAGCATCCAAAGATATCCTGACCACGGGAAGCCGGCGATATTTTTACTTACGAGTTAGGTATCATGCATTTCTGTAATTAACGGGGAGTGTCACAGAATCAACCAATATGCGCACTTTCACTTCAGCTTCTTTTGGTGGAAAAACCCAGTCCTTTTGTAGAGGTGCGATTCATGGTTTTTCAGTTTCAGTTATGATCGATATGCGTGGTGCTCTCCGCATTTTGCCTTCGTTGACCATTCTTCAGATTTCGCTCCCAAGATGCACCGGCGTAGAATTTTGTTTCCATTGGTATGCTTACACCTGGGCCCTTGAACATTAGAGCTGTGAGCTGGCACTACATAACAGAGCACCCTCAAGCTAACCCGAACTAGTTGATTCAACCTGCGTAGTTTCGTTACTGGAATTGCTTTAGAACCAGTTGAACACCTTATGTTGTTTACTACAGCATTTTCGTCGATGCTAGCAACATCCTAGCTCTACCCAAATGTTAACTGCGGAAGAAGAGTAATGAAAGTTGCCGGCAGCGATGGTAGCAAATGACGCACTCAGGTTTTGAAGTAGAAGTTCGCTTACTCTGTCGTAAGAGACTTTAGACAGGATTTGTATGCGCCCAGTGCAATGAAGATGCTTCAGAGTTTTCCATTAGGTGAAACGCATCGTGGACTCAGTACTGTTTACTCACATCCCCAGAACCAGGAAAGCAGAAATATCACCGAAGTTATAACGTTGAAGGTCATGTGCAGTTGTATGCAGGGTTAACTTGGAGTGCGGGCGAATGTAAGCGTGTATTTCCCTCTGCAAATTCCCTAACGCTTGTCAGGAAAACAACTTTTATTAAGCACGGAAGAAGGGCAAGGCTGGGCAGTAACTGAGAAAAGATTGCGATTCTAAAAAGAAAGGAAAGACGGCGGATAACTGGACCATCAACTGATTACCTCATTTAAAACAGAAGGCCTGCATCATTAACTGCCAATGTAACCTGTTAACCAAAACTCGAGTAAGATATTTTGACCCCAGAAAATATTCCGTGTACGTCTTTTATAAATGTCCTGCAGCCCTGACGACTGTGTTCTACAAAAGGCACTGATGAATTCACTAAGAGCAGTCGTCAGTAAGTCATTGGGTTTCGTGACCAGCACCAAACCTTCTAAGGAATCCGTTTCGAAATTTCTAAATATATTTCATTGCCACATCGTCTCCCGAATGGGACGTTCATGCAACTCTCCCCGGCCATAAAAATAATTAGTTGCCTCTGTTTTTCCCGTTACGTTGTTCATCTTCATCGCAATCAAGGGTCAAATCAAGGCGTTTCCTCCACGTCAGGCTCCACACTTGCAGAAAAGCTGTTCGAGGGCAAACGTGACCTGTAGGAAGCTGCTTAGCAAAACATATGCGTTCCCTTTGCCAAACGCAATGGTCTTCCATTGGTGTGCATGATTTGGTGCAGAGACACAATGCAGCCATCGCCCCGAACCGGTCAGTCGACTGCATTGATGTTCTCTGGCCACTTCCGTGGACTCTCACCATCAATTTAATGGTACCGAACAGATGAATGCGATGGATACTGTCGACGACAACTTTTCCTAGCCTCTCAGTAAGCACGATATCTCTTTTAATTACTCGGCTTATTATTTTCATCCAAAGCTGACCCATTTGCCAGAATCTCAATTTGTAGTCTGCCCAAAAATATTACCCCTATTATTACTGGTTTATCAAGTTTTGACCTGCGTCTCATGGCAATAATGCCATTTACTTTTACGCCCATTTACTCTTTTTACATTCATGACTGAAGTGCACCTGACATTATCTTTTTCATCCTTCAGAGGTTATCCATCATCCGGTGTCCGTTACGGAAAGGCTCCGTAGAATTTTGATATTCAGCGTCAATTCGCAACAAAGTATTCATGTCATTCATTCCCGCTGTAACCCTTGATGTCATTAATTCGAGATCCCACGAACATCATAATATTGTTCCAGTGACTTCTCAACCATAAGCCCACGTGGTTAGAAACATTTCTCTGGTCCAAACTCAAAACTTTCGGGTCACTTTCCATCCCTGCCATAAAGTTCCTGCTAAAATTTGGGAGATATACAAAGCCTGATGGCCCAGTAACCAGCAGAAAATGGAGGGTCGGTACCGAAGCCAAAGGAGAAGGGTAAAATACTTACAAAGGTACATCCGACCCAACGGCAAAATTACATGACGATATCCTCTGAATATATTGGTGTTCAAAGGCCTTCAATGGGACGACTGGCACCGAAACTGCTTCCAGAAACTCGGGTGGGCCAAAGGGCTTATGGATGCTGCCAGCAGATAGGAGTGATAAGAGAACCCACAGTGCCCATGAAATGAGGACATTCTATTTACCACTAGTAATCTGGCTGTCTGAGACTTGTGAATTAGGCGAAACGTAATTAGGCTCTTGCAATCGATCTCCTTACGAACCAACATACAAAAGTATTACTGGTGGTTGTTGCGGCCAGGGTTATGCCGTAGAAGGTGATCAACCTAGGCTGCATCTGTTAAAAAGAATTGCGTTTTCAATGACATTGTTTCGGCAAATGTTTTGCCTTGATAAAGCAGGCCATTCTTGGTTTTAGACTTCCTGCTTGCTCGATTGAGCATGCTGCTAGTCAATGCTAAGTCTTTCTTCTATTGCCAGTTTTGTTGAAGCCTTTAGTTTGCTTCTGTGGTTTCTCAGTGTCCACGGCCTGCCCAAAACAGACCACTGTCTAGTTGGTGCGTTTTTTCAATCCTTCATTTGTGCATTTTTATTAAGGATACCGTAATTATCAGATTACAGAAGGGCGTTGTCCTGTTCTATTTTCATCGTGGTTCTGAAGAGAGAGAGTTAATGAGCAGAGTGGAATGCATTGTATTCTCCCGCTCATGGCCTCCCAGTTCGGCTCGCCTGGAGAGGTATTCCAGATTAAGATATTGCCGTGTGCCGCCGTTGCTGGATCGTGCAAATGCATTCCAGATAAGCGAAGTCAAGGAAATCCAATGCAAATCACATTGCGCGCCTTAGTCCGAGGTTTTCTCCAAATAAAGAGACAGCTTAGGACAAAATGCCATAATTAATTTGCAAACAGAAAAGTTGAATTCAACTGGGGGTTTGGCTAGAAAGCTCCCGGTGGATGAAGGATGGAAAATAAATAAGGCAGAAATGCTGATCCTACAGGATGGATTTCCGACCCTGTACCGTTAGTGCCACAGGGCCAGGGGACAATGGTGAACGGCGCTAATAGCCAAAACCAATAAAAAACGAAGCCACTGTTTGAGTCCAAACTGATGCTCATAGCCCGCAGAACATGAAGTTAGCAAGGTAAGCTTATCCGACGTCATAGACGGAAGTGCGCGGCTGAGCTTTTCTTTTGCACCAAGAGATGACGAGTATGTCAAAGGTCCTCACAATGATGACCTTGTATCGCAAAAGATGGGGCAAAAGGGCATCGTTGGGACTAGAAAAAATGGAGCGCACCTAGTGACTACTTATGCTGCACTCTTGGATTCACAGTGGCGAGCTCAGTGTCCTAAATACCAGAAGACCTCAGGATTAAGGCTGATAAGCCTATTGGTTCCTCGATATGATGTTTCCACTTTTCCTTGCAGAAACCATTCTGTTAGCGGAATAAAATGTATGCAGACAGCTCGAGGCTCAGGCATGAATAAGTCTGCTGGGCCAGCCGATGGTCGTCGAGCCATGGTAGTGCAGCAGTGGCTGTCACTGCCACATCGAAGTAAAAATTATTCCACACCATCATTATCCATGGCCCAAGGCCAAAGGACTGAAAACCGTGCAGCCGACGTCGCTAAACACAGCGATGATTGAGCTTCAGTAATGGAACCCCAACCTGGCAGCTTTATCGACCGACGCTGCAGGGTGATGCAGAAGTCACTCCTGACACAAATTTGCCACTGCCTAGCAGGTCATTCTATGGTTTGCCTAACTCATCGCGGTTTCGTGAAGAATAAGTCTTGAGCCAGTGGCCTGCTTATTTTCCAGATTAAGCTGGCAAACTAATGAAGGCGAGTCAGCCGATGATTGTATGTTGCCTTGACTTCATCAGGTTGTTGACGTGGGTGGACCATCTCCAACTTCCCATTAGGTCACCGCCAGTTGGTGTCGGCGGGGCAAGTTTGACAGTGAATAAGGGATTTATTGCAGAAAATATCCCAGCGGAAATTAAAGGCTTGTCCAGATTTAGCACCCAAATGAAAGCAAAATCTTCCCATTATCTCGAATCACTCGGGGCCGCACAATGGTGCATACTAAGGAAATGTTAGTCGTGAATGCGGCAAACAGGGCTCAAGACCTAGAGATAATTGTTGTGTCTGATGTTAAATGCTTGAGGCGGTGCACAGTGGGTGCCAGAGATGTAAAATCTCGTCTACCACTATCACTATCCCTGGCGCCTTCAGTCGGTCTTCTCAACTGGACCCCAATTCCGCGCTGCATAACCAAGCTAGAACGACCAACCTGGCTTCAGCCGTCCAGCACGATTATTTCCCTGGTTAATACAAACGAATTGGTTTACAGAATCACTGAAAATAGATTTATTCAGCCAGTTGCCTTCAGTCTGCCCGTTTCATTGTTTACTCCTTGATCTTCATGTCGAATGCGGCACCCATTCGATCTTGAGCTTGTGAATCCAAGGACTAGGATGCATACCTGACGCATTGCTTGCCCTTGGTTTGTAATCGGTCCAATTTCAAGCCCTTACTTCGTTAAACTGAAGTTAGAGGATCTTGGTCTTGCGCTTTTGGCGTCTCTTGAGCGAAAAGCCCGGAGTGAACTGCTTATTTCTATCTCTGCTCGGTAAGTTGAAGACTCACATACAAACCCGCAGCAGGATTTAGATTACTGCGCTTCTGTTTTAACGGAGACCATCTGTCTTGATAGGGTGCAGCAAGTGGCGGTGACGAGGGATGAATGATTGATGCAATGACTAATTATTGAAAACTCCCGAAGGCACTTGAAACTAGGAGCTGTGAAGTTGTTGCTGTAAGAATGGGGTCTATGATTATCAATCATATTTTGTCTTTGAAAAATTATTTGCTCCATCCTACTGAGCCACTACAGTAAGGTTTCAAAGACTTGGACCTCAGTGCACAAAACCACATAATATTATGACCCCAGAAAACAGAAGGATGCTGGTTTCTATGACATTTATAACCGGGATAAATCTCGCTTTTAGTGGGTTTTCTAATCCTGGATATTTTTCTCGTATATTTGTCTGTTTTCCACTTAATCTGACGACAAAGGACCCTGTCCCTATATCTGGTACTACCGGAACTAGTTTTTCTCTTCGCAGACATTTCATACGCAAACGTAATCTAGGTGTCGTTTACACTTCCTACCTACCCATCATGATCCCCGCTCACGTGCTAAGTTACTTTCTTACTTGTAAACAATTTCCCTTTGAAAACCTAGCGTAGTGTCCAAAAAAACTTGTCCACACAACACTGGAGGCATGAATGGCCTATGCAACAAACCGGTACACATTATCAGGTTTAGGGTGGTATCCGTTAAAGGGACAAAGGTGATGCGTTGAAGATGACGAAGTAAAATATATGGGTCACTGCCGTAGGGCGTAAACCATTTTCCGCGTGCTCGTTTATCCACATCACGGTTAATGTTAGTCCGTAAATTCGAGAAAATTAATGTCCTCGGCAGGTTTACTTCACCAACTCCGAGTGTGGAGGGAGTAGACAACCACAAGCAGCTCAAAATATATCTATATATCGCGGTATATTTCTCGAATGCTTCGAGAGGCATGCTTGATTGCATGATCAAATGGTACAGTAGTATTGCAAGTCACATCGAACAAGCAAATAAACATTTGGGTACAAAATGAGGGGGAATGGCAAAACTGGCATGCTAAGAGAAACACGGTGTTTATATGCACCAATATTGCGTATCGCGGACGCAGAGTTCGATTGGAAGATGGCGTCGGGTGTGGGGGTGTCCGCAGTATTCGGATTTAATGGGTCTATAAAATGGACATAAATGTTAAACTGCCATGAAGAAAGCCACCAAAGACCTTGAGTGAAAGGTAAAACTTTTGAAAAACAAACCAAAACAGCTGACGGGGAGGGTATTGATGGCCGATAGAAACCCTACAATAAACGGATATGAAAAAGAACGTCGGCCATTTTATCATGGATCCTGGAGCGAAGAAAATAGTTAGAAGCCACTTGAAAATGAAGAAGGACGAAAAACACCGGTGAAGAGTTTCGGCTAACCAGTATTTGAAGAAATGCGGAATGAAAACGTCGTCGGCATTGAGGAAAGTAAGAATTGATATGACGTGGGTTGAATAATATATCTGACGCTGGTGAGCCAGTGTGAAACAAAAACGGGTTTCTTTGCTGCTTTGTTTGCGTTGGAGGGTTTAGCTGATAGCAATTACTGGTATAGTGATAGCCGCGATTGCCGAGGCGAAAATTGGGGGTGATGTTTGCGATAGACGATGGAAGCGGCATCCGGAACAGGGATCTAAGTGTGGGTGTCTTCGTGGCAGTTGGATGTCAGCGTGGCGGGGATGTCAGACACAGGCGGGCAGTTCCAGTGGTAAATCTGTGCAATCGGGAGGACTTGTCCGCTCAGGGAATCGCGAGCGTTGTGCATCGGGTTATATGGTCTGGATTTCAAGGTAAACGTGCAACAGGGTCATTAGGTTACGATGGTGAATTACGCGAATAGGAAGCAATGTCCACGTCTTCGCGGCCGTGGGGCACTTCGAATTTGTCCGACCTGGGATGGTTGATCTGAGCCCTGGGTCATCTTGCTTTCCCAGGCGCTTTGGTGCTCATCATTCGCCGTTTCATGTCTGGGCTGATGGCATACATATCCACTGAAGTATGTGGCCAATTCTTTTGCAGCCCGAATTTGTTTTGTTGCTTGGTCCATGCTGGGCCCGGCGGCATCTGTTTTTCTCCCTAACATTGGAATGTTTGGGCCCGTAAAAGTGCTTTCCGTCAGTACCAAAAATGACTTTGATTATCTGCGCTGCCTATATAATAAAATGTAAGTTAACAACTTGGTAACTGGATCATGACCTCATCAACGCCGATCAACATGGTTTCTTTCAAAGTAAATCATGTTCTACGTGCATCACTGATTTCCCAAACCTAGTGACGAATGCTGCTAATGACGGAAATTCAGTGATTGTGATATCCATACATATGACGAATGCTTTTGATCGCGTATCCCATCGCAAGCTTTCCATGAAAGTCAAAAGCTCCGGTATAACAACCTCCTTATGGCTTGGTTCTGCTCTTATTTAGCCTCTGGAATGCAGGTAGTGGATATAAATGGGACCTAATCCAAGCCTCTTACGATTACTGGTGGCGTTATTTAAGGAAGCGTACTAGATCCGCTGCTGTTTCTTCTGCACATCAACAAGATTTTTTTACATCATTGAGCGTGGTATTAGTTTTCTGTTTGCGAAGACGTGGACATTGCTTCCTATTCGCGTAATTCACCATCGTAACCTAATGACCCTGTTGCACGTTTACCTTGAAATCCAGACCATATAACCCGATGCACAACGCTCGCGATTCCCTGAGCGGACAAGTCCTCCCGATTGCACAGATTTACCACTGGAACTGCCCGCCTGTGTCTGACATCCCCGCCACGCTGACATCCAACTGCCACGAAGACACCCACACTTAGATCCCTGTTCCGGATGCCGCTTCCATCGTCTATCGCAAACATCACCCCCAATTTTCGCCTCGGCAATCGCGGCTATCACTATACCAGTAATTGCTATCAGCTAAACCCTCCAACGCAAACAAAGCAGCAAAGAAACCCGTTTTTGTTTCACACTGGCTCACCAGCGTCAGATATATTATTCAACCCACGTCATATCAATTCTTACTTTCCTCAATGCCGACGACGTTTTCATTCCGCATTTCTTCAAATACTGGTTAGCCGAAACTCTTCACCGGTGTTTTTCGTCCTTCTTCATTTTCAAGTGGCTTCTAACTATTTTCTTCGCTCCAGGATCCATGATAAAATGGCCGACGTTCTTTTTCATATCCGTTTATTGTAGGGTTTCTATCGGCCATCAATACCCTCCCCGTCAGCTGTTTTGGTTTGTTTTTCAAAAGTTTTACCTTTCACTCAAGGTCTTTGGTGGCTTTCTTCATGGCAGTTTAACATTTATGTCCATTTTATAGACCCATTAAATCCGAATACTGCGGACACCCCCACACCCGACGCCATCTTCCAATCGAACTCTGCGTCCGCGATACGCAATATTGGTGCATATAAACACCGTGTTTCTCTTAGCATGCCAGTTTTGCCATTCCCCCTCATTTTGTACCCAAATGTTTATTTGCTTGTTCGATGTGACTTGCAATACTACTGTACCATTTGATCATGCAATCAAGCATGCCTCTCGAAGCATTCGAGAAATATACCGCGATATATAGATATATTTTGAGCTGCTTGTGGTTGTCTACTCCCTCCACACTCGGAGTTGGTGAAGTAAACCTGCCGAGGACATTTAGTGTCTCAAATTTACGGACCATGAATCGCATCTCTGCAAAAGGACTGTTTTTCCGCCAAGATAATCTGATATGAAAGTGCGCATATTTTTTGATTCTCTGACATTCCCTATTAATTACGGAAATGCGTGATACCTAACTCATGAGTTAAATCACTGCTTGCAGCCTAGGACTCGCAATTCAAACCGCGAGGCAACCTCAGGTGGTGACGCAGTTTAGGTGCGATACCACGGCCTCCTTCTTCAAGGTAATGCCTTGAAAACAACGGGGTGAATGCTGTTGACGAATTCCAGAGTCAATTTATTTGCCCGCTTGCAATCCAGACTTTCTTTTTACCACAGCTTCCTTAAAAGTCATTGAAAAATATGCAATATCCAGATGCCACGCTCCTGAAACATATAGAGCCTCTGGACTTACACGGATTTCCATTTTTCTTACTGATCCCAACCAGAATGGGTCCTCTGTCAGATGACAGCCTTTATTAATTATTCAACCAGCAAGGTGGTCGCTATCCAACCATGGTTCTACAACTTACTTCGCTGTGGTTATCTACGGCCTTCTGGTGCTCTCCCTCATAGTTAGATCGGTTTCAGAAGGTGAGCTAGCCACATGTTTTTAGCTTTTACTCATTGCCCGTCTTCCTTTTCCCGAAACCAGCGTCAAAACCACGCTGAACCCATATCGGCATTTTTAACTGACTTATCTAATGCGATCCCCATGCCGGAACACAGCGCTCTGAGTAAGCACGAGAAATGCCTTGAGTGGTTGTACAGAAGCTTGCTTCCGTAGGATTTCTATCCCTGACGCACCAAAATCCACTTGGTCGTTCTCCGGCCGCTTAGATTAGGTTCGGAGCTCGTACACGTTAGCTTCTAAATGTCCCATGATTTCTGTCATTGTAATCCATTGATTAATTATCGCAATTGGCCTTTATATCGCATGTGTCAGGGTTCCTCCCAATGATCAATCGGGATCTAAGCTCTAATGGAGGCGCCCAATAAACCGCGGTTAGCAAACTTCTCGCGGAAAATTAAGAATAGCTGCACTATTTTGGTTCCTAAGGTTCTGACGTCGGCATGAAAATTTAAGCACTGATTTCATGACCAGCCGTAAGATAAAACACGAACTCCCTGGCAGTGCATCACCTTTCATCACCTTTCTGTCTTCCGTTATAACCATGTTCACTGTGGTGTTCAGGCTCAAACCTTCCATGTTTTGTTTGCAAATAACCTGCTTAAGAATATCCAGGACCTTCCGGATGTCCAGATAGAGTAACTCTGCTCATTATCGCCATCAACCCTACTTGCTGCTTCATCGCATGGTCCTAGTAGTTTGCGCCGGTATGAGCGACGGTGACCGGAACCGTACTGGTTGCTTGATGCTGGCTTTAGATATCCTACTATGCTAGCGTGTATTGAGCTCTCTGAGGATTTTGTGCGATGGGCTTCCGAGTGGCCGGTTCGCGGCTGACACATCTAATTCCGTCCCGGTCTTTATGCACTAGAATAATCATCGAGATGAGCCAACCACATAGAGCCTCCGGCCATCAGATGGTACCTCAAAGACTGGGTGAAGGCCTTCACCGCATATTTGAGAGAGACTTTAATATCTTCAGAAGCTTGCATCATGCCCTGCCGTTTTTGATACCATTTATTTGTTTATTTGTTTAGCACTTATTCCAGAGTAATATTGTGGAAGTAGCTTCTGAAAGTGCTTGTGACTGAGCTCTCTTGTTTTTGGAAACATTCCAATAGAGCACCATCTTCCCTGAGATTGTTGATTTTTACTTCATCCACCGATTTCCTTAAAATTGATTTGGCCAAACGGATTAGTAATACGTCTGGAGGTTGCTCTTCGCGACCCATACATGATTCCATTATCACCACCAGGAGGCTGTGGAACTGCGAAACATTCGGCAGAGAGAAAATACCACAATCAGTTCAGCTCTTTGGCTTTCGCAGGTTTCCTGACTTGCACGAACTTACAGCGATGTGACCTCAAGCTGTGTTTAAACACACCAAACACTTGAACACTGTAAATAAAAGATAACACACTTTTGACTGCATAATTTTTCCAATCTGGTTTGACTTTCCGCTTCTTTGTGACTTGGTTTAGTATCAGAGGAATGTTTTGCAGATAACAGTGTTATATAGAGATATGCTCGGTACTGGAAGCGGTTTAGTGTGAATAAAGCCCCCGCAATCTAAATGTCCACCCTTCATCGGATAAACCTACCTGGGAGGTCTTCTTTACATTAGTGCATGAATGTAATGTTCTCTAAACAGAAAGTGGTACGTGTTTCAGTGAACTTTGTCATTACCGAAGAAACAAAATTATTTTGCTTCCTCGTGCAGTATTTCGTCAAAGTCCTCACATTCGACACAGAGCTGGAGATGACGATCACCCAAAGTACTACGGGTATGCAGCTGTTTAATCAAGTATGCCCAGCTGAATTTTGATCCGCTGTTTTATTGTATAGGTTTGCGATACCATTGGTTTGAGAGAAGTGTGGTTTTTTGGCATGCAGTACTTAAACGACCAGAACGAACTTATTTGGTTGGACTTGTTAAAAAAGGTAAGCAACCCAATCCTTTTTGTAACGATTTGATTTAAAAATTAAGTTTTATGTATAATTTGGTATAATTTTGATGTAAATTAATAAAATCTCTTCAATTGCACCCTTTAGTGCACACTACTTTAGATTTTAATTCCAAAGCTTCCTCTGTTTTTGGTTCAGCTGAGTTTCCATAAGTCAGAATTGCTCAAGTCCAATCGATTTTTTGCAATTTTGATAGATTACACTGTGCGCGTTGAAACCGTCGCACTTGGATTTATTTTGTTTTGTACTTTATCAGTCACAGTGCATATTATTTTTTGATTTTGCAAAATAAATGGCCCCACCTTGCCAAAGCAAGACCTGATTTGGCTCATTCACATATTAGTGACGCAAGTATATCTGTTTCCGCCAGCTTGGATTCACCGAATCTTCTTCTGTTAAGTGGTCAATCTCTTCTTACCAATTATCCCGCAAAATTTATCGAAAATTCGGAAAGCACATGGGCACAGACAGGTAACATATGCATGCATATGTCTATATAAATTTAGATAAAAGCAAGGCAAAGTAAGTTTAAACAATCAGCTTATTCACCAGCTCATCCAGCACGACAGCGGTCACTATCGTGCTTTGTTACCTATTCTTTGAATACAATAAAGACCTTAACCATGATTAATTTCCGTCTACTGTCAGCTGCTTCAATCATTTTTTCACAACCGTTCAGAGTATAGTGGTGGGCAGAGACAGTATCCTAAACCATTTTTTCCGGTTCCCGAAATCCAATCCAAGTTGATTTAATTTTTCACAGGCTACCTACCCTTCTCCCATGGACTAGCCAAAACCCTCCATTCATTCCCGCCATTGTCCATCACTCTGGAGAAAAGGGCCCAGGCTAAGGGTCATTTCGGGCTTTCTTCACAGAACAACGTAGGGTTCATGACCCCGAAACCGTTTCTTCTTATCCACGTGCAATAGAACCACTGCCATTCAACGGAGCGCCACGAATTGTTGTGATGCTGCTTATCGGTAGATAACAATCTTCTAAGCAGCTGATAGTTCCCTCCAGCTCACTAGATGAAATACAGTTGACGGAATATGTAGTCAAGATTTAAGATTTCTCTCCATTGAACCTCAGCTTATAAGCCTTCCATAATCGGTGCCGTATTGAGCAATTTGAAACGAAGACCATATTTTCATAGGTCAAGTTATTGTACGGTAATATCAATAATGCGACTAATAGTGATAATCAACACAAATGTATCCGTCCATGTTATCATCCAGGTCAACGCTTTCATGGCAGTGCTTTTCCTTAGCCTACTGAAAGCGTTGACATAGTGGTATTCTAGAAGTTAAATTACAGTCACTGCACTCATGCACTTCCTCTTAGAGTTATTAGCGGCATCGTGCATCCAATCACGGATGGCCTTACTGATTTTGTCACCGTCTTGAATGCACTATGAACAGTGGTCTTCATAACCATTGCAAATTAGCTTGTATTGCTGAACGTACGTAGCAGTATATTATGCATGTTAGGTCTTTTAACTGCGTACTTCTCGGATGCCCCTGTGCAGTTTGCGCGGGAGGCCAAGGAATTCGTAGTTATCTGCGGCATAATGATGCGGATGAAGTCGTTCATATCTTCGGCTCCTATGGTTAAAAGTTTTTTCCTGTCAAAACGCTGTTGTGCACTGATTGAATAATCAGTATCAATTTACCGGTTCTGCATGAACATGCAGAATCAAGAGGCCTGAAGTTATCTTTCACAGCTGTTCCAGTGAAGTCACCGGCAACCTATGGCTGATGTGACAAATCTTCGAGAAACCGCAATCTAGCAATGTTTTCTCATGCCGTGGCCGCATTCTTGCTTGTATCTTGTCCATACGCTGCTTGACGCTCTTTTGATTGCCCCAAACCGTTTCTGTGGTATTTTGGCTTAGGCAGACGGTTTGTTGCAGCTGATCTTGCATAACTGCTATGGCAGTGGTTTGGAAACCTTTGTGCCCTTAAAATTAAAAGATTATCGGTGTAACATACTTCGGGAATTTCCGTTAGGCCATCTGCAGTAGACTGATCGGACAACGACTTTTGCATAATTCCTAAGTCGTGGTTGACGCACGTGACAGACAAACATGACCTTATCAGCAATAGCACTTTCGGCTCTCTTTTCTTCGAGTAGATTATACTGGACTTCACAATAAACTTGGTAAATTCGAGAAAGTAATTGGTGCATATGCTTTGCACTCACTGATATTTTCTTGGTATTTTCCTTCTCCCCATTCTTTGAGGACAAATAACGTCGTTGTTTGCTACAAGTAATCCCTACCTCTTATAGACAAACGCCCACTTACGGTAGATGCACGATAGTGACCTCCCTACTGGATGGCAGAATTTTATCCGGATTCCGCCGTCGTACTATACAAATCAAGTCGAAGGTAGCTGAATTGAATTCTGTTTGAAAAATTGTAGAACACTTGTGTGGGTTATGCCCCAACTGACCGTGGTTCTGTTATAAGTGGTACTGACCCGTGGTTTTTCACCATATGGCGAAATATTTACCGGATATGTTTGGTATGTGGTCATATTTGTGGCCCGGTGACAACTATGGGCTCAAAATGATGCAAGCGTCCTAATTATCATTGTTTATCGAGACAACAACGAAGGATGGCGATGTCATCTGGAAAAGCAGAGAAATTGAGGGGACCTAGTGTGGGTAACGGAAAGAGGAATGAAGAATCTACAGCTAGGCCAATCTTTTATTGTTTAACATAAGGTATTAAAACAACAAACTGAATTTAAAACTGTTGCCAATTTATTTCGCAATTGATGCTTCTCCAGAAAAGTTTTCAGAATAAAAAATGTTTCGCTCACTCAGATGGAAGAGAAATAAAAATTCCAATGCAATTTTGAACTTGCATTATCTGATTTCGTAAGCAGCATGGGCTTTTTGGATCACCCGGATAAGTCCAGGCTATCCATTTGCAATGCATTTACTGTTCGGGGACGAACTGGAGAGCTTTTAGTGCCCAACAAACAGCACGGTTTTGTTTCTTCTAAACTCCACACAAGGTCTACTTGAAAAACTGATGCCAAAAGTTGTCGAGGGAAAGGAGATTACTAGGCGAGTGACGGATGACGGAATACTGCTTTGCAGTTTAGGACTGATAAAAGTCGTCGTTCAGCCGGATACATTTTTTTTGAATCAAGTTGAGTAAAATAGCAAAATGTAAAACTCAACTCCATATATAACTACATTATTCAAATGTTTTATGTAACAGAAGAGAGTTAGCTGATATGAATGACCATTTAATCTTTTTTGTGAAATGCCTGGAGGAGGCATGCCCTGTAGCCGCTAACATCCTACTACATGAGGAAGGGAGAGCCAGAAGCTATGATTTTGGAACTTGAGTTAGTACATGAGTACATGAGTTCCCAATGGTTAGATTTGACATTGAATTGGAAGAGAGTCGTCGTTTGGAATGAAAATCACCCGTGTTCTAAGAAAAAATCAGACTAACGTACGACAAATAAACAACTTAATGAATGATTCTTAAATGAGTCAAGAGGGAGGGAATCTTTGAAACGCCGTTGGTTTAAAACAAAAGATGAGTATAATAAAACAACGGTTTCCTAAAAATTAAAGGGCAGAGAGGTTCTAGAATCAACAATAGTGGTGTAATTGTTAAAGTTCCGGAGTTAGATGCTCTAAAGCGTTTGGTCCAATGTAATATGAGCCAGCATAGAGTTGTGAACACATTCAGTGGTAGTACGCTGGGGCGAACGCAATGCAAAAAATTCGAGGATGGTTTCTTTGCAAATGGTTGTATCTGGTAATTACTTGTAACTAGGTCACTAATCAATGTAATAAGGATGATTAGCCTAACCTGTGAATGACCAGAATTACACGAATTCACATCTAATGGCCAGAAAAAGCGCTGAAAACTGACAGATATGGTTTTTTTGTTAGAGAAAAATTGATATCGCTAATGCAAGGTCGGCAAAAATCCAGACTTGGGTAGTCTTGTCAGTATACGTTTGCACCAAACTCAATCGATTTTTTTCAAAATGCCGAAAGAGAACGCATGTTTGTTCCCTTGGTTACCGGCTCGAGCCTACCATGACCGGAGACGCGATTCAATAGTTGATTGACAAAATACTACGACCGAAGTCCATATTAGCGGTTACTTGGTTGTCGTTTGCGTTCAAGAAAGGCAAAGAGTAGGTTTTTAAAAAAAATTACGTGCGTACGCATTTGTGTAAAAGAAGCTCGCTTGCATGTTACTGTAGTGTTAGCGGAAGCATCTATGTAGTCTGTAAACTAACTATGAATGTAAGATGCGTTTATTAGTTTGTTGATAGAATTGCTGCACAATGAATGGCCTAATTTACCATAGAGGA
Organism: Fasciolopsis buskii; assembly: GCA_008360955.1. Lineage (NCBI taxonomy): Eukaryota > Metazoa > Platyhelminthes > Trematoda > Plagiorchiida > Fasciolidae > Fasciolopsis > Fasciolopsis buskii. The sequence goes on along the minus strand of LUCM01002137.1, from coordinate 60,057 downwards.
ATAACTAGCCCTTTAGACGCAGACATGAATGTCTTTTACTTAGAACTATCAGTTTTCTTTGGCTTTCAGCGATGAAGTTTTATTGACCAAATTGCGCGGAATTAAGTTCATTTCGACATGTTTCATTTGCAGGTACCGAAGCAGCTTGGTCAGCCAAAAGGTCCGATGGTCTTTTACTTTCGGGCAAAATACTTTCCGGAAGACGCCACTGAAGAACTAATCTATGAAACGACTGTCAATCTTTTTTATCTTCAAGTGGGTTTTTGATTTTTATCCCCAGCAAACTAATTATTCCCGTCAATATAATCAGTTATTTACAAAAACAATGAAGCAGCTCGATAGACTTTTTTAAAGTTGCTCTTCGGATAAACGACCAAAAACTTTATATTTACTTATCAATTACTTGAGTGGGCAAATTTAAAGTTCATTTTGTCGTGTTTTACGATAGATTTGCGACTGACTGACTAATATTGCACGGTTTGACTCGCTTAAGTTTAATTTGACGGCAGTTATAAGCCTATCAGCATTAAATTTAAGGAATAAACAGCAACAAAATCAACCAAAAAGCAATGGGGCACGAGAACAGGTAGCCATTAAGCTTGAATAATAAGGTTAAATGCCATACCAATGAAGAACGCTTTAGAATCCAAGGACGCAATTGCTCGTTATAATAGAACTTGTTACCATCCAGAGAATCCAGATTCACAGGATAGGCTGATTTCAAATTCTTAAACATCAATGGACACTGTTTATGTTCCACTCTTAACGGTGTATTTTGATCGTTCCAATCGCTGCGGTGTTAGTCACTACCAGATGTCTGTCAAGAGATGATATATGAGAAAAAACAACCCGGTGAATCTCCTTGGTCTGGATAGGGGTGGTGACACATTGGGAACGCGCATCCATTTCGGTTGGAAAGCCTAGGTTCAAACTGAAGTAACATAAGGGATATGCATCACTAATGAGCTCTAACAAGGGCAAAGCTCGAGTCTAGCGCTTCTCGAGCGTATGGCTAACCAAATAACCCGTGCTTTCAGGTGAAAGTTGGAGTCCGAAGCTCATTCAGTTGGCTACAGAAACATCAAACCCATGCAATGCTCCCATGTAGTCATCAGCTACCTATCAATCCCAGAAGGTGCAGCAAAAATTACGCCAACTCCATTGACAGACATTTTTGAAAACAATTGAGACAAATTTATAGAGGATATCAATTCACTCAGTAAATAGTGCCATACTGAGGCCACTTGCAACAATATTTATGCAAGTACAGAGCTTGATCTGGAGCCCTTTTTGGTTTTATCATGTACTGCTATAATGTACTGCTAATAACAAATTCGGTTATTTATCAAGAAAAAAATGATGCCTGCATAGTCTCACTCACTTGTGGTGTTAGACGGGTCTTACGGCTGTAGGCGGCCCTGCTGTTGCCCTGCTCAGTACTACGCCTGATCTAATGTGCCTTCTTGTTTTTCGTCACCTTTACTCTCTGTATCATGGATACAGGTATTTTCACTCACATCAATAATGCCATTACACAACTACATTCGTTCTTTTTTTCACGCTTACTCCAAACCTCTCAATATCATCAAGAAGTCATTAGTCCAGCTAACGCCCACAGGCTGAGCTGCAACAGTGATTTCCCTGACCAGTTTCCCCATTAACTTTATTTATTCTTAATTTGTTAACCAAAAAGCAAATTGTCCCGCATCAGCGAACGCCCATCTCCAATTTTTCGATTGAGCCTTTTAGTCCTTGGCTTTCCACAAAACAGGTGTTCTTGCTTTTGTTCATCGATCGATTAATACCGACCGAGAAAAAGTTAGTATTTCCCACTAGTGACTTTCAATTTAATTGATTGAAACCTTGAGCTGTTTATCGCCCTTCCAAAAGGAGTGACACCTCGATTTTTGGTTTGAGCACTTAATATGTGGTTTTTACAGGCCCAAACTAACACGTTACTCTCGTAGAAGAATGCACAATTAAAAATGGCCAGTACACTTTCTTAACACCTCCGCCATGGGGCACTGTGATCAACAGTTCGTTTCAGCATATCGGCCTTCCTATATACACGCACGACCGGTCCAACCACCTTGCTGATACTCTCAACCATGTCCTCCTTTCCGTCCCTTCTCTCTGCTCGAACGTTTCCATTCCCCCTTAAGTCCGGTTTTCAGACCATCCAGTTAACTTATCCCCCAAGAACTTCACCGGCCCCGGTCATCTATCCCCTTCAGGGCACACAATTTGGCGCTACAACTCAGGGAACAGAAATAAGTTCCTCAGCTTTCCGACCTATTGTCTCTTGAATGAATGTGATTTCACTTCTGATGTTTCCTCGTCCGTAACCATTTTCACTATCGTTGCTGTTAAAGGGTGAACTGCTTAGTCCGCATCCTCCAAACTAGAACTAAGCATTTAGCCGTTTAGTCCGGTGGAAGCGCTTAAAATCCCATTTTTGGAGCAGAACACCAATCTCCACCCCTCAAAGTCGTTTTATACAAGCCAAGAATAAATTCTGGCTATCCCGAGAGCATCAAAAAGCCAGACAGCTGACTTCATTTGCCGATGACAGCCAAAAATTCTGGACTGTCAATAAATCGGTTTCTATAAATGTTTGCTCTTTTACTGCCCTCCCATTCCTAATGATTTCGGTTCACAAGAAAAGGTCGAGGTTTTGCTCACCGGGTTGCTTCTAGTTCCATTTTACTCAGTTATTCTGCTCTTCTGTATACTTACGTTTCCACCAACCATCCCTTTCTACTCTATATTAGCACCGAAATGATCCGACAATCGCTGCTGTCTTTGGGACTGGGCAAGTCACGCTGCCAGGACGATATTCCGCTCACTTTTTTAAGCGTTGTGGTCTTGAGTTGGCTCCTCCTTTTTGCCGTCTTTTCGTTCTCTCTCCCATTTCTCTAATTTTCCTATTTAGAAGAACAACTGAAATTTTCTCTAGTCATAAACGAAACAATTTCTCTGACCCAAACAACTGCTGTCCGACTTCTCCAATGTCTGTTATTTCTAAGATGATCGCTTTTCGAACAGGAAGGAATACTAAGCGACCGCCAATATGAAATTCGACAATTGTCTTCCACCGGTTATCCGCCGGCTCTCCTTACACGTTACTGAATGATCATTCTCGATAAACACAGAAACACATACTTGGTCTGGCCTTGTCTCCAAAGCTCTTGACCGAGTTTGGCACCAAGGCCCATTGGGGAAGCCGCACATATTCTGGTTCTCTTCACTTCTAATGCCATGTGCATCACGTTTTGCTAATAAGCGAGTCACGTCAGTCTTGGTGGATTGGGTTCGCATCAGCCGCTCCCGTAAATTCTGGTGTCCCTGAGATGCCATACTCGCAACCGCTCTTTTTATTTACCAACAGTCTTTCCTGTGTTCAATGTAAGGGAATTGCTGTCCTTGTCTTAACATTCAGTCTGCAATCACTAGTCCATCGCGGTGCGGCTGCTCTGCAGTTCCTTTTTATTGCTACCATTTTGGCTTTTATTCTTCAGCATATGCTTTTTCAATTCCTATAATTATAGCCTTCCACCTACCCATTCGCAGACGTCTGCCTATCTATATCAAGCTTTTTCACAAGTATCGGATATTCCACCTTGAGTCCTTTTTTGCTCCAGAGCTGTCAAATTGTGGAATACCGTTCCTATGTCTGCTTCGTAACTCGATTACCACATACCTTCTTGTTTAAAAGCAGGGCCATCAGACCAGTCCCCACAATCCCTGTTTTATAGTATTCATTTGGACCATTGGATTTAGTCCTCGTGCTATAAGTCCCTATATGGGTAAAAAATTAGATCGCTTTTAGATGGCATCAAGTGAGTGTGCCTTCTAGAAAGCGGCAAAAGAATGGATTAAAAAAGAAGATATAAGAGGGATAAAATATAAATAAATGACAATAGCACTTTGCATTTCCCAGTTACTGTGCAAGGTTTTATTGTTTTTGTGGAAAGTAGAGCTACACGCTACCCGGAGCATCCTTGGATCGCGGACAGAGCTGAGGTTGCCAAAATGGTGGTCGACCTCGAATAATTGGGGTTCATACCCAGAAAATAAGCAGCCCTGGACGAACAGTGGGAGAGGCCAGGATGGGATGGAACATTCTGGCAAACTGCTTCCCTACAAACGCTTTATTTGTCAGTTGTTGGCAGTATGAGGCGGCAAATATAGACCACCATTAAACGGCATCATAGTCCAATGTCTTCTTGTTAACCAAATAACCATATACCTGATCCTACTGAAAACCATGGGTTTTTGAAAAGTGATTTGAAATGGCTAATTAACCTGAAAATTTAAACGTATTGACGTCAACTTTTAACGACTAACAAAAGGTTGACATTGAACATAGGCTTTGCAGCCGAGATCAAACTAAATTTTCATGATAAGCCCTCTAAAGATAACTTCCCATTATGTTTAGGACAGTCAGATAGTGCCTTCTTAGTTGGTTTTGTGGCACTCCAATTTTCAAGGTCGTAGTTGCCGGTCTGTCGGTCTAATGGGTCCTGGTGGCTTTGGGGGTATACCCATCCTACTTCACCCATGAATTATCCATGTCATAAAAACGTATTTGGTTCCTGAAAAATTGCGGGCTGTAGTGGATGATTGCTGACGTAGAGATGTTTGCTTGGGTGACTGCATATGTGGTGTGGCATGCACAAAACAAGTGCTTGCTTTTCATTTATTTTCTCCCGCTGTTTTCTTATCTTACCATATGCCAATAGATTTAGAGATTGTGGAGAGATTTATATAGAGCGCATGTAATGTGATACCTTTCTACTTTTATCATATTTTTATGAGTTGACTGTTCCATCAAAGATTATCCACAACTGTCATCGACTTGAATAAAAGACAGTCCTCATTAGTTGGGTCCCATTAGATAGGCCAAGATGTAAGAACATCAAGTTATTGTTTGACTGTGACGCTACTGTTTTAACTTTGTCCATTACATGCAAAAGAAACATTGAAAAGTAGACAGTCAGAAAAACAAAAGGTACGTCTATTCTCTTAAAGGTGTCCATAATAAACGCTATTTTCAGAGTGACTGTAAGCCACCGACAAACCACGACAGAATTCAGTACCTTTCACACGATGGTTTGATCGTGAACAGGCAACACATTGAAAACTTTTCTCATCTAACCACCAGTGTCCGTGAACATGCTAAGCGTAAAAAAATCAAGTCTAGTAATGGTAAACTAATGCAAACGGCCGCATTCTTTAGGCGAAAAGACCGGGCCTCATCGAGGCACTTCGGAAATCCGAAATAAATAAAAGGTGCACTAGGTTTTAACTGATGATATGTTCTTTCTCCCAAAATCTATAATAGTCAGTTCAAATCTGACGTCTGCCTTATGCGCTCAGGAGTGAACATTCAGCAATCACGTACATACCTCAGGAGATCATGAATGCAATAACTGCAAGCCGAATAACACCTCAAAATAAGTATAATTTTGAGTCAATATATCTTAAGGCTTATGAGAAATAGGGTAAAACATAATGCAAACAATCAGTTATTTGATTTTCATGCGTAAAAATGATAAAACATGGTACAGAAATGTTTTTACTAACTCAGAGGTTAGTTCAAAGTCTCCAGAGGAGGTAGTAAATGTGAACAGATCAAATTGTCTGAGACATATTTTTCTATTAGCCAGAGATCGGCTGTCTAGTTGTACGCTATTCTACAAGACAATTGGTTCATCATCGTTCAGCGTTAAACAGCAAGGCAAGCCTCACTGACCGCTGCCTTTCCCCAGGGTTACACGTTTATATAAAAAGAGTGAGTATCCAACGGGAACAGGGAGTGGACCTACACAGGCGGGAAAAGATAAGATGCTGCTGCTACCAATACACGAAACACAGTCTAACTGTACAAATACACGTATTTTCAGTCATTCTGATTCGATAGAAAATGACAGCACGATCGCCACTGTTCACGGTTCACTGCCATATCCTTCAAAGTCTCCAGCCAGCAAGTCGACAAGTCTTTGGGACCCCAAGCACGAAGGCGTGAGACACCTGCTTTTTCTATGTTTGCCGTATATTTTCTTATCCCACGTTGCCACGTCATGTGTTGGCCTCCACATGGCCTCTTCCATTCCTTAGGAGGAACACAAAATAAGGCACGGCATGGTAGATGAGTGTTCGTCATGCGCAACACGTGACCGAACCAGTGTAGTCCACTAAGTTTCATACGTTGAAACAAGCTATTTTCAGAAGTGGCACCCAATACCAGATTCCTAACCTCAATATTACTCAACCGGTCACTCCATCCAATCCTAGCCATATTACGTAAACATCGGTTGTCGAAAACCTCCAACCGACGAACATCGCCCACACGCATACTCCATGTCTCGCAACCATACAACAGCACTGAACGCACTGCAGCGCAGTAAACACGACCTTCCAACTTCAGTGAAATATCAGGTCGACGCCACAAGTGCTTCAAACCAGCGTAAGCTGCACGACGCTTGGATATACGCATACTTACCTCCAATCCCGAGTTGCCATCGTTAGACACGCAGCTACCAAGGTAGGTGAATCGGTCCACAATCGTCAGCTCCCCTCCATCCAGTATCAAGTTCGGCGCTGCCTCGTCCAGTCCTGTAACAGCACTTTGCACTTTGAAGGTGCAAAGCACATGCCGAACCGAGCAACCCATCTCGACAGTCTATCTAGTGCCTGTTGTTCATGGTCCGCAGACTCGAACAGGCACACGACGTCGTCCGCGTAATCTAGGTCGCACAGCTTGTCTCCTCCTCCCAGTTCGACCCCTACATCCCGCAGGTTTCCTAAAGCATCTTCCATCCTCTGGTCCATGACGAAGTTGAACAGGAATGGAGAGATGGGACACCCTTGTCGAACGCCACTAGTCGTTTCGAATGGACTTGATACATCACCCTATACCCCCATGCGACCACAAGTATGCAAGTACAGTGCTCGAAACAGGTTTGCAAACTTCGCTGGCATACCCTTCCGGTGGAGAGCACTGAGTAGTGCCGGTCGATCCACGGAGTCGAAAGCACCTTTCAAGTTGGGGAAAACTACGATCGTAGGGCGGCGGTGCGTGTGGCGCGTTTCGAGTACCTGTCGAAGAGTGAATATTTGGTCGATGCAACCTCGACCTGGCCGAAATCCGGCCTGTTGTTCGCGGATATTACTCTCGCGAATCGGTGTCAAACGGCGCAGCATTATCGAAGCTAACACCTTAGTAACTATCGGAATTAAGCTAATCTCACGATGATTGCTGCAGTCACTCCGTGTACCCTTCTTGAAGATGGGTATAATCAGTGACTCACCCCACGATAGCGGGATACTGTCCTCGTTCCAAATATCACGAAGCAAAGAGGTAAGTGATTTCATCAGCACTTCTCCACCCAATTTGAAAAGAACCGGGGGAAGGTCGTCGGGACCGGCAGCTTTTCTCCTCTTTAAAAGACGAGTATTCGACTCCACTTCCACTTCCGTTGGGGGATCAAGTGACACCTCCCAAGGATTCACAGTTCCAGACGTCGGACTAGATACGATAGCGTATGACCAGCTAAACTGATCCTTGAAATGCTCTGCCCAACGGTCCAGTCTTTCCTGTCTACCATGGACGAGCTCTCCATTTTTATCGCACACGACTTCACTAACCGAAGTTCGCCGCCCACCGCTGTCGCGCACAAGCTTAAACAGTCTTTGACTGTTACGTGAAGCGGACGCCACTTCCATCTCCTCGGCTACCTTAACCCACCAGCTTTCGCGGTCATTCCTAAGGCTTATGGTCAACTGACGCCGCTAGTGCCGACGCATCTTATTCATTTCCTTGCAGTTAGGCAGCTCGCGTTTTTGCCTCATTAGACTCAGCGACGCTTGAGAGATCCAGTGTTTTTGATGAATTCTAGGTCTGGGACCGCAGGCGAAATTTGCTGCCAAATGCATAGCCTGCTTTATTTGATCCCACTGATCGTCTATATTGCTGCTTGTCGAAGTTCTTAGTTCCTCGGATAATTTCTGTTCGTAGCTGTTGCGAACAGCCGAATCAGACGAACGTTCGACATCCAATCGGGTTTGTGGCCTGCGTCGATGACCATTCAGCTGCAGTAGAAATCGCATCAAATCTAACGCATGGTGCTATTCGGCGTTCTGGACAGAACTGCGCCAACGGTAGCTAACTGCGATATGGTCAATCTGACTCAAAGTACCTGTCGAGTTAGAACGCCATGTCGCTTTGCGACGCGAACTGTGTCGGAAATTTGTACTAGATATGAATAAATGATTATCTGCACAGAATTGGAGAAGTCTTTCTCCGTTGTCTGTTCGCTGTGCAGGCAAGGCGCATCGCCCAATTAAACAGGACTCCGATGCACTCAGTTTTCCAACTTGTGCATTAAAGTCACCTGCTACCACTACAATGTCAGAGTTCTTGCTCTTCCGAACAAGATTGACGAGGTTATCGTAAAATTCGTCTTTCTCCATATCAGTGCTGCAGTCTGTGGGAGCGTATGCCGAGACAACAAATAAACTACGCTTAACACTACTATCCTTTCGGACGCCAACTGATCCCTGCAGTCTCATGGCACACATGCGGCTGTTGACTGGGATCCAATCTAAAAGGTCTGCTTCAGCCTTCTCACTCAAGACTATTCCTACACAGCTTGAGCTGCCTCGTCTCCTGAAGTGCGAAGAAAATATCTTGACGAGACGTTTGGCGCAGTTAGCTGAATTACTCTACTCGAATTTCAAATCCTGAATTCGTGTTTCACTCACATAGCAGACATCAACCGAAAGTGAGTCCACTGTCAGAGCGAAACACGCCTGTTGGCCAGCCTGCATTAAAGTGCGCACATTGAAGGAATCCAGATGCAGAGGCTGACGAGGCTTGAGAAAATGTGAGGTAACAGACTGAAAACCACCTACTACACTATTTGACAATAAACCGTTGCGAGTATCGGGCGTGTTATCAATGNCGCCTGTTGGCCAGTCTACATTTGAGTGTTCACATTGAAGGAACCGAGATTCAGAGGCTGACGAGGCTGGAGAAAGTGTGAGCTCACAGACTGAAAACTACCTATGACACTATTTGACAATAAACCGTTGCGAGTATCGGGCGTGTTATCAATGGAGATACTATGGGTAGGCAGAAGGGGCAAACAGATTGGGTTGGAGACAGAAGAGACAGGCTGAATAAAAGAGAGGGGCAATTGGTTGGTAGAACATTGGTCATTAGCTAGCGAATAACATGAAAAAAATCTAAAACCTTTGCTCAGAAACGTGGCTAGTGTATATGGTCCTCGCATCCCCCCAATAGATGAATAGAGATACCTATGTATATAGTCTAATGCTGCTGGTAATTGAGCCCTTGCGTGTGCAGTCGTTTTCTTCTACATTGCTTTTCAGCTTACAGTTAATTTTTCATTATTCCTTGCTTTGTTATTTTCTGTTGATTAAATCGTGCGGTAAGGTAGCAACCAAGGTCAGAGCACCTAGGTTAGTGATTGTAAAAACTGGATCGAAGAGCAAATAAGTGTATGCAGCGAGAACGTATGCATGATATAAGGCTATATCAACTATGGTCGGGAATAACCGTCTTTCATTAATCCGAAAGGCTACTACGAAGGCAGTTAGTACACGCCTTTTCTCTTGCTGAGACATAACGCAGAGTCACTTGATTTTCTAAGGGTATACCACCGGTGGCTACCACATGTTTATTGGAGTTCACAGCTAGTTTATAGTTTGTAAGAAACAGCTGCCTAGAAATTACGATATCCATGCAACCCGTGCTGAAAGATACAAGAATAGACGAGCGGGGCGTAGTGAATTTTCAAAGGACTTTAATAGAAGATGAGTAGTCTCATATTCACAAGTATTGCTACCTTAAGTTTGAACTAAGGTAGGTCGCAGTCGGTAGTGGCACCCAAGTTTTCAAACGATAATTTGCTGTCAGAGAGCTCATTATCTATGATCAATAGACGGATAACTGATTAATATATGGAGACAAATAAGAAAACCAAAATATTTTGCGGGGTTCATCCTTAAGTTTTGTGCGAAAATTCGACGATATTATTATTGGTGAATTTGGTTGGAGTACACTCATCATACACAAACTTTAACGAAGTATATCCAGAAAGAAGGACTGAGGACAGGATGGCACCTTTTGTAGGTTGAATTATCAACGAAGTTCCACAGTGATGTCGATGAATTTTCGATGACCTGAAAAATAATTTGAGAATAGCTGTATATTATTCGGACTAATTCTGTTGTCAGCGAGGATCCTTAGCAGTTTGGACTTAAGCGCATCAGTGTAGTCGGAGAAACAGAGCGTTACTCATGTATATTTCTGATCAAGAAAAAATGTGTGGGAAAGGGAATTCATTGAGTGTTGAAAAAAGGAGACGAAAAGAAAATTGTCGGGGGCCGATGTATACAAATGCTCCTAAAATTTTCTTAACGTTAGCCATTTAAGCACCTTGTGAACAACTGAAGAGCAAGTTACGTGGCAAGATTTAGTATTACCTTTTCTGGTAACATGATTAATGGGGCCAGCTTCCAGCAATCAGGGATTGTTTCCTGGATTAAATAGAGATTACATAGGACAGATGTGAACGAAGCAGTGCTCCCTGCTACTGGGCATGTCCCTGGATTGCAGAGAAAGGAACGGCTACCATCCAGTGGGTTAGCCGTGAATAAGGTAGGCCCAAGCCCACCGAAAAAGCGGCCGCGAACAAGCAGCGGCACTGTTGAGGGCATGGTAGGTTTTCGACTGGCAAGCGATTTCCCTAAAAATCCCACAAGAGCGCACTGGTAGCACTGTGACGTGGCAATCGAATAAGGCCATTGCAGTTGCCGTGTTCCACTGACCAGGCAAGGTTTTCAGAAGGGGCGTATAAACCAATCATCCGGCTACCGGCTCGTCCAGAATGATTCTGTTACCTTGCGAAAAGCGCTTGGTTGCGCAAACGCTAGAGATGCATCCACGAGTGAAAAGGCCTACTGTGGACCGGGCGACTGGGCATTACAGCAGCTCAAAACGCATATAGCTGATCTTTATGTGAACGTTTCTCGGTCTGCAATTATTCATGACAGCGATGTTCCACCGAACACAACCGTTTCCCCCCTATTGGTTAGCATTACTCCCTATCCCATCCGATTTCCTCACATTCTTCGGGTTTTGCAGTCAGCTATGCTAGTGGTACTGTCACTGGAATGAGTTTTGTTCCTGTTCTTTCGCATTCTTCCTCAAATAGCATTCCAATCTCGCCGAACCCGCTTCCGCCGGATGACGCACTTCTCCAACCTCGATGCCCCTTCAAACTAGTCACATACAATATGCAACAGGGGTATTTAGCACCTGCACTGGAAATCCTAGTCATCGGCGTGTGCTGTATCCAAGACATTCGCATTTAAGACTCCAGCTCTGTTTTCCGCCTGACATCACCATCTAGTCCTCTCGAAAAGTTCCACCTGCGTCTTTCTGGGGATCCCAAAGCTGCGGTTTCTGGTGTTGGTTTTGTTTGCACGACTCCAAATGAGAGAGACGAGGCTGAACTATTTGACTGGATCCCAGCCGAAAGCTGGCTATGCGCACAAAGACTTAGAGGTTCATGCGGAGTAAACACAACTGGTTTGTTGTCTCAGCGTAATCGCCAATAGATTGCAGCCCAGATGCGGTCAAGGACACTTCCTATCAAAACCTTCACGACCTCTTACGTACAGCAAGGCAGAATGACATCAAGATTTTGGTAGGGGACATGAATGCCAGAGTTGGTCGGCTGTCCTCGAATGAAGCGCATCTAGGTGGTTCCTTTGGTCTTGATTACAGTCGTTCTGAAAACGAGGAACGGTTGTTCACTTTGTGCTCAGACCGTCGATTGTTTCTCGCTAGTACGAGCTTCAGAGATTCTAATCATCGGTAAGCCACCTGGCAATATGCCTTCTTTGAGATAGCGGTGGATCCAAATCGACGACATCACCATTAGCTACAGATGGCGGGGCTGTCTATAAGACTGCCGGTATTACTGGAGCACATCTCTCCACTCCGACTGTGTCATTATGCAAGGTGCTTCTTCAGAACTGGCAGCAGCCTCACCTTTTGTGGTGTTTGGTTAGATGTAGTCAATGGGTTTAAGTACCTCATGAGCTTGGTCACACCTGGCGGAGGTATAGGGGAGGAGGCGTCATCACGAACTTCGAGAGCCAGAGTAGCTTTCGCGAACTTGAGACACTTGTGGTTCCACCAATGACAGGACGTTCTCTCAAGGAAAGGTTGTACAGAACAGCTTGTATTGTTTTTCTTTGCCGTTCCGAGACTTGGCCTATCCGTGTTGTGGATGTCCGGCGACGTTCTATTTTCGACCACCGATATCTGCAAGACATTGCTTGTGTCTAGTGGGAACATCGTTTGAGCGACAACGATGTGCGTCGTCGTGCTTTGGGTGCAGACAGTCGTCCCCTGATTGAGATGATCACTCTACATCGCCTTCGGTGTCGTTTACTCGTATTGCTTATGTCTGCCCATCGCCTATCTTTTCGTGCACTTTTGCACGTCTCGAACAAAGCTGGAGGGAGCGACACGGTGGTCAGGCAATCACTTGAGGTAGAGGTATGAAAAATTTAGATTCGGCTTTGACTTTGGCCTCGGTTGGTGCTTCCCGCCTTCCTCGTTGTGGCCCATGAGGTGGGGATTGTTGTTAATCGGAGACGCTGAGAAATATGGCTCAGAACCGAAGTCAGTGGCGCCAATGCTGTGTGGCCTATCTGTAGAACTCATCTCCCCTAAAAATAATCCTAAAGCAACCAAACGAATCACAAATTGTATAAGGTGGACACGGGAAAAACAGTTGGTTTGTTATGGTCGATTATTGTTTTTCCCCTCTTGTTTGTTCCGCTTCTGCAGTTACTTTCATATGTTGTTGCATTGGGACCATGCTCGTTTCCAAGTCTTTGTATAATGTATATATCTATATTTAGTTATTTATGAAAACTGAGTGTCATAAAGCTTTCGCACAATCATCGACAACCCATTAAAATCACACGGTTATCAGTGGGTTTTTATTAGTCATTTATTTACTTCCACTTGAGTCATTTACTGGTTCGATTTGATATTTGATGTCTACATCTGGGGAATATTTTTAATCACTAATCCCGAAAGAACTTTGATTGAGTGTTTTAACGTCAATCGACATACGTAAATACTTAAATTTGACGCCACACAACTGCATAGGAAATTTCTAATGTTCGGGACCGCTTTTTTGTCGTCAGTGGACTAACACACATGGCGTTAAGCTTGTCAAATTCCATTTCGACTGGTCTGGACGTGTCTCTGATCGGACAGTAATAGTTTCTCTTTTACACCGTTTATTCTTTGCCCTGAAGTTGCACGACACAGCGAAAACCCAAGCGGTAATCCAAATATTCCGGTAGGTGTTCACAGAAAACAAAGATAAGCAGATGTGGAGGAATATACTAAGGGTCGTTTGCGCAGCCTTGTCTGCAAGTCATGCCAAATTTTACTGATTGTGGTGTAGATAAACAATCTTTCGATTTCGAGAGTGCGCGAAAGTTTGCGATTAACCAAATCGTAGATGGTAGGGGAAATTTTGATGGATTCATTACCTGAGCCACCCACAGTGTGGAATAGTCTGAGACTATTCACAAAATAGAAATCCATTTGACGGTTGGCGTCAACACCTAGGTTTCAAGTCTGATTGGTAAGGTAAAGGACTTCTGCAATCCGCAAAGCAAACTGAAGTCCGGTCCATTGAAATCATCACAGATTGCAAAAGGAGCTAATTCGAGATGGTTTGGAAGAAATGCTGGGAATATGTCGGAGGAATCTTCACATTCGTGGGACGTATAAGTGACAGGAATACATGTTCTGGCGATGAACAGTAAACGGCACCCCTTAAGCGTCGTAGTTTACATTAAATCAGAGAGTCGTTATTGTGGCGGCAGTCAAGTAGATCAAGCATCTATCACCCAACAAAACCAGAGTCGAATTCCAGATCGTTTTGCTGGTAGACGGCAGTTAGCTATTAATCCGGCTGGTTACACTAACTGATCTCATGAGATCTTATACGGTTCTATGTCAATTCAAGTATTAAGGTCATGATTGCCGGATGCGCCTCCCTGTGTGGAGAGTCCTAGTGACTACGGGGAATGTTCTTTCTACTGAACTCATGCATGAAGCATGTCATAAAAACAGTTCGGAGTTACTTGCATCAGCAATTATTGACATGGATAATTATGCGGCTTCCACGCTTGCATCGATAGCCTCGATTGCATACACAAAATGGCGAGAAACCCCCAGTAATGATAAATTCACCGAGAATTTTTCTGTATAACCCACTTCCTTGTGAACGCTAATTCCCAGTTGTCCGCATTCCTGATCGCGCAGTAACTGAAGTCGGATCGGTTAGATCTGCCATTAACAAACGAATGCTGGACCTCATAAGTGTTGTTTTACTCACTTTGGCGACAGAATACCAGCCTATTGGTTCTATCCATCCAGCATGATATCACCTAGAGTGGCCTCTAGATGATCCGAAAATTCGTTCCACTCTGTTCTAAATAGATCTACTAAGTGGCGTTTCCAGTAGAACACAGAAAAACTGGCGAGATTCCGTAAAATTCCATGAATACGTAATAAATTGTGGCATTACTTTAGTTGCACATAGGCTCTTCAGGTGATGCCAAGAAAAATGGTCTGAAAAATGAACCAGACGTGACACTGACTACACGGCAAAACACCCGAAAAAGGAGTGGACGGTGCGGCCAAATTTCAAGGTCCCGCCTTTGTAATAAGCGAATTATAAATAATAATGCATTTTATATGCAACGCAGGATGACAACAATTATAATATTACATGCATACTGTTTTGCGACTTAAATCTACTCAAACAAATAGCTCTAGCCGTTCCATCAGTAATTTCGTTGTGGTTATTTAAATTTGATCGGATTTGATTCAAGAGACATCTGGCCTTTTTTGACCTACGTGGTGATCATTTTGATATCGCGTTTTTATACATCTTTCATTTCACAGTTGTGAAATAAACCAATATGCTTACCCTTTAATCCACTTCCGTAAACAACATTATGCCTCAAAAAAATCTGCCCAGCACGTCAATTGCTTTTGTCGGTTTTGAATAGGCAAACTGTCCGCTTCTCCGTTTGTTTTCGACTAAACTATGAATCTTCCTACCGGTCAAGTGAATACCGTGCAACAGCCTGTATTAGTTTGCCAACAGGAGTACCAGCACCGGCAGGTGCATTTGTCTCACTTCCATCTACGACAAGCACATCAGAAGCTTGACGTCCCCACGTGAAATCGCATTGATCTGACGCTTTATTATGCAGAGTATTTCAGTTTTCTCCCCAATAGCCGAGATCTGACAACTTGTTTCAAAAAATAATCTCGGCGCAGAGCAAATCCAAAACGTCGCAACACTAAGTTTCAAGGTAAAAATTAATGAGTCAGCTTGATGCAAGGAAATGTCGATAAGGTGTCCGCGCTGTCTGATGCCGTCTATTTAGTATGAGCTATGTGATTGGCCTGTTTTGTCAGTTTTATCAACCGACCGGTCGAGATAGCTTACATCAGCCTAATCTATGCTCCGTACGTTTCAAAAACCAGTCCAACCAGCGTGCAGCGTAGGTGGTTGCTGCGATGTTACTAATTACTTTGGGAGAGACCTCATCTTTTATGGCTAATTACAATGCTGTCAACCTGGACACGTCAGTAATTAGGAAGGTGCAGCTACCCAGTGACCTATTTTCCATAAGAAAGCCTGAATGTGCATAGGGTAGGAGCAGATGATGGTCAGAACACGCGGAATGCAACTATTCTTCCTATTTTCTGAATGGAAAGAGTTAGGCCAAAAGGGCTTCCCGAAATTCATCTTGTTTGTAAATGGACAGCCTATTCCAAGGCTTACATCCTGCCACAATTTAACTGCCATCCTGCTATTTTTGCGCAACAAGAAATGCGGCTCTCGGCAGAAACTATTCTTGTAAACATGGGGACCGAATGACTTATGGAGCGTATGGAGAAATCGACGTGCTTAGTAGGATTTTTTTATCGTAAATGTTATAGTGTTAATGGCGCTATTGTTGATAGACGTTGTACTTCCCCGGAGATTCACAATATCATTTCTTTCAAGAATCTGCAATGACGGTTTCAGCAGCAACTGAAAAAAGCAAAAATCGTAAAGAGAATGTGTGAATATTCCCTTGAAATTATGGCTAAATTAAAATGAGACACGTTCTCAACTTGCAAGAAGCCCGTCGATGGATCTGTCAAGCTTCTATACTTGTTTACTCTGAAGGATATAGCATGGAAACTGGAACAGAATGAGGTAGGAGGACAAATCTTCGAAGAATCCCATGTAAAAAAATGAATAGAGTCCGAAAAAACCCAGTATGTGAGGTTTTCACACTCAGACAAATGCAGGTACCCACTCTGGTAGATAATTCTTTGAGTGATGTGATAGGTTCATCACCCCTTATAATAGACAACTCCCCAATCAAGAATTTTTGGAGTCTTCCATGGCAAACCAGAGGAATGCGACAAGGAAACAGTAATGACTTATTCAAACTGTCACACCAAAAGGGACTTGTGCGAGATCAGGTACCGTAGGATATAGTCAAAGAGAGATGAGTAGTCTAAAAAAGGTACATCGCAGGGACTTTTCAGGCGAGTCCAAGGACTTGGCTAAATAATAATACTCCAGAGTGCTAAGCCCATGTTTATGAATGGGCTTGCCCAAAATAAAAAGTGATGACAAGTAACGTACTAAATGCGTATCCGTCCCTCCACAAGGTCCGCCTTTTCTTCCCCTACGAAAACTACTGTAGTGAGGGGAGACGCGATGGTGCTGTAACAGGTAGACTATTTCTCTTGCGTGAATCAAAAATTTCCCCCGTGAGAGTGGAAAAGCAACGAATATTCAATAAACAGATTTATTTTGCGGTATTTGTACAGTTAAATTAAAACCAGATTGTAAAAATGATTGGAAAAAAGCTGAGATCAGGCATAGGCTGGTAATGTGCACAATTTAGCTAATGAAGCTCGCATAGGCTAAGAAAACTTCAACATTAAAATTGCGCTGATTCAGTTCGCATACATCGTTCTTCGTGCTTAGTGGTGGTTGAAAAACAATTAATCCCTAATGAAATAAACGGGTGTTTTTCCGGACTGATAGACTTGACCAAGTTGGAGATTGCGGGCTCCCGGTTGATGTTTCACGGTATGTCTATGGAATGGCTCAGTATCTAAGATACCATGGTGAATGTGTATCAGATCTTTCATCTCACTTACCACACTCGGTAATATTTTTGGAGTCTATTTAGCTTTCTATGCCGATAATTTAATGCTTAAACAAGATGTAAAGAAACAAGGTACGGAGTCTGACGATAGTACGCTGTAAATCTGAACTTGTCTTAGCTGGGAAGATATGTTAGCACTTAATTTCAGTGCATTCAACTTTATGCCTCTTTGAGGTGTCCTCGGAGCCAAATTATGGGTATGGTCTAGACCTGATTTGAACAGGCCAAAGCTGAAAGAATAAATATAATGCCGCCTTTGGACATCTTTCTGTACATGCTAATAATTAGGGAACTTTAATTATGCATTTTGTTGTATCAGGGTAAAGGATGGAGCATATCGCATCGGTTGCTAGGGTTACTTCGTTTCCGGGACACACGGTTTTTTATTTCTTTGAGAGGTTGAAACTATCCGGTTGTCAAAGCTGAAGTAGAGAGCTGACTTGGTCTCTTACCCCGAGTCTCGGACCAAGTGATCTAACTCAGCTTTTTCAGACATCATCAACGATCAAAGAACTTAACAACAACGTCTCTGTTATCATTTTCGGAATGATTATTAAACAAACACTGGGCATGAGATTGACCTAAGGGAAACTGGAGGTGGCTAAGCTTTCTAAGTCGTCTTCCATCACTTCAAATTTGGTAGGCTGTAATCGGGTCCCTACGGGCCACTGTTGTGGAGAACACGTACTTACTGCCAGTTACTTCGGTAATGCAACTGACCTGTTAGAAACTGAGGTTTTGTGGTCTTAACCGCAGGTTATCTCCTAATCGCGCTTTGTTTGCTAGTATTATTTTTTAATAAACGAAATAGCAATTCGTCTCATCAATATAAACACCCTTTGTATTAGGTTAAAGAAAGCATTTTGAATGAAGAAATCCAGTGCCCTTTGGAGACGTCGATCCTTCTGGCCTCCTATGCGTGCCAAGCTAAATTTGGTGACTACGATGAGAATATTATGGCTCCTGGGTTTCTACTTCGTGAACCGCTTGTCTGTCAGGGGTAAGTAAGCATTTATTTTCCAAGAGCTTTGTCATGAGGGTTTCGTGGTTAAATCACCACAGAAAATCATGAAAGCTGGGCCGTACATTTGTATTATTTTTGTTGGGAGTCGACGGCTGCAGTTCATATCCGCCGTGGTCTAATTAAAGCTGAATGAATGCTGATGGAAACCCTTAGCCCCTAGACCATTCGGACAGGCTCTCAGCAATTCACTCAGCTGTTTTGCCATGTGGTAGGGTGCACTTATTCGTCACTGGCCTCCATATGTTCACACGATGATAAACTTCTGTTTAATTGTCACCTTCCAGATTATATTTGACCTCATAAAGAAATGGAAAGAAATCTGACTTATGAAACATACAACTCGTATTTGATAATGAAACTGGACTACTTAGTTCCGTGTCTTGAACAATGACGTTTCTGCGCCCACACTATTTGATGTTCTAAATGCAATTATCAAAAGGTACCTTATCGCTTTTTGCAACCTGGCTTTTTCTTCCATGCCTGTGATTTTTGACTACAATTCTAAGCCGTTAGACAGCAACTGGAAATTTCACTCAACTCTGATGCTTTGCTTCCTGTTTTCGGGTATTATTAAATCAAACACTAAATGGTGCGGTTTGAAGTGACTTATGATAGAAAACTATCTTCATAAGCATTTGAGTCTTCAATTGTTGGCCATGGAAATGAATAATAACGTCGCAGCTGTCGAAATTAAATTTTTTTTGTAGGTTAACAGCCTAACACCACAATATAAAAGGTTTGTTGTTATAAAACTATGAGGCCCCGTTTCTTAACTGTCCTTCATGACTCTTGAATCATGTTGGAAGGCCATTTGTCTGCTTCTTTAGGCCCCCAACCTAGTACCGTAGAATATCTTCCGTACTACATAGCGAAAAAATTAGCTGTTCAAAACATGCAATGCTGTTTTGCAATCCAACTTGTAGGCGGCAGAGGACACTAGAATGGGTAGATTTTTGTATGCATGTTTGAGCAGCGCCCATTTCAACTCAGCATTGATGCTCCCCTTCAAAAGCCGAATACCATGCACCACACCCGTTCCAAATTCGTTCCAATAGCCATCCAGTTAAGCACAACGTGTCCAAGTTGAGGAGGACACGCTGATAATCGATTGCTGACTGGCCCGGTTTAGGACTTTTTGGGTTCGGCGTCAACAGGAAGTTTATTTCTTCCTTCATGAGGCACTGTGTGATATCCAAAAGGTTGATCCAGTTCTAACTCCGGTATATTGTTATTTCCTGTTGGATGGGAGAACAAAAGTTTAGCAGACTATTTTGAGTCGTTTAGCCAATCCATTCAAATATGGTCGACTCTCACTTGGTCCTTTCCTAAAACTGACGTACTACGTGGTCTCATCACCAGAAGAATTAAGGGTTGAAAAAGAAAAAAATATTACGATTATCGGGGACCTTGAACCTTCCGCCAACGGTCTTCGGTTACCTTTTGCCTTTTCAAGATCTTCTAACTAGTCATGACCGACTTTTGAACCGTCTTCTGGTTTCCATCCAACAAGGCTTAGATTGAAGTTATTACGGACAAACAGTTTCCTCAATGTGAATGGTCGCAAAGTGCCGTTTGCCAAACACTTCCTGTATCTTTTTTATGAGGAACCCTCAAAACATTCGTTCTTGTATTCGATACATCTCTTCCGTGTACTTCCTAAAATTATTGCCTTGCATTTGGTCTTCCACTACTTCCTGTTCGTTTCTGTTTTTTAGTAGACGGTGCTGTGTGGTAACAAGTGTAATCAGAACGTTTTGGTGCACGGTTAGTGATTTTAAAAATGGCGCTGAACCGAACTGATCGAAAAGAGTATTGTTAACAGTTATATGATTGTTTGACTTACACATACTCGTATCTCTTCCGCTAATCCCGACCATCTAACTGGACAGCATTCGACAACGTTCCGGAATGGGTTCGGAGGAATTAGAACAAGCAGTGATTCATTGGTACCGTCAACACCGGAACATGCTACGCTGGGACGCAATGACTGAGTATTTACACATTGCACAAGATCTAGAAATGTATGGAGTCACATATTTTGAGATACGAAACAAGAACGGATCGGATCTGCTTTTGGGCGTAGACCAATTTGGGCTGAATGTGTACACGGCGGATAATCGGTGAGTTCGATATAGGATCAAGGAGAAATCACACTGTACATTTATTATAAAGACAGCAAAATATTGCGCGGCTTCTCAAGAACGAAAATTTATTTCGGCTTTGTTACTACTGTTGTATTTTGTGATTTTGGCAGACATTTTATATCAGGCAGTACAGTTCGGGTCAGTCGATGAAGCATATAGATTATGGAATCTAAGTTTGACGAGTAAGTCTGAGCTGAAAAAGTTAGTCTTATGAATATATACGGACAAGAGGCATTAAGTAAGGTAAGACAGGAAAGGAATTTATGATGGGAAAAGTGGAAGACAGAAATCACCGGAGGGACTTGAGTGACCCGAAAGTGAGCATATATCGCCCAATTGCGATGAGGCCAAACATCATTTGTTTATGAATGAGTGTGATCGAAGTGAACTTTCCTGTTGGCACAGCTTCGGTAGATGGAGACGTTCTGTCTTACTGGATGCAGTAAAATATATAACAGGTGAAGAGTGAATTGTTAACTGTATGACCTGTTTCTTCGGGAACTTTGATTATCTCTGATTTCGCGCTAACATGGGGTGACTAATGCTAACTAGTTCAAAATGTGTTTGGTCGGGGCATGCGTCCATTGATGGTCAGAATCGACTTATATAATTTCACCGACAGAGAGGCGGTCTGCTCGCTGTTCATTTGGGTGAATGATAAACGGCAAGTGGTTTTTTTATTGTATTGAAGTGCTCGCTTGGCTGCGTTTCGGCCTCGATGCGTTGGATGCTGGTCCAACGGGTTTTTAGACTGCAATGGTAATTAGGCAGCTAGTACCGTGACGTTTCACTTTCTGATGCTTTGAGCCCGCGTTTTTCCAGTGCCAGTCTCTCCCTCATTTGGCAGCTTTCCAATTGAGCAACCCATTTTCTGAAAATTGTGCACGTTGTTTTTTGGTTGGTAATGCAGATTTAGAGAGAAAAAGGAAGAAAAACTTCATGCTGCGTGATCATTAAAATAACTTTGTCATTAAGTCAATCAACACACTCAATCTTTTTTTCCATATATTGCCAACATGATCATCGTTCGATGTCAAAGAGCAGGCCGAACCTGGTTGACTATTGCCTCTCCCACCACTTTCCGAGTAGCTGTAGAACGAATGAGTATATGAAGTGGACCTACAGGAATGGGGAAAGTAAATAACCCCTTAGCAGCGAAAACGCGGAATACAGTCTGACTGTACAAACATACGTACTTTCAATCGTTCCACCTCGACAGAAAGCGAAAAAAACGGTAGCCACTGTTTGTAGATCGATGTCATATTTTTCAGTGTCCCTAGCCAACCGGTTGAGGGATATTTTCGATCCCAACCACTAAAAAGTGAATCACCTAAGTTCGTCGTACACCTCATTCTACAATGCCCAGGCATCTGTTGATCTCCATGTAACTTCTTTTACTCCATCATTGTGGGTTTTAAACTTCCTGCTTATGAAGTAATATCAGTAAACTGCCAGACGAGTGTCCGACTGAAAAGACACTAATATGATGACTGAGGTCAATATTTCTCAGGTGTTTTGATTGAATTTGATCTGGCGACATTTAACGCCTACTCAAGAGTGTTCGACTTATTCTTATGCTTTCTTGCTTGACTAATGTATAACAAATATACGTTATAACACCGGTTGTATTTTTTTGGTGAATTCATTCTTGAACCAATTCATTCAAATTAATATAGGAAAAATTACTTAGGTGAATTGGGTAGAAATAATGTATTACTGGGATGGTCAGTTAAGTCATTGTGAGTAGAAAACGGATGGAGACTGTGGATAAATCAATTGCTACCGGAAAAGAAACAGCCAGGTAATTTGACGACATCATTGTGTTAATTAGCTTGCGTCACTTCTAGTGGCCTGTGTGACTTGGTCGGTTGTTGGGCCGATAAGTTGTAGTGCCTACAACTTTTGTTCTAACTATCGTATGGGGTTATTTCGCAATTTGAAGTAGTACACGCTACTTTAGCAAGGAGGCCGAGGCCGTTGAAGGACGGGCCGGTTGAGGGAGTGATTGACTGTGAGGGTAGGGTGAGTCGTACTCGCGACCTTCATGTCCGTGCGTCATGTTTGTAACCGCTTGACCATGGCCGAACAAGGTATACTTCAATTAGGTCAAATCAAGTCAAGCCAGTGATTGTTAGACACGTCCAGAAGGGTAAATTTTCAAATTTTATGCAATATTCTCATGGTTTGGTCCCCAAAACCAAGTGGCGGTCATATGAAAAAGGATTCCTCAACTCTAAAGACAGGTTGAAATCCCCGTAACCCCAGTCGCCTTGTTGACAGGCGGCAACCCGCCTTCGCCCTCGTTGTTACCTTGAATGGCTCATAGAGACTGATTATGGTTGGCGGTTATTATCGTACACTGTTAATGGTTTCTACGATCATGCTGCGTCCCTCGGCCGCTAGATTTTGGGCATAAGGATGTTGTAGAAAAGATGTTACAGCTAGTCTTAATAATGAAAAAAGACCGATACCTTATTCATGAGTTCAAACCAAACTCCACTTCGTCCAAATTGTATAAGGCTTAGAACCTACCAGGTACAAAGTAACTCAGCGACCATCAACTTTCGTAGGGGCGCTTATTCGCCTACAACGGCAAAGCGGATAAATGCGGAATTAACCAAAGGCTTTGATTACTGGGAGCGATCGGCGGCGGTCGGTCGGGTTAAGCACGTGTCGTCCCCAAAATATCAGAGGATCGTATCCCAGATCCGTGAATCATTTAGGTGGTAGAAGGGAGCTTGCTGTCATCCGGCTGGTTACGACACCTGACCTAATGAGGTCTTACGTGGTTCCATGCCACCCCAATTATCAGGGTCATGGTTAACGTCCGCCCTTCCTTACATGTGTAACTTAGTAATAAACAAAATACTACGGCCATTTGAGTTCTCTCAATTTTCAACTGCAAGCTTGCCCTATAGGTAGAATAGAAAAATATGAGCAGTTGCCTACCCTCATGGTGGCCGATGGATATGTCATTAGAACTTTCGACCTTCGACTTGGCGCATGCGCAAGTCACTTGGGCACCGGCGTCCATAACAAACTACAAAAAACAGTAAGGACCCACGTGGGCAGTAAAGGTTATTCATTCCCGTCAGTTACTCAAACAAGAGGAAGGCTAACCACATTAAACTTTCTTTTGCGGTAATTTCTTGTCGGTCAGCCATGCTCTTATCAGGTGTGATTAGTCTCATGTGGACGTTCAGCTTAGTGTTTTACAAGCGATTGCCTTAATTGCAGTGGGCGCCAAAGGTTCTCTTGTTTTTTACGAGCCTATGTCGATCGTCCGAAATCTAATGTTGATCGGCAGAAGATTTGACGGCCTTAAAAATACTAGTGGTGCATACTGTCATTCAGTGCCTGCCCAATCACTGCTGTTAATAGACCGGAGTACTCTTTCTTATCAATATACCATAAACTAGGCATCGTCAAATGTGTATCCACTACTTGAACATCGCACAGCTGGAAACGGCGTTTTATAAATCGCTTTGGGTGTGAGCGCACCGTTATTTGATTGACTATAACACCCGAAAAGGATAGCTGAACCAAAGCGACAGCCTAAATACTTGCATAATTAAAATTGTCTGCACAACCGACCAAATCACATGGGAGACTCCAGTATTAGAAGGATATAAAAGACTAATAAGATATATCAGTTGTTTTGAACGTGTTGCTCAAATGACTCAGTTGCTTCGAATTTACAAACTGTGTTACCATAACGATTAAAAAATGTACATAATCAGAATCACGCGGTGTCTCTAACGATCCCTGTGCTCTTCTGAGCAGACAGCAAATTCCAACGAAATTAATCCAAATGCATAAAAATAAAATCTTTTCAATTACATCAAATCCAATACCGTGGAAGCAGCCATAATTTAAAAACAATTCTTTAAACCTACTGTGCTGCTGCTTGGAATGTACTGTTGTGGTACTTGTTGTAATTATTAGTAATCACCACGATTCCCGTAATGAAGTGAAAAAATGAGCTGTTTTTTATCTAATCCGGCGACTTCGTTCGGTAAATCCACAAACACGTAAAAGACATTGACAATAACATTTACCTGCCGTTCGTGGCTTCTGTAATTCGAGCTCCAGTATCTTACACCCCATCGGTTCTTGATAAACAGGCATGGCACCAGAATAGTGGATAGCTTAAAAAGGCGTAACTTAGAATAGTGAGTTAACTTTGGGAGGGTCAGAATGCCATGTACGCAAGTTACACGTTATCCTGACACCCGCGCAAGACAGCAGGAAAGTGAAATACCCTTTGGGGGTCTCTCAAGCTGGTGTCTTCAGTCAGAGTTTGATGATATCTGTTTTCATTACAACCCAGGATTTTCCAAATATTTTCTGTTATTGTTAATTCATACTACAGTGCAGCTAGCTTGCTTGTTCACACCTACTGGGCTTTTTCTGAGTGGCACTGAATCAACTGTGTCCACGCCGCCGGGTTGAGTACTTCTCGAGAAGAAGGGTCTTAAGCCGGTATCAATTTGATCTGATATTAGCAACTTCAGTTTCGGACGGCCAGCTGCTCTCAATGCAACATATTAGATTGCTGGGCTTAGCTAATAGTTACTGGACATTTCTTGAAGAAAAGGGTAAGCAGTTACACAGTCACTTGTGGATGGCTGTAGTGTTTCAGCGAGTCGAAATGGCAGCACGAATTGTAATCGATTTGACTCGTTGTAGCGAAAACGCGAACTGATCTTTCAATGCAAGCAATCTAATCTGTCCATAGTACTACCGCGATGTTTCCTACTTTTGGGTAATGTTAGCTTCATCTGTAAATTTTCTCGCCACCGAGGGACTGGTGGGCATAGAAACATACCGAACACTGACGATGAGTACAGATTTTTGTTATAAAGTGCGATTCAGGTCACTTCATGCCTTCGATGAAGTCTGGAAGCTTCGCCACAGAGCACGCTCTATTTCACGGAGGGGCAAATATGAAATAGAATAGAATACCATTATTTATCGTCACCCGTATTTCCCTCCGACTTTTTCTTCCACACGTTGTTTGGATATTTCATTTGCTTGACATTTCGCACACTCAACTAAGTTTATTTTTATGGAATATTGGTAACAATTAGTATTCCTACCCATTTGCAATGGTGGACGGACAAAGGTCGATTCACAATGTTGACCATTGGTGGTGGTTTTCAAATGGATTAATTGTCTTTTACCAAGACGGTCAGAGGTTCGACTCTCAAATTCGCCGGTCATTTGGGTGGTAGACGGCAGCCTGCAGTCGCCCGGGTCTTTAACATACCTGACCCAGTGCAACCTTATACAGTTTTGTGCTACTCCACACATCAGGGTCATGGCCACAGGCCCCCCTTCCTCTGTGTAGTGGGCCCAAGTAACTATGGGGCAAACCCTTTTTACTACACTCAAACATGCATCGTGTCATAAAAAAGCAGTGGTTCTCAAAAGTCATCATTGGATCTTAAAGATCGCTTGTAAAAGGCAATAAAATTCATATTATCCATGTACAAAACCAGTTGAACTTTAAAGCGTTAGTAACAGTAGAAATGAACCCACTAGCGGAAACAACGAATAAATGGGGAAAACCGAAAGCTGCATAATGTTTGTCGTTATTTGACTTCACCGTGGAACCACGTATTAGGTTCGTTCCCATTCTTGTGACCAATACCCTCGCAGTAGTGTTTTAGCTTTAACTGTAAACTGGTAGCTCCCACTACACTCGAGTACAATGAAGTGGAACATTATTTAGATGAAGAAAGATAGCGGAACTTAGTACACGCCACTGATACACTAAAAAGGTAGGATAGGAAGTATGTAACTGAAAACCAAAGCTATTCATCTAAGGTTTGATTGTTCTATTCAAGGTGAAACGGGAATGGAAGAAACCTCACGTTTCCTCTTACAAGCCGATAGCGTTGCTTTGCCCTTTATCCTTTACTTTCTCTTACTAATGAAATAATAGTGTACATTGCTTAGATATATCTGACAGAAAAATGACGTTTCGACGATTCCGATGATTCGGTCCCATTTTGGAAAAAATCGTCCGACGAAGTAAAAATTTTTTATTCATAATTTTTTTTACTGATGAGCAACAAGAAGAATAGAGTATTTAACATGACAGAGTTGTGTCACATGCTTGATTGTGAAGTCGACGTAGATGAGTTATTTTAACCATCTTCTGGGTCGGGGTTTTGGCTGGTAGAATTTTCGCAGTTAGGGTGAAGCTTCAACCAAACGTTCATTGTCACTTCACTGCACAAACTGAATAAACCGGATTAACGTATGCGAGATTCGATGCACACTATAAATGTGTTAGGTATTTGAGTTCTCTAGAAAGATACTGATTAAATCGGAAGAAAACACGTTGACTAACATTAATTTTCACTAGTGTTCTTTCTTTTCTTTGGATAACTACATAGAAAGTACTTATTAGGTCATTTCTAACGAAAAATCATCATAAGATGGTGAAAATTGCAATCCACTTATTCTTAGGTTTAATAATTTTCGTCTTATCCGATTCCTAATTTATCGGTCATACGTGGACTGAAATACCATCTCACCGAAGCCAAGTCAAATGAAGTGAAATCTCTGATCATCCTAAGCATTTACATAGGTATTTGATATTTCACTTTGTGCTACCCTATTCTGAGCTCACTAATCATCCGTCCTCCGCGTACAACATGAGTCACCGCTTCAGATGACTGCCCAATTAAATCCAAGAACCGAGTGCATCGAAGTATCACCCAGTGGAAGCGAACTCGTTGGTACTGCTCATTCATGAAGACGTAATGTTGTTCAAACGAATCGAAGTCAGGATCTTTCTGCGAGCATACCGCAGTTTTTACAGTAGCAGAAAGCAAACTAGCTAGATCAGACGTCTCGAAGCGACCGTGTTATGCGTCTCTGGAGGTGAAATAGTACATAAAATTCATTTGTAATTAAATGTTAAATAACACACTATTCCATTTCGACCAGCGGTACTTGATCTGCCCGAAATCTAAATATCTTGGTGTTTTCGTATTCTTATCACACGCCACACATTGCTGATCTATGAAGGCACAACAAACTGACTCTTTGAAATCCAATGCCACTCATCCATTGTGTATGCACTTTAAGCGAGTGTCGGATATCTAATTTGTATACATAACTTGGCCAAGTGGCGTGCGTCAAGCTCATGCTACTGATCCTCTAGCCAATTCCGTCAATTCCGCCCCTAGACTAAGTAGGCTACAACAGAAACTGTGGTAAGCGTTAGCACATTTTTGATCGAAAGCGAATATCAAATCTACCAAAAAATGTATTACAGTGGTGGTTCTGTTTTGCTCTTCTTCTGGAGTTGATGTGCTGAATTGGCGCTTAGACGGCATAGGTGAAAAACGATGAACAATTATATGGAATTAACAGACACAGCTTAGATGCAGATGTTTGGAGGCGGTTGACATGCGTTTAATCGAGTAACTAGTTATCTGATGCGAATAATCTTCTAGATACCGACCAGAGATTAGGTAATTTGATCCCTATAAGACTGGATTACCCTGCCTGAAGGACAAGACTTGGGGAGAACAGAGTGAAAATCATCATTTAAGGTATTTTCATTCTCTATGTGTTTGGGTGGTCCGTGTGAAATAATGCTCCATACCATGCGGTTGATTCTAATAACGATAGGGATGTTGGGAGTCCGACTCCTCCCACGGTCGGTCACTTCGCCACTAGTTAGCATTTCAGTGGCCACTGAATTCCTCCAGAAGTAGTGAACATTTGCCGTTTAATAAATCACCATCATCATCATCATCATCACCATCGCCGTCATCATCCGAATCCTCGTCCAAATCACCACCATCATTATCGTCGTCGTTTAGCGATAGGCCGCAGAGCAAACCCCAATGGCTGCAGCTTTTCTCATTGTGTTGCACCTTACCACAGAAAGCAGGGATATGCAAGATGGATCTGGGGTAGGTCGGCAAAGTTGATTTGTTTTAATTAAACTAGTAAACAGTGACTTTTCACTACTACACCACTATCACTAACTGAAACTGAGGAATTTGTGCATCTTTCACATTCAATCTTCTTCTCTTAAGTTCGGATCAGGGAAATTCGCGAGGAAAACCCAAAGTCTGAGCGCAGTCGAACCGATGCTTAACTATTTCTGGGTTTACTAAAGAAAGTATTTTTTTGAACTAAGAAAATCGTTCGCTTGATTTATTTCACTGACACGTGTTTGGCCATGGGACGATAGGAGGAGTGTCCGGAAGTACCAATCCGGTTGTGACTTATTTCGCACCAACTGATGAACAGACGTTGACGATAGGGCATACTGGAAAAGTAGTGGCGGCGAGACAGAAACTTGTGAAATCTTATCCACTGAAATATAACATGTTAGTATGCCAGAAACTGTGTTTGGACTCGATCAAGTGCATCCGCTGAACGGTTATGGATCATTTTTAGTTGCAATAGATTCACATGGTGTGTAGATATTAAGTCGACCGGAATTCAGATAGAACATCAGAGTCAATAAATGATGGCAGATGCAAATGACGTAAAGAGTGTATCGAAAAATCGATGCACCATATATTGGTTTTAACTGTGAATGATATAACTTTAATAACAGCGTTGTTGTTAGATGCGATGTGACAACGTTTCGACTACCGTGGGTAGTCTTTCCCAGTGCAAGTTTTACAGTCATGGCAGATGCATTTTCTATTTTTCAGGATTCCTCAGAATATCCACTGATATTCATGAAAATAAAGTGTCTTGGCAATGCATTGGATCGCATTCCGGACTGTATATTTCTGATTGTACTACGCGCAAGCCCCACTCCGCGGATTTGATCAACATTCGACGAGGTAGAATAGAGGTCCGGAGGGCCGACATTGTGGTGAACCCTATACAGATCTCGCTACCTTCCGCCTCGATTTCTTCATCACCGTTTATTTATTTTGTCATGGTTCCGGTGGCAAACTTATTTCCTGCTCTTGAGCGTAGGCTCATTCCGCCTCCGTTGTACCAGCAAGAACCTCAGAATATTAGGACTGTGACTAGTGGACTACGCTTTAACATTATTTTAAACTCCCACTCCCTTCGCTGGTTGTATGGATTAATCTTCCGTCAACTTCAAACAAGTCACAGACTCGAATCCCAGATTCCCGGGTCATTTTGGTGGTAGAACCATTTGCTATTGCCCGACTGGTTACGACACTTAACTTCTTGGGGTCTTAAGTCCCTCCAAGTTCTATAGTCATGGTTGCCAGTCCTCCTTTTTTGTAGTGGGTCCTGGCGGTTGTAGTGTACACCTTTCCATTGCACCGGTGCACTAATCATGTCAGAAAAAATGGACGCACTGTTGATTGACGTCTGCTACACCAACGAAATGCGAATTGAGAATGCGACTGATGTGATTCAAATAGAATGGTTTAGTATTTCACCACGGCATATCCTGCGCAACTCGAGAGACGGCGCAGCTCGAGCGACGGTTTAAAATGGTCCAGGGATAGTCTAGACTGATAGGCCGACTCGACAGGGTTAGTAGCCGTTTATATGTTCCGTGGTTCTTCAAGAGTCTACTGACATTTGACAGGATAGTTGTGTCAAGCGCAGCTTGTTTGCAATCTCAGTGTACGCTGTAACAGATGGTAGTACACACACAAAAGGGCAGGTTGTATGACGAACTTGATTTCTGCTCCACAGAAGCAACAGCTGTGATGTGCTGCTAGTTAGCTAATCAAGTGGACGAATAGGAGAACTTAGTGCATCTGAAGCGTGTTTAGGTGGGCGTTGCTCTTTACCGGATCAGCTTACAAATAACGGAGACAAACCTCTCCAGTTTTGAGCATACAATAGTTTACTCTTATCTAGATAGGATTTCCGTTAGGGCGAGACATGTCGCTCTAACTCCGCATGTACTCTCAGCCAGACCCATCATATCAAAATAGGCTACTGCTTTCTCGGTTCTGTCCAAAATTTCAGGCCCTATTGGTGTCTATAAGTAGGGTCAGGCCATGGATTAGTTTTGGTACACACTTCACCGCGGCTCATTGGTTGTTGGTGCAAACTGCAAACCTAGTTATCGGCAGAACATTTGTCTGATCCGGATGTTCGCACCAATTACAACGGTGAACAATGGCAGAAAAGTTACGCACCAATTTGCAGAAGGGAACGAAAGAAAGACTCGTCGAGTGAGTGAGTTGAGCGCCTAAAAGTGGTTGGTCGGGAGGTTGGCTGAAATGCGATCCCTGTTTGTTAGGATGCGTGCTAACTGTGAGACAGTGGAGTTCCTGTAGATATAGAATCTGGAGAGTATGACACGAAAAGCGGATCTTGTCGAAATACGAGGGTGACATTTTAAGAGATCACTGTGCAAAGGATGTGTGGGATCTGACAGTATTTTTTGAGCAAGCGTTTCACGTCATGATAGGTGTTGATTATACAGTTTAATGGACAGTTCGTTTAGTAGAATGAAGAACAGATGGATAATAACTATCAGTTCCCGGCGGAAAATTTCGAAGTCTTTATTAGGCAAACCTGCGAAAAGCACAGAAGAAAAGTAAAGAAGGATTGGAACAACAGTGGTAAACAAAAAAAGCCGGGTAGTGCTTTATTTCATCTTGCCATTTTAAAGCCTTCTGACATAAAATGATAACCTTCGAAGTAGTCGACGGTAGACAGCAGTTCGTTATCAACCTAGTCATTGCCACACATAGAATATTGGACGTTGTTTGGTTCTAACCACTCCAATCTTCTGTTTAGTTGGCCCTAGCGGCTGTAGGGTATTCCCGTTCCACTGCACTTGTGCGTCAAACATGCCATCAAAACCCTCCCGTTACTTGTTCTTTGACTAATTGTTTTCTTTTTTTCTAACTGATCACATACATGCTAGCTTGAACAACTAAAAATGTAATGAGGATTATTGTGTCTGGTGTTGCTGAATTCATTTCCTGAATGATATAAAATGAATTGAAAGTGTACACCTCGAATTTTGGCCAACGCTAATCAAAATCGTTAGCAACGTTTGCTTTTCCAAATTACTCTGCTCCGGTGGACCGTGGTTAGCCAAGAGTCCTTTTTTCCAGACTTTCTCAATGCACGCAATAACGTTCTATGTGACTAGCTAATATGTAGACATGTTCACAACCAAGTCGCAAAGCGTTGGACTCCGTTAATTAATAACAATGTAACTTTAGTTCTCGGCAGCCATAATGGTTAGATTCTCTACTTTACGACCTGGCCCAATTTCTATCTATTGAGTGAGTCTTGACATGGCAACTTATTTGTTTTAGACAGAAGCCTACGCGTGACATATATGTGGCTGAGCAAAGTGTGTGCTTTATCGCTAGAGTAGACGAATGGAAAACAACTTAGTCATTCCTGGACCCGGATTGTAACCTGCAGCCTATCATGTTTCTATTATCGGCATAACCCATTTAACTCTTATGTGACCTAATGACCCTTTGTGTTCAGTTCATAGTGATGTGTTCTCATTGTCAGTGCAGCGTCCATGTGTTTCCGTCAGTGATATTTCACCGAGCATATCTATCTCTGAAAACATGCCTTTCCGGATTTCTGCATGAAAATGAATTTAAGAACCTGAATAAGATATCTGAGCACGTTTAGAGCTCGGAAACAATTTGGAGTTTAATGCGAACCATGTTTTGTTCGCACAATGAAAGCGTTTCATACCTTGACAAACACAAGATGGCCTAAACAGTGGTTTGATTTGTGTGCTAACGGATTAGATCATCGAATAATTAACGTATTTTGGGTAGGGACGTGCTGTTAAAAATTTTACCTTACGCATGGCTAGTAATCTGTCATCCATAACAGCTGATTTGACTTGAACAAGTAAGACGAATTCCTTGGATGTTCTTCCTCAGAGCTCTTGTTGGTTAATGCTGGCGTCGTTTATGCGCCGATTTGGGTAGTTGAACCGCGGTGAAACCGTTCACTTGCGCTAACAAACTTGTCTCCAGATTCGACCGGAAGCTCTTGAAAATGTTGTCAGTAGATTCTTAGAAGATTATGTCAGAAGAACAAAGCTGGATACTATTCAGCGCGCTCCCTGGTCAATGAGCAGACATCTAGCTGTGAATATAGCGGCCAGTTACCAGTAAGTTCGGCCAGGCCGATCGAATAAATAATCTCAGATGAGCAATGTTTGCATAGGAAGTTACCAACCCGTAAAAGAATACCTCAACAGTTGTAGCCGGGTAAATATGGCTTGTCGTCAGATACATTTACTACCCTTTGCTATGCCTAATCTAGCTTAGACGGTTTTGCAGAGGAAACGCGTAGAGCACAGGTTCGTTTGGCCTCGTGACTAGGTGTATGTGCTCGAACTTAATGCCTGGGTGAGCTTCAGTCAATTGTTCTTTTGCCCTGAACTGAGGGACAAAGTGTTATTGCATCTCGCGATAATAAAGCTGGTAAGATGAGCAGGCTTTCGGTTGGTTTCTGTCCCCATCGCTACCAACTACTTTTAGGAAATCTTCACTAGTACCTGACTTGTGGGCTCTGTGATGATAGTATCGCATCCAAAATACATTGTGATACGTATAAATTGCAAACATTAGATCGAAACCTAGTGTTCCATGGTTCGTTAGTGTTTTTCTTCTGTGTTGTTGGTTTTCATCCGAAATGAACAAACAAAATATTTTATTACATGCCTGAACCATGTGTGCTGTGGAAGATGTTAGGAAATGGTACTGTAATTGGTTTTGCGTCTGAGTCTGATGGAGCTGTTTCATTGGTTATTGGTGATTGCGCAACCCTGGATAGTGCCAAACAAATCACGATCAACGCACGGTCGTAGATATAGGACAATTTTTCTAGGCAGAAGCGAGTCCAAAACTCGAGACCGGAATGAGACCGCTTCATCCCACTGGTTTCAGTGGACAGACAACATTATAAGAAGGCAGGAGCGTGAATGTGCGGAAAGAAGGCCATATCGTGAGCTGGCCCATGCAGTCAGAATTAGCAATCTGGGTTCGACAAAAACCGCCATGAACTAAATCGCATAAAACGGAGTAAACAAGATGAACCAACCAAAGCGCGATCCGGACAACCGGTGAAAAATTGGCGGTTGCACAGGTGCGGTAATGCAAGCGAGGCAACCTATAAATATGTGATGATCTTACTTAATAAAAGAGGAAATCTGTGTGCCAGCTGACCTTGTTTGTTCTCATATAAGACAGTGGCGAAGGAGGAGAGTGATCTAGAGATAGAATAGGTTTTCAGAAGAGCAGCATTCGGAGCAGAGATACGACGTTACGCAACAGAGTGGATATAGCAACGAGGGCCCACTGCATGGAGGGATCAGGCAGCCATGAACTTGAAACTTGGACTGGCATAGAACCACGTAAGGTCCTAATAGGTCAGGTCGCGTAGGGAGTGGGGCGACAGCGAGTTACCGTCTACTAACTCCTGCCCTTTTCGCTGACAGATGCTTAATCCATTTGGCCACTGCAGGTCAGAAATTCTTGTTAGTCATAACTCCCTAGAATAATTGGTCTGATCGAACAGAACTGATCATCCATTTGGTTGCAAATATTAGAAGTTCTGGTCAAAATCAGCAACGCTTGTTTTTCCAACTTGTAATCCGTGGAATAGATTCACTCCGGGTTTCAGTAGTCTAATTCACAACTCATCGGCATTGGTTTTACTTCTGACTGAGCCGACTGCGCAGAAATAATAACCATAACCGTTACATCCGGTATATAAATATGAAGTTTTCAAGGCAGATTCACAATCCAGCTATCGTCTGCTTATCTGATGGAAAATCTGTCCAGCAAGAAGTTATCCGCGGAAATCGAAACGTTAGTCAACTACGTGATTTATCTCTAACAGTTCAATTTAAGACGCCATACTCCTTTGGGTTGAGGTAGACTAGGATGCCTTTTGCTTGACCGATTTCCCTGCGGATTTCCCTCTTAACGCACAAATCTCAGGACATCCGGTCAACGTTGTACTTGGGAAGCATCGGACCCGAGATTTGCGCTCACTAGAATTCACCAGTGGTGCATATCCACCATCGATTAACGGGCAAAATAATCCCTTTTAATCTAAGTCAAGACTTGCCTTGAACGTGCTTCATATGATGCATAATAATATTCACTAAAGCGAATGGAGACAAAAACGAACTCGTCCATCTTTTGCTAATGTGACTCAAGTGATATGTTTCCTTCGCCTCCCCCGCTCTGAGGAATAAGTCCGGTCATCCTAATCACGGTTACCAGGGCGATTGATAAAAAATGTCGGACAAACCACGGGGTGAAACGGCAGCCATAAAGGATGAAATGAATTTTTAGTGCTCGCGGAGTTTTTTCTTCGCTTAAGTGGGAAATGTATATTATAAATAATGGATTCAAGCCAATTTCGTGAAAGTTTCTATCACAATCAATGTTTGGAAACGCAGTTGAAAACAGCGATTACTTCCGGCTATTCACACTCACAAGTCTGCACGAATGTAAGTCAAATCAACAAATTTAATAGTCAGAATGACATGCTGCAGTTGAAACAAAACCGCTAACGTAATGGTTACTCGCTTCAGTCCACTCGACTATCCATAAATAAATCATTGACGAAATATTACTGTCAACTGCCAAATCATTTTGGCTCATGGACAATGCCCGTGGTCAGATGAAAAACACAAGATGGATTTGGTCAGCAGTTGTTTTCAAAAGTGCTAAGTGGACCAGTACATTTTATGATGAAAGAACATCCAAAAATGATATAGTCACGGCGTATCTGATTTAATCTCTCAAATGGTATTTTCCCCCATTTAATAGATCCTGGTCACCGAGTAGATCCCAGCAAGGCATTTGCGGTTACCTATCAAACGTACCCGAAAGCGAACCCATGCAATCACGGAAGCTACTTTCGTAAAACCTTTTACCCTTGACCTCTGTACCAAAAAGCGATACGTCCGTGCAATCCACCTCCCATGGCCTAATATCACACAAGCACATGCACACACCACACCAAGTTTGTAGAGGTTAAAATGAGAATCGAATGACCTCCATGCACATATACCTCACCACCTACCCACTCACAGACACATATCAATCAGTACGTCATAAACAACGTCTTTATCCTTATCACACCTCGAGTCCCGTTGCCATGTTTAGAATTTTCTAAAACAAATGTCTGCAGACCGTATGTATATGGGAGAGATAGAGAGGGAGCGGTGGTAAAGACATGGGACCAAACAGTTATCAAGATGAGAAAAGTGTCTTGAGTTCACAGAGAAGCTTCATAAGGTACACTTAGAGCCGTAGGTCTAGTTCATCCGGTACATCCAACCCGCCATCAAAAACGATAGAAAGGCTTATCACACATCTGTTTCATTCTTGATGGGAACCATCAGCAGCCAAACTGTGTGGGTTGTTGGCTGAGTTTTCATTTGCAATATGATAAAGATTAAACACAACTGTATTGAGTTCAGAACAAATAACATTGAAATGAGAAACTGCTAAATGAATGAGAGAAACTGAAAGTTTAATTTGAGAACAAGCGGCTCTGTTAGATCTCGCTCTCTGGTACATCTCACCGGCTAATTAAGCACATCAGTCATCAGCCCATGGGTGGTCACCTGCCCTCTCACACTCCATGTGACGATAAATGTGACAGACCTCAATTTCGCAGAAATTACCGAACACCGCACTGCTTCAGTCTACTAGCGCGCATCATTCAAGGCAACTCAGTCGTAGTTCTTTTCGCAAGGAATGTAAAAAGACAGATGACCAACCATGGGCTTGTGAGTGATGTGCTTAATTAGCGAGTAAGATGCACGACTGGCGAGCGAGATTTAGTACAGCCGCTTGTTCGCAAATTAAACTTACTGTTTCTCGCATTCATTTAGCAGTTTCTCATTTCAATGTTATTTGTTCTGAATTCAATCTTGAACTGGTATAGTGCGACTTTGTGTTTCTTGGCCACTCAGAATTTTAGGACCATGGTTTTTGGTTCCTTCTTTTCCTATAGTCGGCCATACTGGCGGTGAGGTATACACCTTCCATTGCACTCATACGCCAAACAATTTATAAAAAACGGAGCCTTCCATGTACCTAGGACTCGCATGGAAGAATCACCCTAGTAGGACTTGTTCAGTGTTAACCGCGGTCAGTGGCTAACAAATCGATGGCAAATCAAGCTGTTGAAGCGGCATAGTGCTGTTGACTGATAGCTTCGCTGATTCGATGTCTGATTCTCAAACGCCCATTCTGGATTTGTGTTCTAATTGGGGGACGATGGATAGGTGCTGCTGATAGTGCTTATCAAGAGTGAAACTGATCCATACTTTTATTTGCAAGCAGATCACCTTTGTAGTTCCTAAATGGGCTCATTATTTACGCAGTCCTAGTGCTTAAATGAGATTCTGGTGCGAAGACCCGTTGTTCTTCAGTGGTTTTCTTCGTAAACCTGGGGGTTGATGCCCTGTGATGAATCATCAAAAACAAATTTAACATCGGATTATTCAAAGAGGTAGTATAATACACTGGAAAAATGATGTCAACACTAGCTTTAGTAGACTGAGACTAGATTTGGTTAGATTATATTGATGCTGATAATTGTGTGGGATCCACGGTGGTTCCATTTGTTTTGGTTCGGGTCCCGAAATTTCTTCTTAGATTTGTCTTTTGACCTACCAATCAGTCATTTGCTCTGAATGATTTTCGTTATTGCAACGAACATGCATACATTTCATAAATGCCACCGAATATGCTAAGTATCAGTGAAAATTTACGGTGGTACTTGAAAAAAATTCATTGTGCCCTATAACAAACCAATTTTTCACATTTTTCTTCTTTGTTTGCATTTTTGTCAGACGCGTGCCGAAGATGAGTTTCCCTTGGAGTGAAATAGCAAACGTAACTTACAAAAGGCTCAAATTCATTGTAACGTCGGTAGACAAAACGAGCGAAGTGAGTCATTCGGCGGTATTTTGCATATTTTCTGCCCATTTATCCTCATCTTTATTGGCCCATGCGTTTTCGGTGAGTCCTCCGGTCAGAATCTACACGGGCGTGTTCTTCTTTGACTGTAGTCACACGCCTGATTACGTCGATCAAGCTAAGCTAGCCCATATAGTCACCGACTGTCCAAATATCTGACACCAGTTTACTCTACATCTACTCCTGTAAGCAATAAGTCAAACAAAAGTGAGACGAAATTTCTTACAGGCTTCTTTCCCTTTACACGCAAGACACTAGCTGCATTGGAAATTGTGCTTGTCATGAAGCCTGCCTGGCTTCACTGTCGGATGAGCCAGCGACGCGTTAGCCTGAATACGTTGCGTCACTTGTTGAGCAGTATCTGCTTTACTGTAAGGTTCGTTGGTCTAATAGTCTCACTTGTCGAAAATCGTGCTGTTGTCTCGTTTTATCTTCATTTCATTGCATTGTTATCCAGTTCTAAGTGAACCGCTCGCAGAGACAGAGCAACGCTCGTCGAAATCCTAGTAACCGTTAGTCATAATTTTATTTGAAAAATTCGGGGAGTGGCATTACTTTGGAAAATGCGACCACTCATAGTTTCAACTGAGAAAATAGACTTTATAAATTCCCCTTTTTACTAATAGGGTGTGCTATTTATTAGCTTATCGTTGTTCCATAACACCGCATATTCCGAGCAGTTGACAAGTTCTTGAAGTTTCGGCCACCACGGGTAATTTTTCTTGAGACTGGTTTTATTAGAGAATGAAACAAGGATAACGGTCTAAAGCCATTGGGTGGTAAACAGAGTGAGTCTGTCCGTATGTCTGTTTTCCGATGTCTCTGTCTTCGATTAGTGTACCGGGTTGTGACCAGATGGATCAAGCGTTTGCCACCGCCAGAAGACCAGAAATTTACGCCCCAGATTCGCCGGTCACTTTGATGACAGGCGGTTATTCGCTGTCTGCCGGCTCGTCACAATACCCGGGCCGTTGGGACCTTATGCGATTCAACACCACTTCAAGTTTCAGGGTCAAGATAGCAACGCCTCCCTTCGCTTAGTGGGCCCTGTCGACTATGGGACATGTCACTCGTATACATTCATGTTTGGTGCATGTAACTGAGGAGAAAAAGCTGAAAACTTATAGTCCAG
Organism: Fasciolopsis buskii; assembly: GCA_008360955.1. NCBI lineage: Eukaryota > Metazoa > Platyhelminthes > Trematoda > Plagiorchiida > Fasciolidae > Fasciolopsis > Fasciolopsis buskii. The sequence goes on along the minus strand of LUCM01002137.1, from coordinate 21,510 downwards.
AGTCAGCAAGGTGCAGTGTTCAAATGGCCAAAATACGCGCGTCCTTCCTAACTGGACATGGACCCAGAACAAACACACGAGGATAAGGAGCAGGCATCAGATATGGTCCTCCGGCAAACAACGGATGATGCTGTTCGGTTCAGAGGCAGAACGGTGGTGTGGTTGTCGTGAGACTTGTAGTTCGGTATTATTTAAGAATGAAAATGGTTTACTCGATGTAGGCCGACACAAAACAGCACATAAGCAGTCGAAAAGTATATCCGATAACAAAAAATGGTGAATTGAGTAAAATCAACATTTTAGTAGTAGGAGATTGAATGTTTTCATGATATAATTCACCATGTGATATCATCGCTCAATTCACCATAAAGAAACCATGGAAGCACTGTACAGCTGTTTCATCCTTGTTAGGAATCATCAGCAGTGCACATCAGTAATGGCTAAGGCGTTCGACTCAGAATCGCTCGCCCCGTGTTCGCGTCCCAGTTCGGGTGCGGTGGATATGCACTGCTGATGAGTCCCAACAAGGATTAAACAGATGTACAGTGCTTCCATGATTTTTTTATGGTGAGTTGAGCGATGATATCACATGGCGAATTATTTCATAAAATCAACATTACCAACATAGTCAATAATTTGTACCCATAAATATCTGCTAGCTGAATCTTTCAAAAAGGAATATACATCCAAGTAAAGATTGTAAATTACGCGAAAGTGGTGTTTTCCAGACTACGCAGCATGAGTGTAATAGACAGAGCGTACAAATAGTTTTAACAAAGTGGAACTATTATTTGATGATTCATGGCTTCAAATTAACAGTACATAGACGAAAGAAGACCTGGAATGCAAGAATGTCACTGAGTACGGGGCTCCCATGCACCACCTAATGACTCAAACTATCGCACGGGGAGTCTCTTGAATTTCGACCTGGTAGCTTAACTATATGTGATCAAGTGAGAACCTCATAAATGTCATCAAAATACTAAAAGAGTTCGCCGAAACGACGGGATATGGATCTGTTTCAAGTTGGCCGACAATGCTGTCTCAGATGCCTCAAGAGGATTTCAATGGAGAAAAAGAGAGAAACAGAGGGACCAGAAACAAGCATATAAGGCCAGTCGTTCACAATGAGTATTAAAGGGATGGACCAGATGGCCGGGCAAATTTTTGGAAGCGTGGTTAGGGGACGCGCTTAGATGACAATTTAATGAGATATGGATGGCGGTTCTAACTGAAAGCGACGACTAAATGAGCTACTCGTTACTCGACATAGGATTATTTCCCTTTTTTCTTAGCTGGGCCAGGAACACTACCTAATTCTATTCTTAACGTCCGCAGGAGAATGGCCGCGAAGCGTATGAGAGTACTAGCTAATCCAAATGTGGTAGATTTTGGCAAGGTATTAGAGTAAACCTGAACCTTTTCCGACTAGATCAACTCGAAGAAGGCCGTGAGCTTCCAGTTTTTGAAACACTGACTGATCCAAGAAGTCGACCAGTGCAAGAACCCAGACAACCAGGCATTCTATTTTTAATTTCGAGACCCAAAAAAGAACTGTACTGAACTGAAGTTAGGATTTTCGTACATTTAGCTCTTAAACTGTGGCAAATACTGGACTTCATGGGAGGCCAATAGTAGAATTTCTGACTAGAACGCGCGGGAGATAGATTGACTATATATATTCTCTTTCTTCCACCCATAGCAATTATTTATTAACATTTGCTATTTGAGCCTGCTACAAACGTATGCTGTTAACGAAATTTCCAAGTCATTGTAGTTCATCTGTCCCACCAACTTCTCACCAGTCCACTACCTGTCACTGTGGACGACCTTCACATGGTCTCTGGAGTACATTTAAGAAGAATTTCTTTCGCCTTGCAGTAACCAGCTGATAAATACTTGCACACTTTTTTGGAGGCATAATCTTGAGAAACATTAGAAACGATGCCAAATCGTAATAACGAAGGTATGCGACTTAGATTACGCAGATGACGTTGTGTGTCTGTTCGAATCCGCGGATCATGCACAACGTGCACTAGACAGAACTTCGAGGGCTGCATCTCGGTTCGGCATTTACTTTGCAAAGTGCTATTACAGGACTGGACGACAGCAGCACCGAACTTGATAATGGATGGAGGGGAGCTGACGATTGTGGACCGATTCACCTACCTTGGTAGCTGCGTGTCTAACGATGGTAGCTCGGGATTGGAGGTGAGTATGCGTATATCCAAGGCTCGGGCAGCTTACGCTGGATTGAAGCACTTGTGGCGTCGGCCTGATATTTCACTGAAGTTGAAAGGTCGTGTGTACTGTGCGGCAGTGCGTTCAGTTCTGTTGTACGGTTGCGAGACGTGGAGTATGCGTGTGGGCGATGTTCGTCGGTTGGAGGTTTTCGACAACCGATGTTTACGTAGTATGGCTAGGATTAGATGGAGTGCCCGGTTGAGTAATATTGAGGTTAGGAATCTGGTATTGGGTGCCACTTCTGAAAATAGCTTGTTTCAACGTATGAAACTTAGTGGACTACACTGGTTCGGTCACGTGTTGCGCATGACGAACACTCATCTACCATGCCGTGCCTTATTTTGTGTTCCTCCTAAGGAATGGAAGAGGCCATGTGGAGGTCAACAGATGACGTGGGAAGGTGGAATGAGAAAATTTACAACGAACTTGGGTAATCTAGGTGTCTCACGTCTTCGTGGTTGGGGTCCGAAAGACCGATTAACTAGCTGGCTGGAGAATATGACAGTGAGCCGTGAACAGTGGCGATCGTGCTATCACCGAATCAGAATGATTGAAAACACGTGTGTTTGTACAGTTATACTGTATTCCGTGTGTTGACTACAGCAGCATCTTTTCCCACCCATGTAGGCTCCCCCTCTTCCCCGTGGATATTCAATTTTTATAGAAACCTGACTGTGGGTAAAATGTAGTAGTCAGTGAGGTTTACCTTGCTGTTTAACGCTGAACGACGATGATAATGATGTAACGACGAATCAGATCATCGACTGATTTGTTTAATCTAGTTTATCCAAGCTAACTCAGGTTTTGGTCTTTGGTAATGTGTTATACATTCATCACGAAAGTGTTTTCAGATTAGACACCATAGGAGTCATAACAAAGGGTGAGAAAACAGAAACAGAAAGTGAAACGAAAAAAGCACTGCGCAGGATTCACCGCTGATATACCGGTTCTTCCATTCTCATTATTCGCCTGATCGACTGTCCATCGGGACGCACGGTTAACCAGAGGGCTTGAAACTAGTCGGTTGCCAAAAGTGAACTAAATGATTACTCTAGGTGGCCCTACTCCGGACCCTTGACAGAAAAGAGATTTGAGGGTCTCCAACCCCCCTGGGTGTCGGTGACTGACCAGTCAGTTCATACGACCTTCGAATGGAGCCAGAAGTCCTGTGTGAGCATAGCGACGTACGCTTTGTATGTTACTCATGGTTGGTTTTCGTTGAATAGATTTATGAATGCACTTACCTAACAAGGCCATTGAGTTTACTGTTGGGGCAAGGCAGACGATCGGGCAGCGTCGTTTTCCAGCAAGCGAAATGACCATTTTGATTGTTCCCGGTAAGTTGATTACCTGGATGATTTGTCGCTGACTTCTTACTGGGTGAGAAAAAAGCGGATGTTGTCCCACTTCCTATTATCAATAAGTTAATATTTGCCACTGGTGTTCGCCAGTGTCAATCAGGCAGAACGTATTGGTTATGAACATCGTGAGTGTAATCGTATTTGATGAAGGGTCTGTGCCCATTCTTACTGCAACTTGGTTTTGAGCTTCGCTATAAATTCCAAGAATGAATCGTAATCTCTAAGTGGGCAACCCGTCGGATGTGTGATACCATTCGACTATTTACTCACGAACTGTGATGTTTACTGTTTCAGTGAACATATTCCATCCCAGCTTCAGTCACAAAACAGCATTGTCTTTCATTAGAAAAACCCAGTGAGTACCGTAGCAATTATGTGATGTACCATCAACAGGCGTCTAAACAAACGTTTCGCTTTTCTATGATGGTAAATTTCTTATTATTCTACTGCTAAGTTTGCCTACCACTGAGTGTATTAATCATTCTTTGTAACTCCATCTGTGACCATATGACGACGATTCGAAGGCTGATTAATGTATGAGAAACAAGAAAAACCAGATACAAACTCAGAATCACAAGTTTGAAAGTTCTCCTTGATTGCTGCCAGTTTATTGATCTTGTTGCCACCAATTGATGACGTGAGCTAATCTGCTGGATTTTCGTTCAGCGCGCTTATTTCTATTCTTCTGGCTTTACCGGGAGACCGGAACAGGTTACCATATGTTATCAGTAAATCTAATCCTGATTGAACAACGTGGTTCTTGTTCGTGCGAGATGAAATTTGTGGGATCGTTCAGGCGTGGGCCCAATTCAGCCATACCCGTGAATACTTGATTTAGTTACCACCGGCCCAGCCACAAAACAGAATGTTTTGAACAAACGATCCAGACAGCAGATTCACAACATAAATCTCAGTGTTGATAGTTTTGAATTATCAGATCGCATAATAATATATTTGGACAAAAATAAGGGGTAAAATGACTTAAATATATGGCCGTAATGGATGTGACAACGAATAACAAAAGACGAAAATCAAGTCACTTAAGTTGAAAAGAGGACCAAAGCACAAAATTTCATGACCGGTAGGATCCATCTTTATACGGTCGGCTGAACGCTACCTAATCGTGCGCACCGGTCACATATCAGATCAGTTATAAGGTGAAATAAATAGATCACTTTCTGGACTACCCAATGTCCGAGTGAGGCGTATTAATGATTCACAAATCGTGTTTCTGAAATTTATCAATTCTTTAAGGAAGCATGCGACACCTATTGCATCGAATTTCCCGACATAAGTAGCTTAAAATCCAGTGCCTAATGAATAATAGCAGGCTATCAAACTATTTATTGGTGATCAGTATTTCTAAGCTCGATACGGTAAAATGATATTGCAACAAGACAAAACCCCACAATTAATCTGACGTGTTGCGTGCTTCCTTAATTTAGAAAACTGTTCACATTGCACTCCTCAGTTCGAAATGCAGCCGACAATAACACCGGGACCTTCATTCGTCCATGGCGGTCAGGTGGTAATCGTAATTTTGAACCTAAGAAATATCTGAGACGAACGATTCACACTAACTGAAGCTATTCATTTTAGAAACATGAACTGCTTGCTCGATCTGCGGTTCACCTGACTGGACCTGGGTTGATTAAATGATGCCACGAAGGCATTAGTTCAAACAACATGAGCTAAGTCTCTGTCATTTCGTGATGGCTGTAACTAATCGGTGTGACCTCCCAGAGAGGTAGCACAGGCAATGATGGCATCATCTGTGTCCAGCATACTGATAAATCCTTTTTAATTCATGAATTTGTATGTAATAGTGCGAGTACATCTTATACTTAATACTAGTCGCAATAATGAAAAATTTCCACTTCGTTAATCTACTTTCCAACAAGTGCACATCATTTCTAAAAGGAAGTCTTGAGTGTTGAGAGATGCAGAATACCCAACCATGAGAGGATTCGAACTCGCAACCTTCACATTCAGACGCTATGGTATTGCCTGCTTAACCACCACTGAAGAAAAATCAAGCGCAATCGGTTGGTTATTCAATTAATATTCATTAGGGTTAATTAGGAAAGAATACCTTAGCTGCCATTGGCTGTGAAACCACGGAATAAGGCCAACCGCAAACACTACATTGGTCTGATTACCAATGAAACCAATTATTTATGGATATAATGAAATCAGCAAACAGACGTGTAACAAGGATCTCGTACGATTACTTTACTCCCAAATCACGGGATTCGACGCGGTTGACAGGGCCAAGATATCAACAAACATTTGTTCACCATCCGGTAGTCCAGGATTATCGAACCACTTGGAGGCTTTCTCTTTAGGTTCGGATCACGTGAGCAGCGGTCTGCATGTCACATACTCAGTGTCATCGACCGTGACAATGATGCACACACAAACCCTGGACGCTTTTTATACGGATGGTATTTCCGCAACTGATAAAAGAATTTGGAGTTGAATAACTTTTTTTAATTTGTCGGTGTCTGTGCATTCATATTTAGTACACAACACTGTACACAACAAAAAAGTGCATTTATGCGATAGAAAGATAGGCAAACCCATAAAGCATATCAGCACGCTAATTGTGATTTCTTTTGTGAAAATCACAGTATACGCACTAGGAAATTTCCGGCAAAATGCAAGCTGTTCTCTAATATTGGATTTGAATTATTTCCTAACTGACTTATGTTAAGTGAACAATATAACAGCCCTCATGATGACAATTCTGATAGTCAGTTGAAGTGGTTTAGGGCAGTTGTGATTACTTCACCATGCTCTCTGTAACTCTGCCTTGTTGACTCTTTCTTCGACAGGGCTAAGTATCAGGCTGTTCATATTATGATTAGTCTGCACATAAAGCTTTCGCATTCTTAAAGAAAAATATTGCTTTTCGTCATCCATATCAGTAGTGATAATAATAATGGTAGTAATAATGATAGTAATAAAAAGCCAGTAATAGCCTAGTCCTCGTGACGTTTGATTTTCATTCGCTCGTCAAGGATTCGCGTTTCATGTTCGGGAACTAAAGATATGCACCGCTGGTGAGTCCTGACATCCATCAAATAGCCGTGAAATGCTCCCTCCGTTTTCAGTGACGAACTAGATGTGGACCTGGTATGATGGACCTACTCATTAATAAACTGATTCTGCCACTTCTACTATGGTAGCGGATTTTTACCTGGTTCCATTGAGTCATCTACCAACCGTTGCTTTTCCTGCGCGAGGCAAATTTTCAGCGTAATGCCATTTGCTGGTTCACATCCAGCAGCCCTCCTATTAAAATGTACACGATTTTGGGGACCCAAATGTCTCACCCTGGTCGGGGGGAATATCGCACACTCCAATTTTGCCACTCTCCCTCAACACCTCCAAATGCTCCAAATGCTCCATATCTTACATAACCCTGTTGAGCAAGCTCCACGTACGGCCCTGTCGTGTCGGGGGTGTTCGAAAAAATGTGAAAGGACGAAGACGAATGTCCAGTGCACTCTACCAGGTTAACTGATCTTTGGCAGTCGGTCTAGCGAGATGGCTAAACTCTAGTTCCGAACCAATCATAAACGGTGTACGAAGCATACAGCTGTATGTTCGCTGGAGTCTGTGGAAAAGGGGTGCACTGGGCACTCAAGATGTCTAGTTCCATCGGTAGGGCGTGTGGACTGAGCAATCAGTTACCGATCCCCAGTGGGTTGCGTGACCCCCAGATCGTCATACTGCCTTTTAGGTTAGACCATTTGTTTAAAGGCTTGAGGTAGGGTCCCCTAATTCAACCCTCTCCTTTGGTTTGGGCAACCGGGTAGTGTGCATCCCATAGAGGAATCATGGATCATGATGGATAGCCGATGATGTGCCTAAGAGAATCGACAAACTAGCATGTGTGATGGACTTCGCATGTTGTTTCTTTTTCTTTTCCCTTTGTTGCTCATTGTTTTCGTCCTTCACGATGATTCCGATAACACTTGATCTGGAAACATTTTTTTTTTGAATATTTAGTATATACCGTGACTGGGAATACTTCGCTGGTAGATATATATTTTCCTTCACGAAGCCATATTTTCAGTAATCTGTTTCTTTCTCAGCAAAACATCAAGATTCAGTTTAGTTGAACCTGTTTTATATGCAGATGGTTGGTTTGTTTGTCATTTTAGGGTTTGTCGCATTCAGTACAGCGCCAGAGAACGTTTTCCTAGAGTAGTTCAATTCAGCTTAGTTTTCATAATCGTTACTCCTCACCTTCGTATTCTGGTGTTGGTTCCTACATAAGAGCAAAGAATATTGATGAAAGGAATGTCAAATGACCATAAGAGAGGAAAACCCTAAAGAAGAGGAAGTATTTCGAATGTAATGAAACCACCGTTTTTGACATTTGGCCGTATCGCATAAGGTGTCTAATAGCGGCGTTTGGAATCTCGAGAACCCCAGCCCATTAATCTATCTTGACTTAATCGACACAGTCGACTGTTTAGTGTCTTCACACTCGTTCTCTAGGTCATAGACTAACCACCCTGACCAACCCTCCAGCTATTACGCCCTTTGAAGAACATTGTATACTGAAGGTGGTTACGGTGTAAGGCTTTGGCCATGAGACAATAAGGAAACAAAATCAGGCTAATCACTCTCTATATATCCGAAATCGAAGACAACGTGACTCAGGAAGACTGAGATCCTCTTATTCATTGACTTGCACTTGCTCCATAGGACTAAACCATGTTAGACATTCAGTCATCAACGACCAAATGACCAAACAAGAGACCAAAGCAGCCAATTAGCTGTCGGAACGAATAAGGTAAACCATTAAGTGCCTTCGTTCTGCAACATAACAGAACTGTTTTGCCAATCAGAGTGGACTAAATAAAATCAGTACTGTCCAACCGGATGAAACTATCCTGAGAACCAGTGAACCCAGTAATTTTCAGCGAGGGCTATACTTAGCCTTATGGCTTGCGCCATTTGTTTGACGAATTAATGATGACAGTTCTGAGGCAGATAGATGTTTTTGCTGGATTAAATAGATAGGCTTCGACATCTAATAGAAAGAAAGCCTTTGTTGGTCCAAAAGCCCCCTGGTCTAGAACCTCTGTCATGCTTTCCTATTTTAGTCCAATGGGCTAGTGGTTGGGTTCTGCAACCTTAGTTTCAAGTTTCAGTTACATTCTTGTTAGTTTGCATTACTGTCGAATCCCAACATTTTAGAAAAACGCCCGTTCAATTGCGCCTTAGTTTCTACCGGGGAAGAGGAGGTGATCAAGCATTGCTACTGTGCGGCAGACTCACTTAAAAATAAAATAAGAAATTACCGACTGTCCGAATGATTTAGTCATACCACCGGTTAGGTTGGTAACTGGATCATTTGTCATGCATTCTTTTGAACTTATTTTTATTTTTCACTACTGTCCTTCATTTCGTGCTCGCCGAGACGGCGCTGCCAGGTAGAAACTAGGTGTGGAACACGTCGGTGAGAGGGCAACACTTGTAAGTGCTTTTAAGGATTCCCCATAACATTTATCGAAGCCCGAGTAAGAGGATACCAGTCACCGACAGCCTATTACCCAACAAATTTGGGCGCTACTTTTGGGGCACCATCATCTCATTTATAGTTTTTGGCGTTGTCCCACTATTTGCACGCACCAACAACTAATTTGGATGTTTTGGCCACCTATAGTTTCCAGCAGCTTCCAGTAAACTTTTTTCAAAACCTCATAACTGTTTGCCCGGTAGTCAGGAAGAGAAATTGATTCCTCACATTCTCTTTCCTTTTTTGTATGGCTTCAGCGTTGGAACCGAACAGACAGACCATTTCTAATCGCCACAGCATGTATAATCAAATTTCCCCATCGATCCACTGGTCAAAATGTGAAGCCAACAGATTCGTTCGTCCACATTCATACTATTTTGATAACTGCATACCACGTTATCCAACGCTGCATCACATCCGTCGAGGTAACACTAAGAGACGAGTGGAGGAATTCGAATCCATGTAAGCTACCATTATATCTCCAGCTCTGCTGACCCAAGCGCTGTACTGCATCAGATCAAACAATGTCAAGAGAACTGTTTTAAACCTACAAATCCACATTGTATGTTGCCAAATATCCCTTAATCCCGTCCCTCCCCTATCTGCCATTACTCCCAACCCCATTACTTGAAATGTTGCCCTTCTTCTTTCGTACGAATATAGATAAACATTATCCATAATTATTTGTGTTTGTCTGCATTGGTTTCCTGTGTTTGAAGAGACATAGTAAGCGCTAGTTCGATCTTGTATCAGTTTTTGCAATTTAGAGTTGATCAATCCGAGTAGCAAGACAGGTAATTAAAAAAGGAAATGATGCACAATTACTGCTTTGCGCCATGTGGTGATCAGATTTTACGTTAGCGTTCAGACGGTTTCAGCGGGATAGCCGAGGGAAGATGTCGAAGAATCTGTGTTTCAATAAGCTAACCATTCCTGGATTCCATCAACTTTCGAAGGGTTTAGAACATTTATCGATATGCGCATATATATACATATACATATATGTCAATGGCAGGTTGTGCGTAGTCACCTAGATTTTGAGTATGCAAATCCCAGAGCCCACTGAGCTCTTACAGCGCTGTGGTAACGTTGAATTTTTCCCGATATCCACTCGCCGTTAAGCTACGTGAAACATTCATGGAAAAGAACCATTATATATATATATATATATATATATATATATATATATATATACAGAGAAAGGCTGTTCATACAACTGATATCACTAAGAAAGAATGAAGTGAAAAAGCACTGCCGAGATTTTCTAAATTGCCCGATGAGATATAAGCCATTACAGCAAAAAACCGAGGAAGTCCTGAACAATCCGCTTTAGATGGTGAAAAAAAGGTGTTCAGCGCAAAGCAATTACATTCCCACGCATCGCTTCAGGTAATCGCATATATGGCATTAGATGCCATAAGTAAAATGTGGACAGGTTGCTGGTAATGGGTGAATAAGTGAATGCAACAAATTCGGCAGCTCAACAACCAATTAGAGTTTCANTTCATTCACCTTTCTGGTCCTTTCTAGATAAAACACACGCAAGGGTAAAAGATGCACCGTTGCAGGGTACGAGAAATTCGTTTTTTTTGACAAAGCACTGTAGAAAACCTGGCTGCGAATGAGGTTGAGCCTTGTTGTCACCAGAACGAACGTGATTGGGACCGTTTGGAAACTTTCGTTAGATAGAAGCAGATTGGACGAAGATTAACTGCTTACAGTCAGTTGATTGCAACACAATGGAACAGAATGAAAAAAAAAAACAAAAGACTTCTAGTGTTGAATTGCAAAGAAGGCTATCGTTTTCATTTTTCTGAGCTAGCCCATATCTGACATTATAAGGGAGCAACGTATGGGTGTGAAAATCGTCGGTTCGAATCCTGCCACCGCCGGTCAATTACCCCACTTGGCAGCTTTCTGTTGATCGGGGCCCTTTCCTGACAATGATGTGCAGTGTTATTTGGTCAACAAAAGAATTTAATGATAAAACACAATCCATTTTGTTTGCCACGGTAAAGCTACAGCTTTTGCCTCCTGATCGACAGTTGAAGAACTTGTGCGGCCCCCATTCTCAGTTGTTCAGTATAGCACCCCTAGATGAGTGCCAACCTTGCTGATGTTACTCATCCGCTTGTTCTTGAGAGATTTTGATGAACTTGTTTCAGGTCGGAAACTAGTTTTGCATTAGACATTTAAGAAAAAAAGTCAAGAAACTTGAGTCAAAGCCACCGTGGATTTTTGCGTTTTGCTTTGAAGTTCAGAAACAGCGAAACGCGACAGTCGAATGCGTATGAAGCTAAGCTCCTTGCTTGTCTGCTTCAGACAGCAACATATGCTGGTTTTCCTCCATCAAGTGTGAAATACTAGTACATTTGCTCCATTTACACTCACAAAAAAGTGCATGTGTTGTCTAATGAGCACTCCCTAAAAACGTGAGAAAGGATAAATTCAGAAATTAGAAATAAAGGACCGTAGAACTGAAATTATTGCTTACTAAAAAACACTCAAAAGGTCCACTAAGAATCAAACCAGCCTTAGGGAAAACGTGGATCAATTAAAGTGTGGCTTAGAAAGAGCTTTGATCGATGCATTACCTGGGTCAACCAAATTAACCAGATTAGATCAATGGCAAGATAAAGGTCTGCGCCATGGTTTATTTCAACCATCGTTGCAAACGCCAGTCTTCCAGTTGTCTTTATCACTGAGACGACAGCCTTCTTTCGTCGCGAGGGGACCAATGCAAATTCTGGCCCGAAAGGAGTTAAACCCAAGAAAATCACACGTGGTTACTAAAACCACTACCATTTTATCACCATCACTCATGAACAGTTGTCAGACACTACCACTACTCGTCTTACACATAGTAGGGATAGAAATTAGAACCTGGAACTGATAGAACTGGATTTCTTGAATAAGCCGGCGGACGACGTAAGTTGGATTAACCGTCCGTCGTCCCGAAAAGGCCAGAGGTTTGAATCCCACATCCGCCGGTCATTGTTAGCAAACGATAATTTGCTGTCTGTGGGCTGGTTATGACCCGTGTCCCACTGAAACTTCATGCATTTTTATGCCACTCCAAGTCTCAGGGTCATAGTTTCCGGTCCCTCTTCGCTCTTCCGGTAGTGGCCCTTAGCATCTGGAGAACATGCTCCTTCCAATGTACTCATGTTTCAAGCGCGTCATAAACGTTAAGGATAATTGACGACTCAGATTTTGATTATTGACTTATCCGTGTTTCTTAGCCATTGTCACACTGTCGCTGGTGTGCTGTGTTTCCATGTGACGTTAGAGATGCAAATCCAGCTAGCAGATATTTACAAAATAGCAGAAAGCATTTACCATATGATCAGCGAATAGCACAGGTCAGGAACACGAATGACCAGTCACAGTAATACTTGAAATCTCATTGGGACTGCAAATCGTTGGAACCTTACTGATTTCGAAATACAGCGAATGCATGAGTGAAAACAGCAGAAAAATTTTGTCAACAAACTTAACTCTCCCTCACCTAATCAGTGGCCCCCTGCATTTTCGTTGTAGCCACCCGTTTTGACGAGGTTTGTCCTGCTGATTTGTTACTGTATGTATTCTAAGTGATCTAGTTAAAAACATCGCAAACAGCTCCCCATATTGCAGAAGCGTATGCTTTCAAGTAGAAACCTCGATATACTTGCTGGTTTCTATCGGTTTCCCCGTCTACTTGGGAGCCGCTCCATCCAGGCTGGAGAACGGTTAGAAGGTATCGGTTAGTTATGACCTCTTTCCACTTCCGGTATATTCAACAATTCATCAATCTGTAACTAGTGTCTGTATCGGTAATCTGGTTAGTTCAAATGGGCTGTGCCAATAAGTGGCACACATGCGGGTACAGAATTTAAACGGCTTTATTCAGCACACCAAGTTGAATATCAGTTATTCCTTTTTTTATACAACTTTATTTTAATAAGAATCTTACGAGTTGCTTTGATGCTCTCATTTGCATATCATACGATTTCCTTTAATGTACTCTAGTCTCTGAATACTTGTCGATTACAGATTTTTGATTGAAACAAGTCGGCGCTGACCTAACCATGTTCACCCCTCCCCAGTCCAAACTGTACTCATTCATTCTTGAATTATAGGCTGCCCGTATAAAATAGTTTTTTCCAAGTGAACTTGTTCAGAAAATGCAATGGAGTTAATTTGCACGGCTAGTATATGGGTATATTCTAATCTGTCTTGTCAATGGATTTAGCGGTTTTATCAGGGGATGCCAAGAACTCTATCTGATTAGTAAACATGACCATCTTAAGTGGGGCATCGTTTTTTATACACAAAATCCATCTTCATTTTGTTACACTGAAAACTCTTCGTTACCACATTACATTCAGTGGAGGTGGGTCCAGTCCTAGGTGTTAGCTTTCCTCCTAATCCCGATCCTTGGTAAGATGGCAGTGGAAAGTTTTGTTGGTCTGCGACCTTAATAACAAGTCGTAAACATCAGTTTTTTCAGTGATGATTCGGACGGAAACTGGAAAATTCGATTTCGCTAACATGGGTTTGATTTTCTGTTTGGGAAATCAGTGGACAATAATCGTGTCGCTGATTGACGGTCCAGATTGGCCAAATGAGGTAATGATTCACTGCCGGGGTGTGCAAACGACTAATAACTGCCGGTACTAATGTATGCACTCTCCAAGTTGACCTTCCGCTTTTGGATTTTTATTTTTTCGGCAGGTTGCAGTAAACGGGAGTTTGTTGTGGTACGATCATAACGGACATAGTGTTAAGATAAGATTGATACATCATCTCAAATGACCGATTTCGGTAGAAGCTACTGACGGCTATGTGACTGGTGACCTTTGGCCTGGTCCCATTAGTTGACTCAAATGTCCGTCCATTGTAGGATATGCCTGCAATGTATTCTTGAAGAAGGTACATACCATGGCAGTAACCTTTTATTTCCACTTGTTTTAGCAGTTCATAATTGCACCCAGATGACCTGGTAAGAAAATCTTTTTGAAAACGACTAAACTCCCTGGCGTGTCATTTGTGCGGCCGAAATTTCTCTACAGATTTGAGATTTTCACTTCGGTCGCATAAGTGGATAGACGGCTTCGGTCGGTCGGAGCGACAAGACTATTCGTCTGTTTTCCAACACTGAGGTAGTGCCTAGACAGTCTATATATATTACGGTTTGCAGACAGAAACACACACGCACTATTTATCACGTTTCAGATCTCAGTAATTTGGGCGATGATTTCGAATAATTCTAATAGTTCCAAAATACAGCAGAAACAGTGCAAATCGATTTTCTTACGAATTAATTGTTCATCAGTAGATAGACTATTATACCTGGAGCTCAGTAAAGAGGGGAAATCCAGCAGGTTCTTTGAAAATGAATTTTGTCTTATCTCTGATAACCCACCGATATGGCCCCTGTGTTTGTTACTGACATAAATAACCCGGTCTACGTTGTGGTCCGGGTTGTAGATATCCGCACTCCATCGTGATAACTCAAGAAACATTCGTAGACCATCATGGCTGAAATCTGTACTGTTCTTTACTGAAAGAACAGTTAAATCGCTCAGTTTCTTGATCAGGTGGAAGATATTTCATCGTCAGCTCTAACTGATGCCTATTTTTACAGCGAAAAGCAGGTTGAGCGTTTCCTAGGAATCGGGCACACAGGTGTTGGTTAGCAGAAAAAATGATTAACAACGGTAGAACCTATCTTACACTCACCAAACCATCCTAACTAAGATCAAGTAACGTAGTTGGTATCTCGGGAAAAAGGTTTGACATCGGTGAACAAGTTCATTTTCCAGACACTGATTTCTGAGTCCCAGTCAGTGCTTCATTCACAAAATGGGTTCAAGTTTGCATTTGGAATGATTATCTGTTTCGTGATCCCATCAAGAATTTCCTTGTCAGCTTAACAAAACAAATTGCTTAACTCTGAAATTTTCTTTTTATGGGTAGATCTGCGGGATTTAAATGAAAAGATAGGTGAATTTCAATTTATTTGTTCGAGCCGAGTGGCCCACGCTTACCGAGATTCTACATCACCGGTGTAATCATCGTTGGGACACGTGAAACAAGTCTGAGAACTATGCAAAAAGGATGACGATTGTCTGGATTGTGTGTCCGCTTTCGGCTACTCAGATGAAGATATATCTTCTGCGACAGCTCAGTGGCATAGCAATCTATCCATAAGACCACTTTTGGAGACCGTTGGGAAAGCAATTTTGTCATCTCAGGTAGCATCTTGATATTTGAGTGCGAATGGTTCAGGCTCAATTCCACTTATGTCTGCCAATCCCGTAGGCGGTTGTCTTCCTTGACTGCGACCGTTTTCACGAAGCATTGTTTGTTTGTTGTATGTTAGTTAAAAAAGAAGTATCGTCATGACAACAAACGCAACTATCTTTTCTTTCACAAGATCATCATCGATAATACAAAGTGTGAAATTTAGCCCATTTAAGTAGCATTCTCGACTCCATTTTTGGCCCTAAAACTATTAGTGGTACTAGCTTTCATTCCGTTGTTCAGTGGGTGGAATTATCCCCGAATTCCTTCACGAGTTCCATTTTTTGTTTGTATTTAGAAATTAGTCTTCTATGCCAATCGTGTCGAGTATAACCAACGACTCCTCAGTCTTTGTGTTGGTGCACACGAAATGTACGTGCGGAGAAATCAACCGGAATCCATTGAGCTCCAGCATATGCGGGCTCAGGCGAACGCCGAGAGGGAATCCAAATCCCGTGAACGGTAGGCCATACTGAAGAATTATAGCACTTATTTCTATGCATTCATATTTCTGCTCTGTTTACTTTCCACATCCCAGTAGTCTAACCAGGAATCGGGTCCTGACCAAGTAGGTAGCAAAAAGGAAATTATCCTGCGCTTATTGCGTTCATTTAAAACATTGCATCTCTTAATCTAGTTTACCAAAACAGAAAGAAGATAGGACCCACAAAATGCTAACACATCATAGCACTCCTGCCAATCGCGTGAGTAAAACAATCGGACATCTATAGGACACCAAAAAATAAACTGATGGTTGGATATTTTTGGGAAACTGAAGTCCGGAAAATTCCAGTCAGTACATTTGAGTCAACTCCATAGGAGATGAACTGATTGTATCAGTACCCTTTGCGAGCATAATTTATTTATCTCGTCAAGCGTGACTAAAACAACAGTTACGTTCTGAAAGTTTCAGTGGTAGTAATTTCAAACTTCTATAGCGATATTTTCCTCTTATCCATGTGTTTTGCATACGGATAGGTAAAAACATTTTCCAGGAAGCACACGACCGGTTTCACGATTATTACTGCTCTTCAGATCTGTGCAAAAAGTGCTTTCCTTTCCAACCATCATTATACTAGGATTTTCGGCGGTCAGGTAAGGCTAAATTTGAAAAAGGGAATACAAGGCTCGAAATTATTGATTTTTATCCTGTGCCTACTACTGAGGCTTTCGAGTCTTGTGTCACTTTGCTGAACGTTAGCCTTGTCTGACAGACGAAAGTCCTCCGACCAATGACCATGTACTAGTATAGGGATGGTTGGAAAGGAGAGTACTTCGTGTGCATTCCTGAAGAGCGGCAATAGTCGCCAAACGGGTCGTGTTTCCGGATAAATTTTGTTCACCCATACGTATGCGAAACATACGGATGAGATAAGCCAATAATTTCGGGCCTTATGTCCCCTTTCTCAGGGTTAGCCTTACTTGACCGGCGAAAATCCTACGATGAATTATAATGTGGTTTCCGAATCGACTTATTCATGCTCCTAACGATACAAATTCTATAACGATAATTGCACTTCTCATTAGTGAAAGGCTTTTGAATGCACTGCGTGCACAAGAAGATGCCGAATGGCAGTTAAAGCAACTTTCGGCTCGCCTGCAAGAAGATGCCAGCGAACGTGAGCAAACGAGGAAAACTGCAGAAAAACTGACGAAACGCATCAGCGAACTAGAAGCTCAATTGGTCAATGAGGCGCAGTTACGTGAGCAGTTGGAAGATGCACGGAAACGCATGGAACTGAAAAATGGTGAATTAGGAACGGTGAGTCTGTTCCGCTGGAGTTTATTTTTCTGCTTCCTGCTGATTTTGTTTCCAAATGGCGCAAGTTAATGTACACGTACATGCAGATTAAATTCCAACTAAAATCGGTCAATGAGGCTCGTCAAGGTCCCAAAGTTTACTTAGGAGACGAACTAAGAATGTACTAGGGAAAACTCTTGCACGAAATATTGGTGTATGCAGTTGACTGGGAAGTAGAATAGTAGTAAAATAAGTAAGTGGAGAATACAGCGGAGATACAGTAAGCCCCCACAACTGTGTTTATCGTTCGTGAAGTTGCTCGCTTGTCGGTAACATGACTGGCTGCGCGGTTCATCAGTAATAGCAGTAAATGAAATAGTGTTACTAGAATTGAGTTTATATTCCTGTCATAAAGATTTGTTGCATTTTGCCTTAAATTATCGGTCTCAGAAACAGACTAAACTGTTCGGAAAAACGTAAGTAACAAAGGAACTTTCAGACCACCAGTTTTTATTCTCCGATAAAATAAGCGGCCGACTAGTATTTAGCTCCCCAAGACTACGAAAGGAACAAGCCATAATTGTTAGTAGATACGCGGATAAGCCTGTTTTTGTCGTGGGACAGAATCCTGGTTATAGAAACATCGAACAGTAGTCAATAAAACTACAATACAGAATAGCATAGGGACGGACTTTTTGATTTTAAGTGTTTCTTGGTCGACTGGTTCGTGTTAATATGAATATTTCACGTCTTCTTCACAACAAACAGTCTCTTCATCAATCAACAGAGCAACGAATGCGGCTGCTCAGAGAACAGTCTCTCATACAAGAAGAAATTGACGAACTGAGTCATTCAGTCAATGACTCTTCCAAACAAATCGAGGCAACACGAGCCCAACTGGCCACAATCAATGCAACCGAGCAACCGAGTGCTGAAGTGCGACCAAAACCCCGAATATCAAACGGTTATTCTCTCTCTGAGGCAGTTAAGCCAGACTGGCCAAATCGAGCATGGCTACCACCCAGACCTAGGCCGAAATCCGAGATCTTGAGGAGTCCGTTAAAATGCGCTACAGCCGAAATCAGACCAAATACGAACGTGAACAACGACAGCAACAATAGCAATGCGGAAAACGCCATCGACAATGTTCATGTAGATACTACTGGCATGACCAGTAGCAATATCGGTGTCGGCAGCGGGTGCACTGGTGAGGACGACCAAAGCCAGGTTGCTAACGTCAGTAGCCGCAGCAACAATACAATTCCTCTGTTAAAAACTGTTAATCATCCGACCGGATCAACTGAAAATGAAAATCAGGCCATAGAAGAATCTGAAAATAGCACCCAGCCACCTATCATCAGCAGTAGTGGAAGTACCCAATCAGTCTTCCATAATATGCAGTCTTTAAACACGTCCAACGAATGTCCCCCAGCTACAGATTTAAGCTTAAGAGATGGATCAAATTCCGATCACTTTCTTTCATCCAAAGCATCATCCTCTTCTAGTGCGACCCTTTCTCTTCCTGGCTCAACACCATCGTCTCCACCCACATTAGCCAGATCCGAACATGAATCCATTCACTCGCACAGGACACAACAGGAAGAACAACTCAATTCACTGAGTAATACAGAACTTGGTGGGGATGATGAACGTCCATTTCTCGGCTTTGCTCGTCCTGCTGCAGATAAGGTTAAAGTGGCCATTTCTGAAATAGGACAGTCGGAACAGTCGGAGGAGGAGTGTAAAGAGCTACAATTTGATTTGAACTATTTTTGTGCAGTTCATCCGGATACTCGAATAAAACGAATAAATTTGAGTAAACACAACGCCGCAAACAAGTCGCTCGATAGAAACAGCCGATCCATTGATTTAAGCAATACCCGTAAGTTGTCTGATTATTACAATTGTTTTATGAGTAATAATAGGTAACCTAAACATGTGCAATAAGGCGCATCTTATTTTGGAAATTTCACATCTTGAACGAAATCCAAAAATCCTTTATTTAGTTTCATTTGTGTACGGATAAAATTGTGTCCGTCATTGACGGTTTTGATATGTTAGCGGAAAACGTTTTGGTTCCGCAGTCAGATTTTTCAGAATACTAAACATAGCATGATCGATATCTTTTTCTTTATTCAGTGAAATGTTTTTCTTGGCCCGTAACTTTGACCTTGACTTTTTATAGTCAAACTCATCTCAGTCTCTCACTAATTAGTAGACATAAACGTTTGTCATTTTATGTAAAGTTATTTGTGAATCATGTTTCTTCCGATGTGTACCACTGAATTCTACTAATTATCTTGAACATTTCGTGTGAAGATTCTTAGATCACCAATAAAGGTTCTGGGGATGTGAATTGTTATAGTAAGTAGGCTATTGTAGGCAACGGAAAATTCTGTCAAAACGGTTTAGTTCAAAGGCTGAACCCCACCAATCGCAATTGCACCGGCGATCCTCCACTTATTGGCCGCATGTAGTGAAAATACCGGGGGATAGTCGGTTATTTGGTTAATTCACGTTCGATGATTCGTGCCTAGCGATCAGACTATCTACCTATCTGATTTCTATTCCGTTGATGTGCATGAAATATAATGCCGGTAACTGTATTTTATTATTATTAACAAATAGTTGTATAACCGTGGAATATGGCGACACCGTGGTAGCCTAGTGCAATTTCTACACAATACAAGTAACAGGTCACCCTAGACGATTCGCGCACCTGGTGAAAGACGACGGATGAAGACCTGACTTTGGGGATCTCAGACCCAGTCAAACGGTTATGCGCGTTTGCCTGTTCAGTCGGATGAACCGGGCATTTGACTTACTGTTCAGTCCCAATGGATACGTGCGTGGTTGCTTATGCCACCAAGTGCTTGCAAGTCACACGAATAATCGTTCACCAGTCGATGCTTCATAGGTGATTCTTGTCTGGGTTTATGTCAGGCATACAGTGTAGATTGCAGGTTCAATTTTGGCTCGCGTTGTTTGACTTTTGAACATGATAATGCAGGAGGAATGTGTATTACCTAACTATGAGCCACAGCGTGTCCTTCTCCTTATACAGTTGATACTGTTTCCGTAACTTCAGTTTCAGTTGTTGTCGATCCTCTTACCTCCGAGTAAGTTGATTTTCTCCGGCTCCAGCCTACTAACCCATCAATGCAACTCTCAATAGCTGCGGTTATTTGATGCTTTTAAAACAAACGGAAATGAAGCACGGATTTTGAATGGTGCATAATATGAGAGGGGGACGAACAGAGAGAGCATGATGGCCTTGGATTCTGTAAATGTTATTGCGTATTACTTTTTGGCATCGTGTAAAATTTCAGTCTTGTTCAGAAGTTGGCTGTGTACAGAGCTTGGTGTTTTCCTAATGAACTTGGTATTGATCTCCGTCCCAAATGTTTTACGGGAAAATGCCCACATTTGCAATAAAACATTGTTTGTAAAGCATTGACCAATCAGTCATTTGTAGCAATTAATCGAAAAAAAACGTAGATCATCTTCCACCAAAACCACTTTGAATGGCGGCGATTTCGGATTTCAGACGCCATGTCCCCAAATGTATAAGTATTAGCTCTACTGGACCACCTGAGAGAAAGCGGATTTTTTAACTTATGGATTAATGATAAGACCCATATAAGCTTTCTCCCAAATGACCATCATATATCTCAGAGTAACATGCAGTCCTGGTCGTAATTTTTATTTTGCCAATTAAGTTCCTTGCAAAGAGTGCGGAAATTTGGTTATTCTCTAGAAGTGCGTCGTTTGGGGAAAGGTATTATGCTATTATTTAAACCTCTAATTATGTAAATGGCGCAAAAGTGGCGTGAATTTCAGACCTATCGTAAGTGAATATCCAGCCGACACTGACAATATCCAATCCATTCGCTGAGTATTTTGCTTACGTCGATGATGTCGTACACGGAGATCACATGGAAAAACAGTTTAGCATTCTAAGCTACGAAGTGGCTCAAGTGTTTATTTTGTTGTTGTTTGTTTTGTTTATTTTTGTAGTCTGCAAAACTAAAATGACCTGCCCTCCGGAAGCTGGTGCTTGCCTGTCTGATGCGGTGCACATAGTGTCTTAATTAGAGTATAGATCGACAGGAGAAAAGTAGAGAGAACCGAGCAAAAAGCATTGTTTACAAGGTTTACGGCTTAATGAAACTCCGAATGAGAAATAATCACCTGAGTGAACAAATCAACCAAAGGGAACCAACTTTGAATCATCATGATCGGGACCCCAAATGTCTCACCCTGGTCGGGGGGAATATCGCACACTCCAATTTTGCCACTCTCCCTCAACACCTCCAAATGCTCCAAATGCTCCATATCTT
>LUCM01002136.1:190662-222569 GCA_008360955.1 Fasciolopsis buskii | reverse complement strand
CGGAACGTTGCGCCCTCTCAATTAGCTGAGGCTAATTTTGAAAAAAATGCATTCTTTTGATTCGTTGTTTTAGTGAAACCATTTTACGTGCTTGTCTGACTTCCTCGAACCGGATCTTTCTCCCACAAACCAATAGTCCTACAGACAATCTTATGATTCATTTTCGTTCTCAATGGAGCTCTAGGTAGTGCACGTCGTTCACCGTACCCGGGGTTCAGACCCAAGCTTTCTAACTCGAAACCGCTTGCTACTACTGCGCAATTAACTCCCATCCAGGATGATCAGAATGGCAGAGTTACTTTATCCATATGTCGTCCTCAGTGACAGATAATTTGGAAAAATTCTGTCTCACACTCTGAATTTTTTTATGTTGATCAAGTTCGGGATTTTGGGCATTTTCGTGTCTAACGCAGTGCCTTGCGCTCCGTTTTCTCCGGTTGTAATAAGTATCCTTTGAGCGGTAGACCACGGTAAGTCTTCACCAAATTCGGGAATTATTTCAAATGCGACGCTTCCATTTTTAGATTATGCATTTTGTACGTTGTGATGAGCGTGAGAAAATGCAGTACAGCTCCTGCTTATGTTTTCATTACCTTTACTCAATTTATTCCCACCTTCGCTGTACTATTCATCTAGTTTTATCAATAATGTTAACGGTAATAATAGTGGTGTTAGTGGTAATGTTAATGAATCAGTGGTCTCCAGTCTGTGGACTGACACTGTGCCAGATGGTTATCAGAGCGTCTTGTAGGTCAGGTGGAAAGGATGAGTCTGACTGCATGTAGAGAAACCTGGTCATTGGCATTGTCTTCACACAATATAGGGGCCATGATGATTTACGATCGCTTTCCACCTCAACCGTAATCATGTCCGACACTGACGCCACGGTGGTCGTTGAGTTGCTAAGACATTCTCAGCCAGACGGAGGAGTTCAGGCACCAAAAGGGTGATTCATAGCGTGTCGTGACACCTGCAACGGTTCAGATGATGACCTAAGGCGTGATTGTACATTCTATTTCATCAAGTTTTACTCGAGTGAATATCCTTTTGCTTCTTTAACCGTTTTCTCTGAAACTCTAACTTTTGTCAAACAGTGAAATTTACAGATTTGATCAAGTTGGTTATGTCAAACCAAACCGTTTCAAAGATACCCAAGTAAGCACTTGAAGCCCTGGAGCACTCTGATTCACATGATTTGAAATTGGTTTGGAAATTTGCCATAATGAAGTGACAGAGTAGTGAGTGGCTTCAAATAATTCTCAGTTTTATTCTAGAAGTTTAGGATTGTAACTGATCCCGACCAGCTAATCATAACGTATGCGGAATTTCGATGGATTTCATTTGTGTGATTTGCCTTTCCCAAGGACATAGCATTGTTAGTCATCCGTCAGCAGGGTTGGTTGGTCGGTACAGTGGACTAAATGCAATGGTACATGACTATAGCAAACCGTTCGCCGATTGAGTCGAGAATCTTCCAGTTTTACTTGACAGTTTCTTTGTGTTTCATAGTATCCTGCTGTTTTGCATTTTAGTAGTTTGTGCTTTACTGAATTGTATTAGATTGAACTGCACTCTGTCTTTTCTTATCGCATTGTTTTGTATTGTGGTGAGCTATATCGCATTGTACTGCACTGCCTTATGGGCCTTTGTAAGTTAAAAAGGGAATTCCAGTTACAAACAGAAAAAGGAGTCAACAGCTATGAAGCAGATCAAAAGGCTTCCGTATGAAAAATCTGTACCAGCCTCAGAGATTAGGACAAAGAGCACTGACAACCTCTCCTCTCTTAAGGAGGTGTGTGTTGAATGAGGTGTTATGTAACTGCTATAAATATTCACGAGATATAAGGAAAGTAAACTGAACGAATTATTCTGTCCGAAGGGCAATGGGACAGATAACTGTTCATTGAGTGTTTTCTCCGCTAGAATAAAACGTTCTTACCGGTCGATTTATCACAGGCAGATTTATGCTGTCATTAGGGTGACTTCGGTCATTCCACGGGTAGGTGAGCCTATGAATATTGGCTACAACCGATTTACCCAGTCACCTATCTCTTAAGTCTGTGCGTGCGAATGTGGGGTTATGTGCCTTGCAGCATCCTGACACATTGTAGTTTCATAGCAGTCGAGTGGACAGATGTTAGCCTTTGGAAGACTGTGACCGACTTTCTATCTGGCTGGGCTAATTTGAAAGTCCTGCCGTAGGTATTTCGTATAATAAGCACGAATTTACCACATAGAGCAGTCTAAATTTGGCATCGTAGGTTTTTTGCACGCTTCCCTTCAATTACCAGAAGATATCATGTGATAAGAGATCCATGAATGAATACACTGGAAAGTTATGAGGATAAACATTTCCCCTTGTGTTCTGCATCTGCTTGCGATCGTGCTTTCTTTGGGCGCACCCAATGACGAAGTTGTTGACTCACGGAGTATCATTTTTGACCTTATCAATGCTGCAACGGAGAAGCTATTTTGTTGCATCTACAATTGGCCCTTCCGTATGAAATTGTGGTACATATGGGGCTGTCTGATGTATATGACTTGTTAGATTTGCGTGCTCCAGGAAAGCATACTTGCAGTTCAAACTCTATTCTTCAATGTGGATATCCACTCGGTAACTAGGAGTCTGTCACTTTTGTGCTTCTCCTCGGAAGCACATGAAACTTGGGGAAAATCTGTTGACGATTTCCGAAACCATAACATTCAGCGCCAAAACAGACACAGAGAAGTAGGAATAACATAAGATGATTTCCATTGCTTACGGCAGAGTAGTCCAATAAGATATGGGTGCTGTGACGTCCAGAGTCATTAATGAATGTGTTAAACGACCACCGCGACAATCACTGTCTATTAGAGAATGAAATTACTGATCAATTAGTCCCGTCATTTTGTCACACTATCCCCCGCTGGCGCAGCGCCCAACACTCCCGTCTCCAAATCACTCCTCTACCCCAAAATGGTCATTAGACGTTTTCGCGCTTGACTAGAGGTAGAAACTTGAATTTCGGTCCTATCCCAATAATTTTAACTAATGAGGCTTGTCGCAAAGCTCATCAGTTATGCGTGCAGATTGGTATGCGGGATGAACTAAGAATGTTCCGGCGATCAGTTGTTTCTTAACAAGTGCAAAACGCACACACGATCTGTCAACTAATCAGTTAGTTTTCGGTCAAAGAATAATCACAGTGGGAGTGGAATTCCGTGATGTATCGGTGTGCCCTAGCATTGCTGACCACTTTGGCCTACGTCAGCAAACAGTGGGCACAAGTAGTACTAACTGGGACAGAATTATTGAGATATTAGCCCAGTGTTTATACTTGAAAGCCCAAAATCAAATGTCCATGTAATCAAACGAAACAGCATTGAGCACAATTATTTTCTACTGGCTTACAATAAATATCTGTAGCATCCCTCGTAATTTAATGGCCTAAAGCCATGGTCTATAGGCTATCCCCCCCGTGTCCGTTGAGGCTTTCAATTCACGCTAAGCAATTTACAGTTAACTTTGGGCAGTTGGACTAATCCGATAATTTTGAGGTTGTTCTAAATTTTAGTGACTGATCAGGAAAGAATTCTGCGAACACCAATTGAGAACATACTCAGCCTGGAATTGGTCTGAGTTTGTCATGTTTGCGTAGAAAAGCATCAATTGGCATGGCATGTCACTGCCGATTTTTGACGTGACGAGAGTGTGAACCGTTTATCTTATCGTTATGACGTGACCAAACAGGGCTGAAGGAATAATTCGAGTCATATGATGACAAGGTTACCCGGAATGATCCACACGACCAAGTTAATTGATGTCTGATTTTGGGCGAAATCTGGTCATTGCCCAATTTGACTCGTCTATGGTAGCATAAGCAGCACCCTGTTTCATCCAAAATGTTTTCTCCATTTTTTTTGGCATACTCCAGCAGTTTTCTTGTCACCAATTGGATTAAACTGATTGAAACACCACAACGTAAACCATGGTAGAAACAGCTCTATAAATCCCGAACATCGTTGAATGGTTGCATCCATATGACATAGCATAGGAAACACAAGCATCAGTTTCATCCTCCTAGTTGCTAAGATGTGTAGTTCCATAAACTGGAGGCTATTCAATAAGAAGTAACCAGTGACGAAGGCAATCGGACCCGAAACCGCATTTGCTTAATTTCATCACCCTAGCTGCTTTATGTTAGCCAATTATAGTACAAGATCTTCCGGTTGCTGATGTGAACGCAGGATAGTTATCAGTCACCTGGATGGAAGTCCTCTCGTATGGAATTGTGAGAGAAGAAATAGCTTCAAGTAAACCATCATCCTAATAACATTCCGCGAAGTTTATATTCCGTTCTAAGCGGGACATGTGGCAGCAGATTGAAGTATTGGGCAAATCACTAGCGACTTTATATTTTTTGTTAATTTTTCTCAGTGATTTGCTCCCAGCGCTTCATATCCTATACACCAATTCATTTAGAGTTGATATGACAGGTGTAATGGCAAAACGGAATCAACTGTGCTTGACATTTTCCAGACTCTTTTCAAATTGAGTTTATTTATCTCTGACTCTGCTAGACTGCCCCAAACACAGTCAGACGGTACTTCAGCATTTGATCTTTTAGCAGACTTCTCGTTTGACCTTACCGGGATATTGAAAATGTGAATCAACCAAAAACCTGTCCGTCGATTAGCAAACTCGGGCTGCTTTAACCCCCCTTTGTATGTACTCTTTTCATGAGTGAAATTAAAGCTATCGCCGAAATGTGTTCGAAGTTACGAAGCCACGTAACCGGGTCACATAATTCACACGTGATGTATTAGTTAGCCCTATCGATTAGCAGACGGTGATTAGACGTTGTCAGTCAGCGGATCGTCCAGCCGTCTCCAGTAGAGCCGTGATGAGCACGTTAGTTTTCCCTTCACTTCGGGTGCAGAAATGCTTTTCCCGCTCTATTAACCAGGCATTTATCGTATAGTGGAAAACGAAAACGGAATGCAGAAATTTGCACAAACACGTACACATACATCTATGCACACGATTTCTTTTACGTTGGTCGCCGTATGATTAATGAGGTCGGTACAAAATTGATTGTCACGTTTGTCATGTTGTGGCCAAGACCATTTCGAATGCGAGTAGTTCAATCGAATCACGATCATCTCAACACGAAAGACAAATACCGCTAATGACGTTACCAAACGAGTCGCGATCTGCCTGAACAGCGTTCCTTGCGTTCAGAAACAGTCAGAAATATTAGTGTTCAAACTGAAGACATAATGCCTTTAAGAGACCAACGTTTGCGCCATTTAGCCCATTCCTTAGGGAGAGTAGTAAGAAGTCGTGGTTTGGAAGTTTACGGGGGAAAATCTTATGAAGATTCTAAGCGACTAAAATGAACAAGTTGATCATTTGGCCGTTCTAATGTTCATCCCGCACTTATGTGTCAATAATTTTCACACTGGCAATCTAAGAGGAGTGGATTGTTTACGTAGCAAATGTATATTTTTCTTTCTTTGCCATAAGATCGCCTATCGTGAAAATGCTATGCTTTCCTTCTGTAGTTTTGTGACAGGCAAAACATCGCTGATTGATAAAATTTGTGAAAGCTGGTTGTTCGACGACGAGAAATTGTGGAACCATTTTGTAGGGTAGCTGTCCCAACTTTATTAGAACAGTTGCGAAGCTTCACCGGCCAGCTGGAGTGCAATAACGATCTAATCGATTACTGGCATTTCTTTTTGAACAGGCTAATAACCGTCTCCTTTCTTTGAGTACCGCTGGTGGAGTATATTCGGAATAAAGGTGAACTTCATTCACAGTGGTCACTCAGTTACCATCGGAACCAGTTATTCATCAAGGACAAACTGACTCATACTGTTCATGGATTTGAGGATTTGCGTTGGTCGCAGCTCATGCTGTTGGTTTTTATGGGGTTCTGCTTGCTCAGTCTGGCGTTTAGATCGCAAACGTTTCATCAGCATTCATCATCAGTGCAATGAAGATGTCACCTCGACTGGTGATGAAACGTTTGCGATCTAAACTCAAACCTCAGCAATCAGAACTCCATGAAAAAGGAATTCATGTTGCTTTAAAACTTTGAAACACCTTCGCGTTTGCAAGGTTTATAATTCCGAATCCCATGGATTCTTCCGCTGTGTAAACTCAGAAGCCTTTCTCCTTAGTGCTATCAATTCTTTCCAATATTTATTTTGAAGTGATCTCACAATCTTTTGATCGCCTTTTGACTGAGATTTTGTTTTGATGCATCAGTGTCATGTTTCGACCGGTTTGTGGAAGGCTTTTGTTTGGCATATTTTCAGCCAAGTCAACTGATTGGTCCGTCAGACTTTACGAATTGCTGTCTGCTTAGCTGTAATAGTGCACAAGTTGCATTTTCTGAAAAACAGAATTTTGTCAGACTGTTGGAAATTTTCGGAATTGCTTTCTGATTGGCTAACCACAATCTCATTCTCATAGGACGGAACCGTGACTTACGGGACACAGGTATGAATGCGTGCACTCAAGGTAAGGCGAACTAAGTGCCTGGGCGTCAATTCGAAATTCTGGATAAGACATGCATAAATTCCACAAATTTCTCGTTTTCCTTCTCGTTTCCCTAACGTGAACGAAGCGAAATGCTATTGTCAGTTCACCCAAATCAGCAACCAACTCCAATTGTATGGTTGACCAATCAATGTACGCTTCACCTTGTAATACGGTCCAGTTGGTGTTCTTGTCCATTAACCTCTAACCTCTTTGCGCACAGTCCTAAATAAGTTTGACAGTACCGGCCTGCACGTGGTTTCCAAATAGACCTCTTATTCAGATCGGAAAATGTTTGCATTTTGGATTAACTAACCGTCCCCTGAAATGGCTACATGCATCAACAAAATTGCAGGGAATTGGGTCAGAAGGGTATCGTTGACGGTGCTCGTCGATCTACGAAGACAGACAGAAAAACATCGGCACATACATACACGCTGGACAAAGAAAAGCACCTTCACGCACGTATGCACACGTGGACGGTCATGGAAACAAATACAAATGCATATATGCACACGCGTAATCTAGGACAACAGAATGGCGCTCCTTCCTGCCCGTTGGTCCCAATCGCGAGCTGGGTGGTACTGTTGACTGCTCACTGAGGCCTTTGACCGTGGCTGGAACGGCGGCGTCGGCGAGGACAGTCACCATCATGCAATCGAAAAATCAAACTGATTTTGCTGGCTTTTACCCTCCCAACCGCGTACGGGTCCGCTGGACACACTTTTGACAACCTCAAAATTTGGAACCAGTCTGGATTTAGTGAGTCATAGTGGACATCACGTAAATTTCCGTTAATAATAAACCACTGGTGATGTTCTCTAGTTTGATCTTCCCTACGATTTCTCCTCGGGTTCCCTGATGTTTGTCGATTGACCATTGCAGTGAATTATGGGTCCATTCACAGCGCGCTGGTATGAAATGAAACGAGGAAAAAGCTTTGTACGCGAGTTTTGTCTTACTCTTTCTAACTTAACGGTTGGTCAACCATTTGGCTGACGGACTAATCTATCCACTTGATTTGCTGTGTCTGAGTGAAACCAGGCAGTTTTCAGTGAATTGAAAGTTGAAATTTGTACTATGACGTCTGCGTTTATACTTTGGCGAGGGCATCGGCAAAGGTTGGAATAAGACACCCCAGATGAGAATTTGATTCGAGTCATTTCCGAAAGACTGTCTGTCAGCGTGATTTGTCCACGAAATGAACAAATGATCTGGGATGAAAGAACGAACGAAAACACAGTTCTTCCATTACGGATCTCCATGTTCGTAAAGTATTCGTGTTGCAGCATTAACTCACAAGTCACAAATCAGGACTACGGAAGCACATAAGCGGCTCACATATAATGAACGCCAATCAGGACTTGGATTCCTTTTAGAATAAAACTTTATCGAACACCAAACCAGCAACCTATTGCGACTGGTTCTGTAGTGATTTGTTCGATGCTGACTACGAATGATTTGGATGACATAAGCACGAGGGGGGGAATAGAAGAATACGGATATTCCATTCGTTTCATTAAGTGCATGAAAAGTCACTGGTGATTCTGCTATATTTTTGAGAACGTTTCGAGTCTTCCATACTTAACTGCCCCAGTTCTCACTCAGATTCGGACCGAATGGGAAGTAAAGTCTAACGTTAAGCTAGTGAAACGAGGACTTTCTGATGTGACGTGGTCAAACAATAGTTTCTAAGGCACTTTTAATGTCGCGTCAACCATTCACTGCCGATCAACTATACAGACCTTCAGAGGCCACTCGCAAATCGTCCAGATGACTTAAACCTAGGCCAGTGATAGACGAGCTGGAAGAAGTTAATTGTTGAGTAAATGAATAGCTTTTGACATTCAGAATTAGTGAAATCTGTTTAGATTTGAACTATTTCAGTTGATTTGTACATCGACGAACCAGGCAGTCGAAATTCATCAAGATTCCCTTCCTTCACACTTCTGGCATTTGGTAAAATACCCAGTAAGTCTCATTCGTATTTTATGGTGTCTTCAGAAAACAACAAACCTCCGTGGCTACCTCTAGTGATCTCAGTCAGCCTTCCCCTTTAATTGACCTAGAACAACAAATAGTCTGTGACAGGACAATGCCACTCTTATTTACAAATCACAATCAAATGGTATATAAATGAGTTCATTCAACCTGATCATAAGTTCCCTACCTTTAGTTTGTCGAATCAAATGTTCCTCCTTTGGTCTTCAATCGAGCCGCAACTCCCCCCACCTCAGAATTGGTCACAAAGTCCAGATTGTTTTCAATTCTGCCCAGGAATTATGCTGTAAAGTTTGCGGCTGTTCCAAGTGGGAATCAAAAGTTACTCACTTTAATCAAAAGGTTTCACAATAAGTTCTATTTTTCGGTCGTTTATTAAGAGCGATTCGCGAACCTTGCATTACAGCCACTGCCATTTGCGACATCCACTCAGTAGTTATAAGTGATGGAACAATATGAAACATGGACGAGTAATATCTGAGACTGGTAAACATTCGTGATGTGTACAGTGCGAGACTAAATGCAGAAATGAAATCACTGAATTTTATACCGCCTTAATTTCCTCCTCAAGCTATCGATCTGATGGTTTACACTAAAAACCTGTTCGGCAACTCTCGTTTTAAGCCAAATCAGTGCCCATTTTAAGTTCTGTCCGTTGGTATATACCACTTGGAATGATTCTTTTTGTGTGTCACATGATCTTAATTGAATGACTGACTGATGTGTTTCATTTCATCGAATTCTTCTCTTTCCGTTGCTAAGACCGCATCGTGCTTATCAACGAGAATCAGGACATTCAGATTCTTTATTGGAAAGCAAAGGAACCTTTATATTGGAGAAAGAAAGTATAACTAATGCAGAATAGGATATCCGTGTTGGAGGGCAAACAGGAAGAGAGAACGACAGAGGTGAAGGTGTCTACATCATAGGAAGCCGAAACGGCTGCGTTGCGCTGATTGCCACAGTCTGCGTCTTCTGCGGATTCAGAATGCATTTGGGAAATACTCTCTTTTAAGATCCCTAAAATGCTTACCTTTTGGGTGAACAGATCTGTTAAGTAATTTGTGATTTGATTCATGTAATTCAATCCAGCATTTTTTTCAGCTACACATAAATCCAATGGTCTATGATTATTAGAGAGGGAAGCTTAGGTTATCATGACCTGGCATCAACACTCGGTTTTTCAAACGAAAATCCAACAGTCGAATAGTTTCTACTATTCGGTAAGTGAAAATAAGCAAATGATAGTTGTTTTTGCTTTAATTCATCATTTGATGTTATATACACCATTCGTCCCGTGAATGCATGTACAGTTTTTTCATCCCCACTAAGGATTAATACTGATGCATGCCTGCAGTTTTCCTACTATGGCCCGAATCCAGGGAGAGTTGACATGGGTCCCACAACCTAGCTAAAAGGTCATCCAGACTAAGGCCGAACAGTTTAATTTACAATCTCACTACATGAAATATATCAGTTATTCAACTTCCATAAGTTGGCTGTAATATCTCTGCTTTGGTTAAAGAATTTGTCCATCACAAATTCTAGACGGTGTCTAATATTCAGCAAACCGTTGACAATCTACCAGGGTAGATTGGCACCTGAGGTGTTAGCTACACATTGGTGTAGCCGGGATTTCGAACCTTTGTTAGCATACCGTGGATATGCATGCTTTTGATTTCTAATAAAGATGTTTCCCAACAGATTACCTGATCAGCTGAGAACAGGCATCACTTGATGCATCTTAAAACTTCAGGTTTCTACTAAAAACCATTACACTAAATGCGTTGCGTCGTGGCTTAAAACCGTCGAACTGTCCCAAATCGCTTGGAACAAGTATAGAACTGTGTTCTTATTGAGTCGAAAATGAACAACATGAGCGCACACGGGCATTGTCGATGATTGCCTAGAACAAATCGTGATTAACGAAGATCAGTCAAGCCTAAATGAGAGCCGCCAATTGAGCAATTGACCGGCGATGGTGGAATCAAACTCGAGATATTCATGTTGAAATCCCAGGATGTTCACTGTCTGCACAAATCCGCAAGTGATTGGAGGAAGTGCATTACAACCTATCGAATGATGGCTGGCTACCAAGGTACGTGAATATTTGACATTGCGATACCATTCACTATTCAGGGTGATTAGTTGTGCATAACTAAGCTGCCTGCTCGTGGACACATCCTTCATGATTACGCTGATGTGCAAAATATACAAGCCACCTGAAGCACTTTCTCGTAGCGCAAAAACTTATAGCTGACTTATTTTCAGTGGAGTTTGAATACCTTGACACTACACCAGGTGCTAGTTTGCAAATAAGCAAGGCTACCATGGATACAATCGTCTGCTTAAATGCTCACTATCCTGGGCTTCTCGTTCCCCTTCCGGGTGAGTTTGACCGTGGTCACGAACAGTCTCAACAAGATTGTTGAAAAATCAGAAGCACCCCAAGAAATTTCAGAGAACTTCTTTTGGATTACTTGCCGATCCGAAAAAAGCTGACTACTCGCCTCGGGTGAACGATCTTATTATAAAAAAGTTGTTGATCAACAGAAGCGCGTCTCAGTAGCGAATTAGAGAGAAGCTGAACTCAAATGGATTGGAAAAGCAACACTTTTGACAATTTATGCTGATTGCCTGACCAAAACGAAAACGGTGCTGCTCCCCTGAACGCTGTTGTTTACGATGATGTTGTTGCTTAGTTGCAGTTGTTGTTGTTCGTGTTACTGTTGTTCTTTTAAATTTGTGCTTAATTGTTTTCGTTCATTTACCTAATTAGCAAGAGTGTTCCGGTTGTCCGCACACAAACGAAAGTGAAAACAGGGCGTCCATCGCCGGTTTCGCATCAGCTTACGTTTTATTTCAAATTAATCATATTGTATTTTCCTCCGTTTCCCATCAAAATTATCTGGAATTTGGATCATACAGACAGAAATGTGTGATCGTTTAGCAAAATAAAGGTGACATTACAAACCAGAGTCTCTTCGGGGCAGAAAGTTGTTGTTAGTAGACAACTTTGGCTAGTATGGTTGCTTCCATGTTCGAAAAGCCAGGAATTTCTTCTCCGAGATTGAAATGAAATGCTCCTGCTTACGTGGTATAAAAGCCAACTTGAACTATGAAAAAATTTATCCTTTTTGGTGTCGGTAAATATCTAACTAGATACGTAGAATAATCATGAACCTACCTTCAGTCTATTCATCTATTTCGACCTCGAACACGAATAAAGTGAAAGAATGTCCTCGAAAGCTCACGATCGTAAGCACAGTTATCGTTTTTTCTTGATAATTAGTGTTTCACGAAATAGTTCACCATGTGATATCATCGCTCAACTCACCATAAAGAAACCATGGAAGCACTGTACAGCTGTTTCATCCTTGTTAGGAATCATCAGCAGTGCATATGGACCGTGCCCGAACTGGGGCGCGAACCCGGGACGTGTTTCCTAACAAGGATGAAACAGCTGTACAGTGCTTCCATGGTTTCTTTATGGTGAGTTGAGCGATGACATCACATGGTGAATCATTTCATGAAAACATTCAATCTCCTACTACTAAAATTAGTGTTTCATTCAGGAATTTCTCCTTATGCTCGAAAGATTCGTAAAAGCTGATGGCCACATGAAAACCCGTGCTATGTTCATTCTTATGAGCTTGCCCATGAATCCCACCTTCGAATGAAGCTCTGATTAGTGCGTATTTGGTTGCGGAGCTTGGTGTGAAGGAAACAGTCCTGCTTTCGCAAGTGGGTCATCAAGTAAATGGTACCTAACCAATATATAAACGCCTGAATCTCACCAGTAATCGAAGAACTATTCACAAACAAGCCAAAAATGATCGGTAATGATTTAAATCGACAGGATGTGTACGTTTGCCTACGCAATAGCAAACGGGTTCCGTCAAAATCAACGATTTGTTCGTTTTTTAAAAAAAGAATTAGTGACAGTTCAATAGATTTTTGATCACATTAGTTAAGAGACGTTCGAATGTTTTCAATACCAATAAAAATGACTGAAAGGCCAGTTGTGTTTTAAACCATATGTAGGGTTGAGTCGCCTGTTTTGGCTTAATTATGTCAATAGGCAATCGCCAATAGCCCAGGAGATAACAGCGGAATTGAGCAAACCTATACGTTTGTTTATTGAACCAAAACACTCGCTTGTTTATTGTGGTCAGCACTCAGTGATCAATTAGTCCGCTGGTTGATTTGCCGATCGATACTATTTGATATTTGATGAGGCTTTTAGGCCCAGCTTATCGATTAACATAACCACTGCGACATTCCTGCAATCGTGTTGGCTTTTTATTAGGACAGTGAACAACGAATTAACGTATGCGAATAAAGCCACTTTTCCCAATTGATGCTCTTTGTTCGGACCCCACAGTCTCTCTCGCAGGTTATTTTTGGTTTTTGGATTTTACCGTTTCTGAAAAATTCGTTCAAATGAAAATTCAGTTAACAAAAAGCTTTCAAGAATTCTCGGTGAAAAATACGGCTGACAAACTACTCCTCGGGTTCCCTGGGTTTGGGTGTGGCCTCAAACGTCGTTTGCGTTTTCATGTACATTGTTTTGACATGTATATGAGATAGATGTAATATGATTCATCATGTGTAATACCAGCAACTAAATGGTCACTGAAGACAAATAGAAGCACCAACCTGGAAAGAATTCATCTTGTTGAGAATCATGTGCCACAGAGCATGCTTTTTAAGCAAACCCCAATAGACCCTTCAGAATGGAGTGAGAAATTATGAGTCATGCTAGGACGGCAAGGTTTTTGGGTTCACGGGTCTTTCTTCATTCTGCATTTAACAGAGTTCATCCATCTAGCCGCCAAAATTTCTTGCAATGATAGCTTGTCAGTCCAACAATGATATATCACATTGATAATCACCTACGTGGGAGGCAACAACCGAAAGAATTCTGAAAGCTAGCAGTTATCGCGACTCTGGAAGCAACGTCTGACGGATGTGATGCTTATAATTTAACGGTTTTTTGTTCACTTGAAAAAAAGACTGAGAAAGCAAGGCTGAACAATCCCGTTTACTACAATCCGTTAGTTTTAACGAGCCGATGGAAACTAATAACCTCACATCAGCTAGTTGTTGCCTTACACCTGACGTTAGATTTAACTTTCACGAACGACGAAGGAGACGGAGTTGTAGTTTAAGATTCATTTTGGCACATGTAGTTCCTAATGGACTAAGTTTTTACTTTCATCTCGCTTCTTTGTTCGCACAGCTGCCTCACAAATCCTAACCACATGGGTGTTTAAAAGCTATTACTAGCTGATTATTTCACTGACAGAACAGAATGTACCAAAATAGCAAGATTTTTCCAAGATCCTTAGGCGAACATGAAAGCATACTAGATTGCTCCAGCATATCACATCCAGGTATCGAATCAGTCAAACACTGGGAATAAAGAGCTCTATTTGCTAGGCAAAAGCTACCCAGCTAGATGATCAGTCGTCGAAAGACAGTTGCTAAACTTCGATCTGCCAAAACACAGCAAAGCATTCGACCTGTTCTGTACTGTTCCATATTGTCAGTGAAATTTAGTCATTCAACAATTCAAAATAAGGATGCTATCTACCGTCGAAAATATTCAAAACTAAAAATGGAAACAGTCATAGCCTATTCCGAACAAGGCCACTATCGTAACGACCTCCTAACAAAGTACATTTAGGCTGCCTCTTGAAGCCGAGCACTGTGGCTTTAGTATGTACGACTAAAGTTGCAAGTAATTCAAGACTAAAGATATACATATTAATTGTTCACTCCTTAAGAATACCAAATTCTCCGTCCAAACTCCTTGACGGGGCTCAGCTTAGGTACCACTTTCCACGTGCACAGACCCAAATGCGTCACATGACCGAGCGTACTGCAATGTGGCCACGGAAAGCAGCGACCGAGTAAACTAGAGAAATCACTTCTATTTACGAACTCAGCGCACGTGCAAATCATCGAACAGGTAAATCGTTCGATAACACGTTCCACTTGTGTGTTTTTCAGTTTCCGCGAATATAGAATGATTAATTACTCAAATTCAAAGTTTACCATATCCCTGAAATTCAAGCTAAGATTTCCCAACGATTTCCCCAGATTTATGAGCGGTCAATAGTTGCAGAACCAATGGCAGCGCATACTCATTAGATTCCAATTGGGCCTTGAACCCACATCAAACCGTTGTATGCCAAGTATGACTTATCCGGGCTGGCTTCCGACTAACACTGTTGTTCTGTCTTGACTTGGTTAAAGCCAGCCATTTGTAAGGAGCATATCAACGTCAATTTACACGCGACTAAGGGCACAAAGAAGTCAGAGTCGCATGGGTGGGCAGAGGCAAATCGGGGAGATTAGCCCAAGCCATTTGATGTATACTCAGATCAGACTAGTCTGCGTCTTCCGAAATCGAACATTATGAACCTCAGTTTACGTGTGTGTGTGTGTCTGCATCTTTGCAGGCCGATCTACATGAGGGACAGAAATGGATCGAGTTTTTATGAAAAAAATACTCTTTCAAGGGCCTTTCGGTACGCGGTTATTGGAATGGATTACGACAATCTCGTCGTCACAAATGCATGATCATAATGAAGACTACGGTCACAAACGGGTACAAGCTACTTTTATGTTGTGAGTATTTGTGTGCTGGTGGTACACAAAAGTTTTCTCTGAATCATGCGACAGATTTCGCGGTTAATATCACACATCCGGTAGGCGTACTCGGTCGTCGTCTGTCCACTCAGCGTTTATTTGAACGCTACATAATTGGTTGGGTATTAGAAACTCAATTGAATCATGAGGTGATTCCGAAATGGACTCCTCTTCTTACGCTGTCCTCACCATTCAGATGAAACGTTTGGATCATAAACTTGTTTGTTTTCTTTTTGTTTCACAAGATCGGCCTCTGAAATCACTTACCCTGGCAGCAGGAGACGTCGATAATAGGTACCTTCCAGTAATCCAGCACTTTTTGCTTCATTCCGAAATTTCCCCTGAAGTTACCTGAGATTTTGTAAAGGTGGGCTTTTATCTGATAGAAGCAAGCCAATCGGTGTCGACTGACAAGCTACAGGGTGTCGCACGGGTAATCAGTGCACAGCGCCGTGTGGAAGTGCAAATTCATGCTTATAACATGCCTTATACTTTGCAACTTACAGGAGGTCACACCTAGACAACTGAGTGGCAGCTCAAAGTGGTTTTGGCATAAATCGGGCAAGTGCATATCTGGTAAAGTCAAAAAATTGGCTAAGCTTGCTCAAAAATCCAAAATCAGTGTCCATGTTCACACAAGAATTATCCGCCAACCAACAGTTCATGGGTCATCATTCAACCAAGAATCTTACAATATTTCAATCTTTGCTGCATTATTATTTTTCTGGCTTTTCATGCTTATTTTGAATCAGCATGTTCAGTATCTAAAAATAGCTGAACAACGATCAAACTGCGAGCAATTTTTGGCATTTTCAGGTTGCTATTTAGGCGCTCTCAAACACTGTGACCAGAGCACAAATTCAGAGTGACTCAGTCACGTTTCCCTCTTCGTCAACATCAGAAATTGTTAAACCGGCTTTGAAAATAAAACGGAAGTACTGCTTAAAAACCGAATTTCCAGGACGATGTCTGTAAGTTGACACTACCAGAGATCCTTGTACTGAGCGAAAACCAATTCATTCTAGGGCAGATTCGTCCAGCAAGGGGCTTGTGGACTGGGGATATGTACGAGAGAATCGGCTTCGTTTTACTAATAACAACGCAAAACCGGTTGCAATAATTTCGTAACCAGCGTTACGATTCCTCGTCCTCTGGCACTGTACAGTACACTCATCTCATTTCACTCCATTCCATCTTCCCTCTTTTCCATGTTAGCTCCAAACTCAATTTTCTCTTTAGAATCCCTTCAACGCATGCAACTTTTTGTTCAGCTCCATATTTGGCACGAATGTTCTAGGAACGTGACCGATCAAGCCGTTCATGATAACCCTTTCTACATGGTATTAAAAT
The DNA here is from genome assembly GCA_008360955.1 of Fasciolopsis buskii. Classification (NCBI taxonomy): domain Eukaryota; kingdom Metazoa; phylum Platyhelminthes; class Trematoda; order Plagiorchiida; family Fasciolidae; genus Fasciolopsis; species Fasciolopsis buskii. The sequence continues at coordinate 206,035 of LUCM01002136.1, read as the reverse complement.
CCGCAACTTTACTCCAACATGTTTCCCCTCTCGCAACTGACTGTTTCAGACCACATCCAGGTTTACAATCAAGTAGACCTAACTAAAATTTATTCAGTTTCTTGTCCTTTTTCCTCCAAATTCATTTTTCTTGTAATTGAAGTCGCATGATCGTGACAAAGCAAGGGTTTACTCAAGTGGACGTGACTTTTCCGTTATCAAAACTCATCCAGTTGAAGGAGAAAGAGTCGAATCTGCTCTGAAACAATCAGAGAGCCTTTCCTGGTAGCCACTTAGTCTTTTTTCTCCGGAACAAATAGTTTGTCGCTGAGAATAAGATATATACATTGGTGGAGAAGAATGTATACGGTGCTTCAAATCGGCAATGTTGTTTTTATTTTCAATGGGACAGGTAGTAGGAGCTAAGGTGGTGTCCAATCCGCAAATGGGCTATAATGACAGAAAACAACCATAGCTTTTCTGGGTCCGATGGCTAAGTGATCGGCTGAGTGCGTAGTTAACTGACTGATGGACGGCTCACTGACTGGCGAGCTTGCTTCCCGCTGGGCTGTTGGGTCGGACACATTAATGTATTTTTTCTCTCGGGGTTACCTCGTACTGGCCAGTTCTTCGAAATCCCAGGGATGAGGTACGTGAGCACCCTATTTGAATGATATAGCACGCCTAGTATTTCCTTTCCAGCAAATAACCATTTGACTGTTTCCTTGTATTCTTCTGCGCTTTTAATAATAATGATAAAGTAAGTTATTTCCGGTAAGGCATTAGTGTCCAGTGGATAACTTTTAGGCGAGGAATTTAGCCAGCGGTGGAAGATTCGATCCCGGCAACCCTCAAATCGGAAAGCATGGACCGGTTGACCACCGCCGACTGGGCACTGACCAAAACTAGTATGTTTTAATACGATGCTTGTTAAGTTGTATGTGAGGTGTGCTAGAAAGTGATATTCACGCAGTCATTTTTCTCTGGTGATTCTTTCGAAATAAATTGCTAGGAATAGGGGAAATTCGAGAAGTGGCAAATTAATCCGTTAGTACATTGAACAGTCATACTAGTTGTAGTGCCTTTTATGAATCAATTTATTTATCCGAGATAATATAGCTACTGTTGCTCCAGAAAGAAGGGAAACCAAAGAGCAGCAAATTAGATTTGATTTTTGAGTTTCGGCAGTGTTACTGAACGAAATTTTGTGGTTTCGTGTTGTTGGAAAGTGACTTTTTCACGAAATTTGTGAATAAATTTCTCCCAGTCCATGCCTGCTGACTTAACATGGGAATCCCTTATTTTTGCAAAACAACTTTTTAATGGAACAGGTAGATCGATTGGACATTCACTAATGGATGAGTTTTCTTCAGTAACTGCATTTATTGTTGCGGATCACTGATTACCAGTTTATCATATATACCGTCGATAATTCCGGGAAATATTTGCTTTTATTTAGAGAGCTGGTGAATCCAGATAACGGGTTCTTCAATCACATCGATTTTCTCAACACGTTTTCGAATCGCTTCCACGAAAGCTGCATGAACAATATATCTGTGACTATTAAACATGAGTTCCCATTATAGATACCTGATCAGCTATACTAAGCCCGAAACCGGCATGTTAGTTATAGGCAGTATTTGTCCATATACCTAGACACTAATTACGCGCCACCTATGTTACGTGCCGATTTTTTCAGTGTTCAGAAACATGCTTTTCTGCAGACGTTTGGGCTGAGGTTAGAATTAAAGTAGCCTATCCTCTCATCAGTCCAATTTGTTGATCTACTCAGGAATAAATAGGACCAAATTTTACTTTTTTACGGTATCGTGTTTTGTTATTTTCATCGAGTTTTCTGTCAGACGTTGCTCATCCTGCCTGGTTTCTTTATTTGGCTGACCGATTCTCAAAACGAATTCTCTCTCTCTCGCACACATATATATATAAGCCCGAATTTTGCTCGGATACCGACTGTTCTGCTTTTTTACACTGCATAGCCAATTCGGTTCACGTTGATTAATAATCTGCCGCATGTTGAATCCGACGAAAGCCGAAACACGATGGGCGAACAACACGCCCCCTCTTTTCACTCGAATGAATGCTCGTTTCTCCATAAGAAGAAACTGCTAGGGAATAAATTCCGAAGCTCACAATCTATCTAGCTAGGCTGCTTTTCACGTGTAAAGAACTCACAAACGATGGGGAGCAAAATGGATTCCGGGAGAAGGTCATTATCAGTCGTTTGGTTTCCTACGCATCCGCTAGAAATATAGGTTTCGGTTTCCGTGAGAAGACGAGGAAAAGAGGAAGACAACAGTGACGATCTGATTTCAATTCAGTGAATGCACATATTTTTCCCGAGTCTTTCGGTGGGGTGAGCAGAATCCCGAAGTGAGTGGCACTATGACAAAATTATACTGTCGGCATTTTAACGTTCAGATTGCGTTCCTTACTCGTTGATTGATCACCTGCCTGAGGGCATAGCGCGGTCGAAGCATCCTAGAAGTCATACTGTTTGGGTGTGTGAATCGAAGCAATTCTGGTGAGTCTCTTGAATACATGCATAGTTGCACAGTAGTCAAGTGTGACTGAGGGAGACTGTGTGATACGGTGAGGTGGAGTGACTTCGGTCCTGCAACCTGAATGAAAGTCGATTTGCTATCACCTTTCCCATTCCCTTGTTGGGTTTACTCCTAGGGTTAAGCCATTGATTTTGATAAGATGACAGAGGCTGGTAATTTATCAAATAGCATCTGACTAAAACTTCGACGCCCGCTTAATCGCAAATACAATGAACAGTTAGAAAATGAACGAATCATTGTAGGCACAACAACCAGGTCTGTCAAGTAGAGTGAAATAAAACCGCGTCACAGACAATCGGATAATTCAAAGGCTACAGTTCTCTTTTCCGAGTCCCATGATTGGTAAACCTAGGATGATCAGTACGGTAAAGTACAGGCGACGGTGTATGCACGTACAGTATACACTAATGAAAAGATCCCTAAATGATGCCATGAAATGGTGGCATACTTTTTTTTACCGGATTCCTCTAGAATTCTACAAAAATCACCGGTCACTGATAAATCACTACTTTCTCCTTCCTGACTTTACTCATAGTTAGAAGGCAATAAACTGAGCAGTAGTACAAGGAGGAGGCTGAAGGTGGTTTGTCATCCATTATCAACTGCAAGGGTTTTGTTCCATTCATTTCTCTAGGAAGTACCACTATCATCGCCACTAGTACCAGCGGTAACATGTGTATCTCAACCTGGGATGGGACTCGAATCTGGGACGGCTGATCATAAGTTTGATTCATTGATCCATTCTAGGTGGTTGCTGACACATTTCATCAGGTTCGTTAAACATGAGTTAATCATGATTTAAGTCCATTCCGTTATCGATAAATTCACCATTTTCCAAAAATAATAGTTTACTTCCGGCGATTGTCAGAAACGAGGTGAATGCGCAGTTCCTTCCCTCGCCTCTATATCTTATCATCCATTCGTAATGGGAAGGCATTGTTATCTCAACTAATGCTACGAACATAATTTTGACTAAAATTTCTCTGTGCCCCTAAATCCTTTGGTAATTTTATGATTTAGATTGTCAAGACAACATTAATTTCCGCATGAGTTTCACTAAGGGGAGAAGAGATCAAACATCCGGAGAGTTTTGACAATTGCTAGTTTCTTCAAATCGGTTCTGTTCTGTAGCGAGAGTGATGGAGTGGTTAAATACGGACAATGTATTGCCATGGAGGGATTACATGATTGCTAATCACAATAATGTAGGCTACCGGTTGTTGCTATTTTTACATGTTTCTGTTTGTTTGTCACGGAATTCTGCTGGGTTAAATTCCCAAGTGAAGTAATGGACCGTTTGGATATCTGGTGGCTGAGGGAACTACTATGTATGTGCATGCACGTTTGAGGCTGCCAGCACATTCATGGGGTTTGCTGAACTTTTTGATTTATGATCAGCAGTTGTGCGGTTTGTTTGAACGTGAATCTCTAAATGAAGATGAATGCCTGAATCAACGTAAAGTACTGCTTTCCTCTGACTGTGCAGTAGTAACGTCATTCGGTGAATGATGGCATTCGCCACAAGTAGTCCAATAATCACAACGTCCATCCTCGTGGATAAGCGGTTTTCTTCTCTCTGAATTGTAGCTGCCAAAAGTTTGGTTGATTTAATGGCTGTCGGATTGGATTTATTGTCAGGAACTGATATAGCTTCACCCATTATTTGGTAAAAGTCAATTCATAACTGACCGTTTTTGGTATTTCAACTATAACTAACCAGACTGTTCTAAGACAGTCTCATATTTCATCTTTCTACAGCTTTCAGTTTGAATTGGTACTATCCTTCAAACCCTGCCAGTTTTTGCACAGTGCTAAAGGAGAGCGGGTTCTATCATATGTTTGAGGCCATAACTATAAGATAGAGGGTTACTGCCATTCTTCGAAACCCACGAAAATCCGACAGTTTATAAGACCTCCAAGTTCGTCTAGTTGTGGTTCGTTATATCCAAGCGCCACTAACACAAATGCCTGCCAAAACCGACTGCTTCCGCCACATCTCATTTGCCGGTGATCATCAATCGATTTATATCATGGACCAACAAACTCGAGACCGCCGGTTTTGATTCTTTATTTCTCAGTCAGCTTACTCATTTCAGTTGGCCAGGAGCCACTTTTTAAGATTGATTTAGTTTGTTGAACACTGGAGGAATAGAAAACAGTGAACGGTACTAAATATTTAGGTTTAACAGAAAATACATTCGTGTCGAGTCTTGCAGTCAGATCAACAGTCCATGATATTGAACCAGGCGGCTCCACCCCTCACTGGTGAACCACAAGTTCAGACACAAGTTTTGTTTGGCTTCGACTAAAACGCATACATCTTGTATCCCGCTCGTTCATCCTTCACAGTATTACATATGTGTGGCTGTTTGATGCCCGATGTTTACGTATTATCGTCCATATCTGGCCGGAGCAACGGGTCAGGAACGTTGTGATTCCCGCCCGAGTGTCTAACATGATCAGCTCCCAGCTCGAAAGGAAGAAACCATCTCTGATGGCTCCGTCACGTACTAAGAATGTCCACCCTGCACTTGTCGCTCCGATGGTTCTTGGTACTTCGTGGACCTGGCTCGAAGAATGAGTATGCATGTTCAGCAATTAGTTGGTGTAGAGGGAAGCAGGAACTAACGGATTACCTAACACATGTGGGGCCATGTCGGTTGCCGTGTTAAAGTAGTAAAAATCAAGAGGAACGCCGGATTGTTCCTCAGTTGAACATGATACGAATCGTAAATCGGTAAGGGAGTGGAAGCCTTTTTTATAGTAATCAACAAAACTGTGACAACTGAGGAAAATGTGCCAATTAGAAGAGCAAAAACTTGTTTGTTTGCTCTGTTTTCAATCTTATTTGCTTTGACTCCATCTATCTCTCCCTTCCGTCCGTCGCATCAGGTATTGAGTTGGGGCATAGTCTGAACCGACGCATATATATATATATATATATATATACTTTAGTGCTACAGGCTGTACTAATTCAGAACCAACTTGGATGCGCTACAACCAGAAATCGTTACAGTCAGTATTATGGGCAACTGGATCGAGCCTTCACTTTATCAGCCAATCAATAATAATTGACATGGCAATTCTCCCGGAAACCTTGGAACGAATTTCGTGCGCAGCACCCGTGAGATTCTAGACAACCTGGCTATCGCTTCAAAAATTACCCGCGCGTCACGGAGTTCTCGTTTACATCTTTCGATCTATATATCCACCGAATTCGTTACCTCCTTTCGGGTCAGCATGACCCAAATGGTTTCCCTTGGGATGATATAAGATCTGCAGAACAGTAACTATCTTCTGGCCAGGTGTGGCTTGTGAAGCAATAGAGCTGTGGTTTTCTGTTGACTGGTGTAACCAAGTCAATCCCTATTAACCATTGTCTAAATCAACACCTAGTGAGACTCGACCGTTTGCGTTATCTGTTTCGTGTGTGTTACGATATCAGCTATGGCGTGAATTAGAAGACAGTGCAGCGTATGATGTTTTATAAGCTTTCTTTTTTTAGGTACAAAGACAATGAGGTAACGATTAAGTTCGATGGTTACTTTTATCCTGGTTGATGGCAGTGGAAGTCGCATTTTCATTGGTTCTCTGTCAATATCATAAGTCCTTTTCAAGTGGGGCACAACAACAATTCAATGCCCTTTTAGTGGCCTCAAAGTGACTGTGATCATTTGGCTACGCGACTGTCACTAATGCACTAAAGTGTGCGCAGAACCTAAGCAGTTGCACCTCTCAAGCGGGCCTCTGAATCAGCCACTACGCGAGTCCACCAAGGTATCCGCGGTCGAACGAACGGTGGCATTAGTATGAATTACTTTCAGCCGTTGATGATTCAGTCTAAACTCTCGCAAACGTTCTGACCAAAAGTCGTGTCAATGTTTCATGGAGAAATGGCCCGTCTGTCCACCGTTAACTTGTTTCGTTCGCATACAAACCCACGTGGTGCAATGCTCTTTTGGAACCATTACTGTTGATCCTTCATTATAAATTCTTTGCAGTAACGACTATACCAAGATAACTTAGCATTTAGACATTTGACAAAACTGCTGGCGTAATATCTCAAGGCGGCTGTTGTACTCCCAACAGGAGTGGCAGTATCGTGAAAATCTTCAGGAATGAGGAATATACGTCTCAGAATGGCACGCACAAATGCGGTCCATGTGGATTCGGTTGGTCTCAGTGATTTTTGTCGCCTTCTCTTGTCTGACCGCCTTTGTTTGGCAACATCCTATCACGCACATCCGAAATCGCCTCTTCGTAATAACAAGCTCCTAATACTGATATGACCACCTGCTTTTCCCGTTATTACCAGCTGGCTGTTTCCTTTAATCTCCAGCGCTAGGTTTCAGTTCACGTGATCCGTTCTGTATTGACTGCCGATTTTCCTGTCACGAGTTAATCTCACGTGATGACGGAAGGCCGACGATATAGTGCTGTCGAGCTCAGGGTTTGTTACGGGTATTTTACTGCGCTTTGTTGTAAAAAATTTCATCCTTTTACAGCGGGAGCCATTCTAAAATATAAGAAAGGAGAGTTTTTTAAGGTGGACGATGTGCCACTTGTCAGCAAGTTCTATAATTCCACATTCCGTGATGGCAAACTTGAACTGAAATAAAAGGTTAATCGAGCATAACTGAAACTTTGGATTAGTGCTAATGTTTCGGAAAATGCTATTTTAAATTTGCAAACTTACAACTATTGAGTAAAGAATAATTCGAATTTATCTGGTACCTTTGTCTGGCCGTCAACTGACGTCTTGTGTTTAAGAGGCAAAAGTTGGAATTAAACGTATGAATATAATCTCATTGGATAGGCAGTTAGCTCAACAAGCAACTTTGAATATTTTAAATTTCCAACTTAACTTTAGTTTATATCCAATCAAAGATGTTCCGGTTTTTTTCGTGACATCAGCAATGTGCATGCAGTGACCGCGAATGCTTTACAGAAGGATCACTTGATCACTCACTTACTTAACCGCAACGATATGTGCCCAACATTTACTTCTTGGCTACTGTCTCCAAAATCTTGCGCATTCATCTCAAATGACTCACATTGAAAATCTGCATCATTTATTTGTTAATAATACAATGGGCATTAATCCAGGACTTTTGATTAGTTAGAGAGCGGGAATTGACAAAAAGTTACTTTAGATTGATTCGTAATTATCCTGAATTTTTCCGGGGATACAGTAACTAGTCATCTTGCTGAGGCAGCTGCGATCATGTAAATTCCACACGCTCTTGTATTGGACTTGATCTCGTATCCCCCTTGCTGACCTCTTGCCGTCCATTCGTGATCATTCGGTCAACATTATGATTTGACCCGACTGGGTTCGGGACTCCACCGTCAACATCGCTCAATTCTCCACTTGGAAGGGCAAAAAATAGCCATGCACCTGTCTCAGATTAAGATGTTCATTATCACATCAGAACCGCTGAGAGCAAAACGGAACAGAACAGGCCATTTCCCGGCTTTCATACAACCGCAGTGAACTTCACTTCTTTTCTGCCTCTTATAAAGTAATTAAACGAACGTTTGCTTTTTTGTTTAGCCAGTTTTATTATAGACAAACGCCTTTTTACTCAGTTGGGAAAAGTTATAGCATGTTTTGCGAGCATATATTGTCTATCTTGGTAATCGCACATTGTCTGTCTATCGTATTTCTCCGGTCGTATTGTTGTGTTCCAGTAAAATAATTTGCTGCTGATAAGATACTTTAATGCAGTAAAATTTTTCAAAAATACACTGGCAGACGCCATCATTGACAGATATTTTATAACATATAAGAACCTGACTTCCGGTTTTTCACGATCCCATAAATACCTAAAGTAGCCAGACGATGTCTATAGCCTTCAGCATCCGAAAAGTTCGAACTCGCCTTACTTGCTTCCAGTAGCGCCTGTTGTGAGTTCTGTGTTATGCCTAAAAACGCGTTCGTCTAATTAATTGTAAATTGTTGTATGATTTGCGCCAAATTTGCGGATTGTTCGCTTCCACTATTCCACACCGATAAATGTGGCATGAACGGGAGTGAAACTCACTTGTTGCCGTGCATAAAAGTACTGTTGCTGAATAAGTTCGACTTGGCTTGATTTGTCCATTCGACCTTGCATCGCAGGTCCTCTCGGTGATAGCTGATGAATGTGAAAATGTTTTTTTTCATTGTTTTATTGTGCACTCGGACGAGGAACGCGAATCGGGTGTTTCATCCGGCGATCTGAAGGTACAAAAACGCGATCATCATGAAATGAGGCCAGCGAGCCAGCTAGCCAGCCAGCCAGCCGGCCTGGACATTTACTAAGTCGAAATCGGTAAGGTAGCTAGTAGTTTTTCTTCTAGAAACCGCCTTATGCTCTCAGAATCGTGGAAATGCTTACTATGCTTCAGCATGGCAGACACTTTTCTTCAAGGTGACTACATTACAAATAAGGATGAAAAGAGAAAAGACGTTCACGAACAGGGCGGGAGAAAACTTTTTATACTAGAACAAAACAGTCCTTTTTTTCATTAGATCAGCCTGAAAAATTCAGAGCCCTACAGAAATGTCGTGCCTTGAGCATGAAGCTTGTATAATAATTCTAGGGAGTCCATCAAAGGTGGGAATAAATTTTCCGTTTATGGATTTCCCATCCTGGGGACATCGCGTGAACCAAAATCTTTTGCCGTTCATTGCCAACTTCAGACCTAACGAATTGTATCTAGGTAAGATAAGCCGTAACTTTAACAACCTCGCTCCATCATCCTCTGATTCCATGGGTTGACATAACAAATGCGAGCTGTGATAGGCCATCCGACATCAGCGCAATTAATTAATCTGGAATATTTGTCCATTAGCTTGACTTAATCAAATCTACGCGTATGCATCTTTGGACGCTTGTATGCACATTGATTGCGTTAGAGATGATGCAAATGAGCTGCCCTTCAGTGATGCTCACTAAGTAAGCGATTGTTAATAAAGAAGAAAAGTAAAAATGCAATGCCTTGTCCTTCTCGTTGTTTGCAGCAAGCGCATACAGACGGAACTTTAACCGTGAGCTTACAGCGATGATTGGGCAGCCGTTAGTGATCTCCATCGTGGTGTGCCCCGCTGCTAGTTCCGAAGCTGATTTAGGGATAAAATGTGGTGTCGGAAACTCCAGTCTTAACAAGTAAGCTGGATCTAACTGCCACTCAGGTGGTTAACGAACCTTGTCTACGTTTCCGACTAATGATGGGCGGGGAAAAATTAAATTTCGAACAGACAACAGTTCCGCCCCAAAAGCCATCACGGATGCACCCACATACGCACAGTAGTGTAAGCAATCAGTAGAGCGTAAAACAGTACACAAATCTACCCATTACCCCGTGGTAGGACCGGGAACCAACTGCGCCACTTTCATATACTCACCTGAGTGAACACGTACGAGAAGACTAGTCAAATTAAGGCGCTTTCGCCTCTCTATCAATCATCTGATCGAATCGAATTAGATCAGATCAGACCGCATCGGATCGGACTGGATTGGATCGCCTCGGGATTAACTAACTCCGGAAAGACTCATGTGAGTCCACGTGATCTGGTGGTGTTAGTGACGGTAGAGTCGCGATGGAAGACGGTGTACCAACACAACAACTGTCTCGATTCTGAGTGTGCAAAGATTATCTCGTCTTTTCGGCAACCGATGGACCGTTTGAATGAGTTCACTGAAACAGACTGGTGATGAATTGGATTCGAGGGCCAGTGACAGGCCCAGAAAAAGATCAATGGAGCATACAAAAAGGAAAAAATTCAGTGGTCCGTCATTTGAGATGCACTGAAACAGACACACACACACACACACACACACACACAAACGCCACTAGAAGTATAGCTCGGACAAAACGGAGCACAATGATCTACGAAATTTTAATTCTATTTGAATTCCAGTAAACTTTTACGTTCGAGTGTCTACAGGTATATATGAATAACTTATTTTTTCAGTTCCTCTTATTTAGTCGAGAATTCGACGCTGCCATTTGGTATAGAGAAAACCGTTCTTGTCTCCGCTAACACCGAAATCCGGAAAGGATTATTCTTCTATACTGAAGAATATGAAATATGTTCAATAATCTGACCTTCTTTGTGAGTATTCCAAACGGCAGTTCAGCCGTAATACATTGATTTTTATTTGCCGTAGTTAAAATCTGATTGAAAGTAGGATTTTATTCCATCGTCCGTCCCAACCCACATGCATGTGTTCATGATAATGTGGTAAACCCAAAGTAGATTTTCTAATGCTCAATAAAACTTATTGCTATGCGACAGATTGAACTGCCTCATATTGAATCGTGAATATGTTATGTGAGGATCTGTTTCCATTAAGGTGTCAGGCGGAGAATATCCTATGGAAGAGTGTTCAGCATTTCCTCGGGGCCTGAGCAACACGGAGCAAGCGATAAGGAACAAGGGTAAAAAGCATATGAACGGACGGTAGTAAAGACAGAATAAAAAGGGATCGGTCCTTTGGGCTCGAATCGGTGAAATCCAACAATAAGCTTGAATGTGAAGAACTAAATCAAACCCTGGTTTTAGGATAAGTTATATTTTACTGGTTTGTTTGAGTAGCAATTTTCGGTGGCTTTTCTCAAAGTATGCAACTTTTTGTTGTTGTAAGGAGTCGCATGCACTATCAGTGCAATGTGGTTTGAAGATTCGATTACGTCGATTAAATCGAACCAAATCTACTTTTATTTCTACATGATCCAGCACGAGTACAGATTCCGGGATTTCAATATAATGGTCAATTCAGATCCGAAGTACGAGCAAATTGAAAAGCCGCTCACGTGGCACGCGAACACCAGAAACTTCACTCTCGGGATCTTGTACACATTAGCAAACCAAACGAATTTAATAGAAATCAGATAACGGTGGAAGCCAACATACGCATACGCTAAATAACCACCGTCCTCTGATTGCAATTATACGTGACGAGTAAATAACCTGCCATACTGGGATATTTTAAGGATTTGTGTTGAAATTGTAATGATCATTTTATTGTTTCTTGCCATATAGCATTCTATCCAGATTCTGACGAGGTTTGTTCCCCTAGGAACGAGAGAGGGCTCAGTAAACAATGACTTCATCATGAACAATAATCTTTAGCATATCTCATGTTTACTAAGGTGACAAATTATTGCTTTGGTCAATGTTCACCCGTCACGTACACCAGAAGACACGATCCCAGATGATCAGTTTGCGCACCAACTACTGAAAGCGTTGCCGAAAGTTTGGCAGAATTTGTCTTAGTAATAATAATGCAATCAATAATAATAACATTAATGCTCGTAATGTTATTGCTAGAAATGTGTCGCATCACGCATTGTTTTGTGTCAGCTGAGTCGGCAAGATTCATCAACATTTTCCATGTATACTTGTCCAACATCACGAGATGAGATTCAACCAGGTTACTTCTCTGTCATTGTACCATATTGGTTGCTGCCATTTACAAAGATCTCGCAATTGCCGGCAAATTTTTAAGAGCAATTTCACGCCCAACTCATTACGGTAATTCTGATTCTCCTGGACTAGGACTGATAAAACAATGGTAACACCTACGCGGTCCATTTGGAAGGCCTGGGTTCAACCCCCGGATGCGATAGTTGATATACACCACTGGTGAGCTCTGATAAAAGCAAATTTCGAGTTTCGTGTCTCCTGGTGTATACGGTTAATGGGTTGACACGAGGTCAGTGCGTCACACGCTTAGTCCTCAGATTTTTCGATCAAAAATAGTAACGTTAGTTACTCAACATCGTTTTAGTTTTTTTCCCACTCAGTACACAGGGCTCTCCACCATCTGTTGTTTCTTCATGCCAGTGTAACTTCATTAACCAGATTCTTTTGGGATCAGTTTTAGTTTCACATACTGGTTCATTCCTATGAATCATTGACTAGTTTGTCTAACTGCTTATCTAACTAAAATAATTTTGTCATCCTTAAGCAAACCACTTCTCGATGAATAAACACCACCCAAATTGGCATTCATTACAATGCGCTTATATGGAACAAAATTTCACTTGTTCGTTAACCTCGCATTTTTCTGTCGTCGTTCAACCAGTTGGTGCGAAAACTTCCGCCTGATATCATCCACGACGATTAGATCAGCTCATTTCAAATAAAGTGAATTTACTGAGGTTTGTCGCAGACTTTAAAGGATGCGGGAGACGATATAACTAAACTAACAATAAGAAAACTTCCAATTTCTAAAGCTGAATCGGAAATTTGATGTGGAAAAGAGACAGACTGAGTTCAAACAAAAACCAGTTATTGCCAATGAATGTAACCCTCGTTCGCGATTTTCGAGTGAAACTGGAGCGTTGAGGTAAATACTGTTACAATTGGTGGTCCTAATCGAGAAACAATCTCCGACGAATCAAATATATTCGCGCATACATACGGAGACAGACAGGTTGAAAAACAGAAAAGGTTGTTTAATTTGTGCAACGAAACATTTTCACGAGTGCATGGATAGCCCTCAGGTCTACTTCGGTTACGACAAGAAAATTTCCGCTACATTCATCACAGTTTCAAATGTTAACATATACTGATCTAACAAAGATACTAACGAGCGGACCATTAGTGGGGTAGACAGATTTGTGCCACAGAATGCGACCGATTGGTGGTAGCCAAGGCAGACACAAATGGTTAATATTTGGTACTTTTATCGATATCTACTTCCATCTATGATTTCCTTTTTGTCGAATCTGAAGAGACATTATGCTTGACAGTCCAAACAATTAAATCTTGTTTCTAGTAAAGTCTGTCCTGCCATTTGGCGTCCAGTCAAGTGATTACCAAACTTCATTTATATACGATTTTCAATACAGAAGCCATAGAGTAAGATGCAGCTAAAATTGATAACAAAGAATGGAAAGGAAAACCATGAAAAGATTTTTGTAATAAGTATATGAAAATAAATATATACTCATTAGTATAGAAAGTAATGCTTATATGGATTGAGATTATCTAAGTGTGGGCAGTGCATACACGTCAGGCGAAAGTTCGTCACAGGTTTCATGTCACGTGTAAATACAGATCGGTCAGTCAGAATCGCAGTGAGACACGAGCCAGAAGAATGACCAATATCCGAATGTTATCCGTCCGAACGTTGAAGTAAATGGTATTTCTGTCGGATTATTACTATGGGAGAGTGGCCTATCAATAAACAATAACGCGCTATCCAGCTGTCGTGGTCTCTCAGATGTCGCCGACTCCGTAGACGGGTTTGGACATTTTTCATCTGCTATTTATTCGAATCCGCCGTGTTATTTCCAGTGACAAAATTATCACACTTCGAAAATGAAGCTTGACCGTATTCGAACCAAACAGATTCTCAAAAAACCTATGCCAGAAGAACATAGAACTGAAACTAATGAACCAAAAATACGTGCTCGCGAGTTCACATGCAAGCACTAAGTTATCCGAACGTTGTCAGTCCAGCCAAATAACGACCAAAAATATGCATAAACGAAATCCAAAGACTGTGGACAACTCCCATTTGTTACTAAGACAAATTGGAAAGTTAAAAACAAACTATCCTGAGTTGATGAATTCTGTCATTTTAAGGAAATATTGCTAAGGTTCTCACAATGGTTATGCTGAGCAGTAGAAAGTGAAAGTAACTCTATCGAATTGGAATTGCGCCACACTTGAAACTCTAAGGACACCAGGCTGATTGTTTGAATAAACAGCCTGAGAGTGATGGGGAAAGAAATGGGTGTGAAAAGGCAGAAAAACCATCGAAGTTACGTGAGTCTACCCAAGCATGATCGCAATTTGCCAATAATGCAACAGTCCTGTTCCAGTATATACAGGTCTTCCGAGAACTTATGAAATAAGCATCATATAAAAAATTTCCCCTCCAGTAGACAACAGGAGAGGAAAGTGAATAACTGGTTCTGTATTCCTTTATTTCGGCGAGAACTGTCAAATCTTTTATTACATAGCAATATGCTTTGCAGTTACCTATTAGGCAAAAAGGGTAGTACCGTGGCGGATATCCTAATTTAGCTGCCACATGTAAATGTGAGACGTCAAGTATGAGAGGTTCGTCAGGAGAAATGAAACAAGGGCATCTGAAAACGGATTGGTGATTGTATTGAGAGTAATCAAGTATTAATGAACCGTGGCAATCTATGGGCAAGCAAGAGTCGAACGGCGAAATATTGATCAATGCAATACGGCACCCAGCACCACCAAGATTAAATTGCTTATGCTTCCAACTTCGAGAAGCTCTAGAATTTCGAGTCAGTATACACTGACTAGGTGCTTCCTCTAAATTTCACTCCAAAACATGAAACATAATCGATACCGCCAAGATTCATACCAGGGTGGGATTTTATATGAAATGCACTCTCCATTAAAGTGCACTTTTGTCAGGAAAAGGCTGAATCGAATGAAACTCACTCTACTCAGGAAAACATGTTTATCGAATTCTTGTAGTGTGAAATACGGAATTACTTCTGGAGAAACTGCCGTTTTTATTATGGCAACTTTCTTACAAAAATGGGAATATCTCCGTTACCATAACAAGAAAATTCCCCATATCCGGATTACATTCATTCGTGATCTGTTGAGAAGAATGTTCTACGTCGATTCGTGTAAGAACGAACAACTTGGACGGGAACAAGAAGGCGAGATAATTTCTTCCTAGAGTTGTTCACCTTGCAAGTGCTTTACGTCACTATATACTACATTTTTCACCAAAAATTTAACGGGTCTCTAGATTGAAATGCTCAGCATTTTCTATTATTGCGCAGAATAATTGTATTTCTTGCGTTGTTGCGCGATTAAA
>LUCM01002136.1:91469-189257 GCA_008360955.1 Fasciolopsis buskii | reverse complement strand
CAGTGTGACCTGTGGACAAGAATAATGGTTTAATCTGGATTTCGTGAACTCGCTTGTGTTGTTCGGTGATTTCAAAGCTTGCAGATAAAGCAGTTTTTGCGAAAATCGGTCTTTAGCGCGCGTGGCAATACACATCATCTGTGCCTAGTCTGACAATGCTAAGTTTGCTTGTATAAAACCTAAAACGAAATTAACTGTTCCATACCCCATTGTCGTCCGTAAGTTGCTCCACATAGGACCGCAATTTTGGCGAACCCATACGCAGCTCCCTTGCTTTCGATTCGTACTTGCCAGTTTTGTTTTCCTAAATATGGACAGTTCACATGTTTTTGTCGATGGTGAAGTTCAACAAACCGTTCAGAGCCTGCCCGGTAGCTTAATGGCTGAGGCGTTTGACTCAAATTCGTTCATCCCGGGTTCGCGTCCCAGTTGGGGTGCGATGGATCTGTACTGCTGATGATTCTTAACAAGGATGAAACGGCTGTGCAGTTCTTCCATTGTTTCGTAATGGTGAGGTGAGCGACGATATCACCTGGTGAGTTATTTCACGCAAACATTCAATCTCCTACTACTAACATGTAACTTGTGGATAATCGGTCATCCTGAACTTGAGTAGTCTCCAACAACTATGTCAGCCTTAGTTATTCCAGAGTGCCTGCATGTGGGTTAGTTCCATTCACGATTTCAACGTTGCCTGTGGTTCGATGGGACGCTACACACTTTACGCTTACGGTCAGGGAAAACGAAACACGTGAGTCAAAATGCCCAGGTAACCGTACTCAGTGAACGCATCAAAGTGGTGAGCTGCATTAGTCACATCTGGATACACAGCGATATTGCTTCCGCAAATTTTAACGGTGATGAAATAATCGTGGTTAAAAATATTTTGGAGTTCTCCCAGAACTTTATAAGATGCATACCAAGCACATTCATATGGCTACGGAGGTCAGGCTTCTGCTCGCAATGCATCCGTAGTTCATATAATTGACTACTATTAATACAACTGATCTAAGCGATAAAGTCCACTTGGTTTATTTCTGACGAAGCTAGGACTTCGGATGCTGGACACCTATAGGGGGAACGTCCGTGAGAATTTTCTCCAATTAAACTCTGCCTTCACACGGAAGATCGGTCAACCCAGACAATTAGACGAGTAGATGATACTATCGCCTCAGCAGAAGAAATGTTTGAATTTTTCACTCGGATCCGAAGGTAGATGTGCAAACCCGATTACTTTGTAACAATTGACGAACAGTTTACGATGCCAACACATGCGAACAACTTAGCAAGTTGTTTGCTGAACAAAAGAGATAGGAGGGATGTCAAATTCTGGATGCATACTAAATAAAAAGCAAGGTATATCTGTCCCATGTAGCCGTATCAGGGAGCATTGGAAAAACACTCAGGACTTAGTCCAGCTCTAACCACAGAAGTTATTTCTAAGTTGTTCAACCATTTTAGAACAAATTATACAAACGGATAATGTATACACAATTACGCGGTTAGCATATACCTGTCGGCCGGGAGATGTTGCCGTGAGTTACAGAGGAAAAATGGGATTAAACTTGACGTATTTTCAATCCACTTCAGGCTTCCCGACGGCACTGAACAAAGGTTACGGATTTTTACAAACCAGAATGGTTATTCACTTAATCCATCTTAAGTATATTAGTAGTTGACAGAGAAGCATCAATGAACCTAGTTGAAATGGTTCATCTCATGCACCAATAATTTGGGCTCAAAGCAACCCTTCCCATTTCCACTTCATTAGCCCATAATAATTTTGGCATTCTCGATTGGAACTTATCAAGAGCGTCCATCTGGCATCATAATGGCTTCTGAAGAGTGCCGCGTCGTTCCATCCGTGCATTTCTCAAATGTGAACCGATAGATTTAACGCCTCGGTGTGGCAGAATCGAGTTATACAATCGGCAAAATAGTTCACACCTCCATGTATGTTTTTCAATTTGTCTGCATCATCAACAGTCGCATTTTTGTTCATTTCCTCTGAGCGGTCGTCGTCATAAATGTTTTAGACTTTGTCCTTGGATCGCAAAACATATCTACGTCATTAGTTTTCTCATGAATAAAGTACCAGCTACGTTTATCTTACATTTTATCTATGTCAACCTAAACATTGTGGCATGGCAAAAAAGAAGTAAGACATTAAAGAAAAAGTCTACAGAGAAACTGCCCGCTACTCACTTCAGGGCACTTCCTTCAAAGCGGGAGCACTTCTGGCATTCGCTGCACCGACAGAAAAATTTTATTTCTTTATTGCCTTTTTAATTTTTCGCCACCGTTGCCTCAGATGTGTTGGGTTTCTCTGAGAACCACCTTTTACCCGGGGAAAAGTTAGCCACTGCAACATGCAAGGCTTGCAGCACCGAAAGCTTGCTCGACAAGTGTCGTCTGACTGTTGGTTCATAATAGCTTCCCACTGGGCATCGTGGTCTTGCTGGTTTCAGGAGTTTTCTATGCATAATGACCACTGGCTGCAATCCTACTGGTCATGACAGAGACTGAGGATATTTCGGCATGGATGCTGATTGAACAGTCCACCCCGTACTAAAAACCAGCAAATAGACAATTTGCTACGGGTGAGAAAATGAGATAAAATCCATGTTAACCTGTAGTTGGGTTATTCCAGTTTTACTGCATCTGATTCTAATTGGGGCGACCTATTGCACGTTTTCCTTGTTGAACTATGGGTCAAACTGATGAATCAGGTAAGAAAATGTGAATTGATACCAGCCTCGAACAAATTTAAATGTGCACGGACTCGGTGATCTTTGTCTTCTGTGGTAGTCCTGAGCATTGCATAAGCGCACATCTGCACCAACGTGCTACCGATGGATCTCCGTTCATAAGGATCTCGCCTGTTATTGTCAACCTCGCCGTTGATCTGTCCAACTTCACGCGGCCGTTTTACCTTCTAACTATCTTTATCTGTTTTATCCTGGCGTGAGTGCGGTCTCCACCTTCTTGTGATCACCGTTTATGCTTTTAATCTGCTTCAATGTCCACAGCTGCTACTCAGTGTTTCCTCCTTCAGCCACCCGAAGGAATTTTCATATATATTGTGCTCCTAGCGTACGATGTTAGCAGGAAGTTCACTCTTAGTATCGGCATTCCCAGCTTGAATATGATAACGGTTCACGGAACGGAAATCTACTTTGCCTGCGTGATTGTTTTTTTTCTTGTTCTTTGAATCCGTATTGGTTGTAAGTTGAAACACAGCACCCTAATCGAACAGCACGTAATCAGCCAGTTCTTTTGTCAACCATCGGAATATCTCCCAAACCCGTGATTTTATCAATCTATGCATCTTTCATGTTTGACTTGCAGACCCGATCTTATGCCTAGTCTGACCAATTAAGTACAGCACATTGGATACTCTTATTTAGTGGATTTAATCAGACCTCACTTTTGTGACATAACACCGAATCTCATGGATACGTTTATGAAACCGATGGTTGCGACTGGGAAATTTAGGTACAAAATCAGGACGCAGTGAGAGTTGTGTGTCTTGTGTCAACATTATTTGGAACTCACCAAATTGGAAGTTGGCCAAAAAAGTTAGATTCGTTTATTTGGAAATGACTCATTTTTGTCGATTAGAATGACAAAAAGTATAAGAGTCTCCGAGTAGGGACCGGGATAATTGATCCCTCGGGGGAAAATGATGCCTCGGCTCAAAGAGAAAATAAGTCTGGGTGAAGATAAATCAATTAGTACGGCGAGGTTACCCGAGACATTTTCGTTTTCGGCATTGCGCTCCACAGCAGTTAGTTACTTGGTTGCACTAACCTCAACAAATTCGTTTTCTGTGGGTCGGTTGGCGCTATTCTGACTGTAATCACCATCGTTATTATTCCAAATAGGTGATTTCTTCTAATAGCACCTTGGGTGATTTTGCTACTTCACGACATTAACCGTACTCCCACCATACCGGTAGCAGTTTCCTCCAGGTATGAATAAAGACAGATCAGAAGAAAAGTCATCGCATAGTTGACCTGATGTGACTCGAACAGAAGGTTAGAGACTACCGTCAGCTTTCATAGATAGCCACAGGCAGTGCCCGCGAGGAACCATCCATTCTTCCTGACTAATTCTGCAAATGTATCTCCACTTCAGATTCTCATCGACAACTTGTCCCATCCAACTTAATTCAAATAAGTAATTTAATCTTGCATTATATTTCATGTGTCGATTTCTGACTCCTCTTCAGTCTGGTCTTGATACATGATCAGAGCCAAATCTGTTTAGACTTTAAGGAAGAAAGCAAATGTTAGAACAAACAGTGCAAAAAATTCAAACAAGCATGTGTGCATAAATGAATATTTTGATTTTCAGATTAGTTTCAATGTTGATCCGTTCAGTGTAAATAGGACGAATTAGGGAAGATTGAGGTGTGACAATTTCGGATGTGAATATGCCTATGAGTGTCTGGATAAATGTTTAAAGGCTCGGCTGTTTGGATTCGCGAAAAGGAGCAAACGTTGTGCAATCAAAAGGGACACCTGTTGTCGTATGACAAACTTCTTTTATCCGGCTGGCTGGGACTCCTCAACCTCCTTCCTTTTGAATATTGCCCTCTTTGGCATTGATTCTTCTAGTGGACTGGAGCCAGTTGTGTTGGACAAATTATAGTCCGGATTGGAGGTAGACGATCAGAAACCAATGACAATCAAGAGAATGCGCAACAAGATTGACATTCGAATAAGAGCTCAGAAAACGGAACGTTTGCCGTGATGCATTTTCTGGCCTGCGCTGATCCTACTGGTAATAGTGGTGTAGAGATGGGACAGGGGAAAAGCGGACTGCTGTCAAAAGGTGGTTTTAAGACAGATTGTTGGTGGAAATGGCTTAAGACACGCCACTTGCATCCCACCTAAGAAGGTAAGTTCCTTCAAATGTGGCACCCAGCACCACCAAGATTAAATTGCTTATGCTTCCAACTTCGAGAAGCTCTAGAATTTCGAGTCAGTATGCACTGACTAGGTGCTTCCTCTAAATTTCACTCCAAAACATGAAACATAATCGATACCGCCAAGATTCATACCAGGGTGGGATTTTATATGAAATGCACTCTCCATTAAAGTGCACTTTTGTCAGGAAAAGGCTGAATCGAATGAAACTCACTCTACTCAGGAAAACATGTTTATCGAATTCTTGTAGTGTGAAATACGGAATTACTTCTGGAGAAACTGCCGTTTTTATTATGGCAACTTTCTTACAAAAATGGGAATATCTCCGTTACCATAACAAGAAAATTCCCCATATCCGGATTACATTCATTCGTGATCTGTTGAGAAGAATGTTCTACGTCGATTCGTGTAAGAACGAACAACTTGGACGGGAACAAGAAGGCGAGATAATTTCTTCCCAGAGTTGTTCACCTTGCAAGTGCTTTACGTCACTATATACTACATTTTTCACCAAAAATTTAACGGGTCTCTAGATTGAAATGCTCAGCATTTTCTATTATTGCGCAGAATAATTGTATTTCTTGCGTTGTTGCGCGATTAAACCATGCTCCAAATCTGCTAACACTTGGAATGTTTAAATATTAGTCAACTCAATCTGGACAATGATGCATGAAATAATGGTAGTAATCTGATTCAGGATTTGAACAAAATACATCTGTTGTAGAATTATATAACATGAACATGAGAAAATCTATGATCGATTTCGGATACGATTTATTTCCTCTATCGAGAACCTGCTGTTGGTTTGGGTTATCCATTTAGTATCATGCAAACAGTAACCTAGTTTATTGTAATACGGTTGCAATGTTTAGACACAAAATTTTCAATCGATCGATGTTCTGAAATCAGTTCTTTATTCTATAAATTGTGGTGCCAAAACATTTTATCGTTTCTCGCTCACTAGTCCACTGTCTTGGTAAAGTATGAGGAAGTAACGTAACACATCTGGATGATCTTGACACAAGGTCAACTTTGACGTAAAACAAAATCTGCTCCAATAGACATTTTTCTGTTAGTGATCAACCACGACCGTCACACCTCAGCTAACGCAAAATACACCAATTGACAAATAGTTATATTCAGCCTATAAATGTGTGTGGTCATGGATGGAATACTCGATGAAATAAGTGCTCCTACTGGACAAGCGGGTTTGTTATCATTTATGAATTTGCACTAGGATAAATCCTACGACCTTGTCGGAAACGTTTGCGAAATTCCCATACTCCAGTAGGGTTTCGTTTTTATGTTTACACGTGCCTTCTTAGACAACCAAGTGAACACCTTTTTCAAGTGGCCTAATTACAATCTGCAAACAGATATAATACAGGAAACCTGTGAGTAAATTCATGACATTTGCTGTTACTTCTTTACTCATAGAAAGTACAACTGCTTTAATGATATTAACAATGCGGATTTTTGAATGAATCACAATTGCTAGTACCTGTATTGTTGATAAACTTGGTTCTCAAAATTTATTTTTGTCTGTTCATAGGTTGTAAACTCTAGAACTGCAATACTACTCTGCTTGAACTGATGCGACATCATCCAAATCTTAAGGATTCTCCATCCTGTACATTAGTGCAGCGAGCCACGCTTCGTTGATCGGAAGCTGCAGTTTGGTATCGTCTTTACCTCATCGTATGATGTTAGTTTGTTTGCTCGATGACCTTTGTTGGTCGTTAAACTCGTCCGGAAAAGATGTCATTTAATCATTTTACCGGCTTTTATCCGCGGATATAGTCAAGTACTCTTGCTCATCGAAGATTTCTAATATTATGCAGAAGAAGCAAATTGACTGCGTGGCAGGTAGATGTGCTACTTGGGCCACGATGTCAAGTCTGGTATTTTCCAGTGCCAATATTTGTTTCCTGTCCAAAAATATGTCTAACCCTTCTTAATGAAATCTGGGATTCGTGTCCATCCCAGTGTGACCTGTGGACAAGAATAATGGTTTAATCTGGATTTCATGATCTTGTTGTTTCAAGCCACCGAGTTAGAACGTTTTTTGTCGTTTTGACTATTCTTCTGACTGGTCTGGCTGGGTGAATTTTGCTTATTTCTTAGATTCTTTTGTTAACTGGCTGGTTTATTTTTTTCTTCTCCACATTATTCGATCGTACCTGTTGTACTCTTTGTAGGCATTTTTTGCTACATGCTCCACTCATTTTGTCTCTTTCCATTATTTTTTGTCGAAGTATGGTCTCAGCTAATTTCAGTTTTTTTTAATCGCTGTTGTCTGTTGGACGTTATTATGCTACGCTGATCATGTTTGCAAATTGTGCACTCTCCATTTAAATTTTCCACCCAGACTACTACAGACAGCATCTTCTACAAAAGTCTGGCTGTTGTGCTCTTCGATTATTACAGTTTGATGAACCCATTTGTGTTCCCCGCTGAACATGTTTTTTCTGTTTCTTTGGAGTGTTAGTTGAAGCAAGGCACTATAAATCATTTGCTTCTCGTTTGTAAACTGCAGTCTTTCTAATATCTCACGAATATATCGTCCAAAACCGGGCACGGTTGTGATCACAGTGTTATCCTACCGCTCCGAAGAAACAATTTCCAATTTAAACATAAGTTGTGCATTAAAGCGCTTTCTAGCCGAAGCCCTTTCGGGCCGAAGCGCTTTCGAGCCGAAGCGCTTTCAAATCCTTTTTGCATTTTATTTGAAAATGACTGGTTTCTTTATAAACGGAAACAAAATTAGCAGTCCTTGAAATGGACGCATCAGTGAACAACGATGCTAAGTTCAAAGAGAACACTTGAACTTTTTTATATTTAATTCCTTGGTCGAAAACTGTCGAAAGCTAGCTCGGAAGCAGTTTGTTCGACTCATGACCGGTCATCCGAAACTAATGATATAGTTGGAATTTACTATCCGAGCATCCCCAGTTATGTCAATCAGTTGGACAAGGTCATTAGAAAAATTTGTTACAGCTAGAACTGGTTTTCCAAGTCTTCTGGAAGCGCGTTCGAGCAGATGATATATAATGCATATGAAGTTTCGTTCCTTCACTTCCATTTACAACAAATACGAAGTCAACAAACTATAAATTCTGAGTTTGTACTAGTTAATAAACCTATTTTCAAATGTCACTAGTTTGGAATTGTGCACTTTCGCACAAGACTCCCCTGGTGTTGACGAACGAAGATATGGTTTCACTATGGTCTTGTGTTCTTGCCACATCCTTCAAGGACAGATTTCGACATGATATCAAAAGTAGTAGCAACGTCGAAAAATTTCAATTTTTTTCGAACCATCAACTAAAAGTATCACGTAATCAATAAGCACATTCAACCTGTTGTAGGAGACTGCTTGTTGGTACATTTGTGCCAAGGTCAGTTAATCATCGAGTCCCTTTATCATTCCTATCGAATTTCTTTTTTCTTCTATCAGCTCTAGTTCCATAAATCCAGTTTCCGTCGCATATCGTTTCTTCCATGTCCGGTAATAGAAGTGACAACAGTCCCTTTATTGGTACTCACATGTTCCACTTGAACTATTTGGATCGTGTGGGTTCTTTTGCTGAATATGTACAAAAGCACAACTCTCAGCGAGAACAGAGAATCCACTCCACTTGGATGTGTGTATGCATGTGGTGAAAGCTGAAGTGGAGTGAGTGACAAGGAATTTCGTTTGCTGGACGTGCGTATTATTCAATTAGCTAATTAACTATCCGTGAAAGATGCGGTTAAGAGTTTGCCACCATATTGGATAAATTCACGCGTCAGTGAGCATCGTTCACAAATTGTGTCAAGGGGGCATGAGACGGGATTTGGGAAGAAATAGTTTGTGTTCATGTGTGTTCGGGCGTGTGATTAGAGGAGCGATGCTCGCTTTCTCCAGGCTGTATAAACTGCCACTTCAATTCAGCTTGAAGTTGCGTTTACCGGATGCACGTGACCCACTCATTGGCGTATCTTACTTTCATCTCCATCTGGAACGATGATTTTTATCCTTAGCTGAAATGAGCTGAATTCTGGACACACCAATACAAGTGCGGATATACCACAATCTATAGAAATCGGAGACCCCTCGAAAGGAAGATGGAGGGGAGGGATTTTTAAATTGCCGGATGATTTCAGGCCTGGATGTGATAAACAAAGAACGATTTTTCAAGTATCCCAACAATTTTCGTAGTTAACGTCCTAAACACTGTTGCTCAAGGTCCTCCCATACTTCTTAAGCAATGGCATCATAATCTGGTAATTATGGGTGTTGATACGTGATTAAGTTACAGAGAGATGCAGTCGGAAGGATTTTCGTTCGTTTTTTTTGCTCTTCTATCTAACGGTTTATTCCGATGTTCAGAGTGGAAAAATGAAAATGAATAGGAAATCTTTTCACTTAGCATACAGTTGTTCGATATGCAGCAAATTTTTCCTCACAGCCGGTTTGTGATTTGCGTTTGATTTTTTGGACACACCCCACCCTGAACCCGGTCCCACTACATTGGCCAGCAAGCAGCGGTAACAAAACTGACGCTCTAAACCATCTTTCACTGCTCACCGACCGGTGGTGTTGCATATTAAGTGGTGAAATAATGTAGGTTCTACAACCGTCTATTATTTGTGAAGTAATTTTTCATGATGTATCAAAATGAACTCCCCACTGAATCGTTTATATATATAAGCAAATCATGTTAAGTTCAAGATTTTTCGTTGGATAACAGAAAAAAATTATAAAGCACCTCAGTATCATTTCTTGGTAACAGAAAGTTACTCAGGAGATCGACCTCTTTGATGAATGGCCTATCCACGTGGATAAATTCATGTCACTTTTTCCATCTCTGTATGCAAACTGCCGAGGCTGACTTCGTGCTTATGGCGATCTTTCACTCACGTTCACCTAGTGAAATGGTGTTCCCCAGGGTTTCTACTCCTTTCTGTTCCTCGTCAACGTTGCAATAGATGTGACTTCTGAAATCGCCATATCATCGTAGAGGAATATTGGAAATGACATTTACTCAAACAGGAAACTGACACAGAACATGCGAAGGACATTGTGCTTCTGAATAAGGACGTACGTAAGTTATGGATTTTGTCGATTGTCTGAAAGAGCGTAATTGTTTTGAAAGTGTCTTGCATCTTCGAGGTGTACCATGTTGTTCCAGAACTGGACTGTCGAGAATTCGAAACTTGTTAATGAGAGGAAACATGTTTGAGGTGGATAATTTTACTACCTGAGGAACTGCATCTCACCCTGTAGTCGTACATCGGATGAGGGGTCATTACACATACCTGAGGCTGGATCGCGATTCACCAAATTAAAGCGTCTGTAACACCACCGAAACAACCGCCTGCCGAGGTCGGGACTGCTATACGGCTCCGAAACATGGTCCTTGAGGGCAGATTAGAGAAGACTGTGAGTGTCATCGGAGTATTGGTAGAGTATCGGGAGAGAATTGTGTTGTCAACCATGGGGCACTGAGCGGCAGAACTCAATCACCCGGACAGGTATTACGTTTGAATTGGTTATTGTGACTGGGCCGTGTTTTGTGCGTGCCCTCTTATTGGCGGTATTAGTTTACACTGTTTTCCGAGGCACGTGATGGATGAAAGGTGGTTCAGGGTGATCACTCCAAGAAGTGGCATAAGGGTATAAAATTTATAACTGGCGGAAAGTCCTGAGTAATTTGAGTTAGGCTGCCGGTTTCAGATCTCAAAGATACCATAGCGCGGTACTCGGTGGCCTTAAGTGATATTGCTAAATATCGTAGACAGTGGTATCCTCCAAATTGAATATATCCACTTCTCTATAAGCCTTCTGTCTTGTGATTTTTTGGTTTTTCTCCAACTAATGTTTAGTGCTAAGATATGCCAAATGCTAAAGCGCGTTAGTGTCACGTTAAAAGTTGCACAAGCTGATGTCAGATCTAAGTATGGCATAGGCTATACAAACGATAGCATAAGTAATTGCTTGATCCGCTTGAGTAGTAGTAGTAGTCTACATTTGTTAATGATTCTACCCATCGCAAAAATCAATTGCTTTGGGCATGCAGTCTGTATTCGCGGAAAATTACTGACGGGTGACTTTTATATTTATAGGTAACATTTTCTGACGTACTATAAAGAGATGTACATATTAAAAAATAACCTAGACCTACGTTCCCATGCTTGAGACAACACTGTGATGATCGACTCAACAGTCATGTCCGCTTCTGCTTGACTGATGACATTTGGTTCGATTGATGGCCGCTGACTCGGGAACATGGCTGATTTGGGGACTGGGGCATTTGATTTTGCGCTTATTTTTTAACAATACAAATCTGGGGCTTCAGGTGGATTAGATGCGTTTTTCCAAGGTCTGTTAGGTCACTCTTGCAAAATTAGAAAAATATAAATTGTGGACTTCGGCTGATAGACTATTAGATCAACAAATTTTTGTTGTATTTTGCTCCTCTTTGGCCGAATTCGAATGCAATGAACCACGACTGAGTTATTTTCATCTGGCATTTTGTGTTGTACTCCCTGGAGTGCCGGACAACGCTCACTGCTAAGACACCTGAAGCGCAGGGAGGATTGAAATGGTGGATGAACTGGGACCAATGAGCCGATGCATTCCCGTCTTAAGAAAATGATCGTGCAACTTGTGATGTGACGAAAAAAGTATCTTATCATTTTATGCAGGAGTAGAAGGTAAGGTTGATTAGAGTCCATTTATCAGAACAGCTACGCATGACCGAATAACATTTAATTTGTAACTGACCGCTACCAGAACTTCAACTGTGGTCAGCTGTTATGTGGTAGACATTTACATTACACACCAAAATACTGGTCAATAAAGCACCCGCACGAACCACCAGCAGGAAGAGGAATGGTTCCAACTCTGGATTATGCAATTGAAGAGAGCATGGAGATCCCATCAATTGGAAATCACGTTCGAGTTTAGTTTTATTGAGCCAACAAAAACATCATTATTAGCCGAATACCTTTGGACCAATAAACTTCGCAGAATGTTTGCTTTTTACTTTCGTGAATCACCCCCATTTTGATTGGTTGCTTGTTGTTGCAGACGATAGCGAAGCTGTACTGAACTGTCGTGTGATCTGCGAGAAAATTCACAATTTGTGTGCTCAGCTTTTATATTAAAGAATAGGGAGCTAAGTCAGTGTAACCTATTTCATGTTCTGTCGGTCCTCGTATTGATCTGATGGCACCGTGAACTCTCCTATTCGTACTCGATTTTCGTTGCTCAAATAGCTGTCGTAAATTTCAGCTTTTGAGTATAGGAAAGGACTTTTTCTGGTCTACTTATTCCCCCAAGAATTCCAAAAAAGTTCACAGTTTGTTGTAACAGACTTGACAAATATAGAATTGCTTCAAATGAGAAAAGGTGTCGGCTCCGACGGAATATGAACCCAAGCAAGTGACCGTAAGTCCCTATGTCATGTCATCGGTTAGTCTACGCGTTTCAAGTTTGGTTAAGAAAAAGTAATTTTGAAACAAGAAGTTCTAAAATGAAACAGGCAAAATATAATTTCACCTGGGTCAGAGGGATTAAAACTGGCTAAGATGGCTTATGAACCAACCAAATTGGACGGCTGCTCTTAATAACACTTGGCATATATTCCCACTTTCTAAAGCGTCAACTGACTTCGGAATCACGTGAGATTGTAGCAATCTTGTCTCTGATCTTGACTGTTCGATACAGTAGTCATATAGTATTGAGATAAGTCGTCCTTACGTTTGTTATTGACGGGAAATGGTGAACCACCGTCAATTTTCCAAAGTAATAGCGAAAGATAAGGTAAAATATGATAATACCACTAGGTAACTCGTTGTATCCACTTGACTAACGAAGGGATCGGATTTGTACCGGTCCATGAACTGCAATGTTGTTGTTCGCTGCCCACATGATTTCGTGGAATCCGCAACACATTTGCGGAACAGAACAGGATTCCGAACGACCGGAGACTAGTGTACCGATTGAATTATTTGAGTTGACACGTACATCAGATGGATGGCTGAATGGAATAACTTGATGAACTTGGCGATGAGCAATACAAACAAAGCCGCCCCCCATCAAATCGGTGTCATGCTGGACCTAGATGGAGACCGAAGGAAAGCAAGCTGATGAGCCTAACGCAGTTGCTCTGCAACCGTTTAGCAAGAACAATTGGAGAGACGTTGTGTGTACCTGATGAAACACAACGTTAATTCTACCGCACGGTATCGATTCATAACTGGTCTTTGACAAGGATTTTGAATCAACTGATCGCAGACACTTGGATTACAAAATGCAAACACCGGAACGGCAATAAGTGTCAGCATTTGGGATCCCAGCACACAAATACTGTCAATTCCACAAAATCGCGGCAAAGATGTAGTGGATTGAGGGCGCTTCTTGCGTCACATTTGTTCATGTTAACTATAACTTCAGAAACGATCATGCAAACATTAGCTAGCCGAAGTGAATCTGAAAGCACATACTGTAATGGGTGACGCGTGTAAGTGAAAGTGAAGCGGCGCTTCCGCTGTGGATATATTTCTACCTTTTGATTACAAAATTATAGGAATTTCAAAAAATATTTTGACATATTCGACACCACTCAACCTCCTCAGATAAGTGAAACTAGATATTTTATTTCACGTAAGTAGCGAAAGATTGGTCACTAACCCTATGTTTTGCTACTGTTTTTCCCAACTTCTCTTTGGAAGTTCTGTGAAACTGATTCAAGACAACTTCACCCATTTTTAAAATGCGGCGTAAGTGGTCCAGCTCTCGACACTTGACAACCGTTGTCCTATTTTCTGTCGGTTCTGTTCGTCCGTTTATTTCCACTGGGCATCTAAAATGTGAACAACAAACCTACGTCGGCAGTAATTGTGCGCCTTGAACTATCGTTCACTTCAGTGATCCTCCTAGTTCATTCAAATTTCTTGCGCAGTTCGAAAACTTTGAGTGTTTCCGAAGGACAATGTCTCCGACTAGCTATTTCAGTACGTTTCATAACAAACGGCTCATAAATATGACGTATATAATTGATAATCCTCAGTTTTCATTACACTGAAAATTAAAGCAGCGTCAACGGAATCGTTTTCGCCATGGACCAAGTTCTACGCATATATGCACATTAGGTTGTCTAGTCAGGGTCGTGATCTAACGTCAACCAATGGAATGGGAATTATGCAGGGGAAAGCCTCTATTCGGAACTATTGTTTAGAATAAGAGAAGAATGCCAAATCGGGCTTTGGTTAGGAAGTGAAGTTCAACAGTCTTGTCAGTTGCAATGAATAGAAATCGTAAGAATTATGGTGAATTGCGAGGCAGATGAAACGAACAACTGTCTCTATGATCGTCCACAAGTATTTGGTGTAGACGGCGAAATAATCCAGAAGAATCCAGTATCTTCAGACATATTGATCTTTTATTCCTATCCGGAATTATGATATTTGTGATTCACATGTACAGGAATTACCACACTTAGGTCATGTCTACCCTTGATTGCAAATTGCATTTCTGTAGGCTCGATTCTGCCGCGTACCCTAGGCACGAATTTGGGGAAATAAAACTGACCCGAACAGTCTGGTGGTAAACAAGTAAAAAGTGCAATCCAGTTGATGGATATTCTACTTTCTGAGTGATAAATAGTTTCTACTAGGCATGAACGAAAGCTTTGACTGGTGGTTTTTCGCATATTAGAAAGCTTTAGTTTAACAATCGAGGACAGTATGTGCTCTTCCTTGAAAATCCATTAACATAGCGGGAACAAAGCCTGTGAAAAAATATAAATAAAGACGGATTTTTATTGGAGCATGTGTTCCACATCAGTGCTAATTTGCAATTCGTGGAACAGCTCAGTGGTTATAAACCGCGAAAAATCAATTCGAAATGAAAGTCAGTGAGAGGGGATATTTTGACAGTCATTCTGGTGAAACTGTCTTAATTATTGCATAAGAATTTGTCGTTCCTTAGGCTTATGATGTAAATCTAGTCGCTTGGTTTCTCCACAACAGAATGCTCGAAAACATCCTCATTCCGGTTAGTTTTGTCCCTTCGATCCCTCAACTTTTTGCATAGGTTCGTCGAACTCACACTGGTCCTAAACGGGCAGCCGCACTGGCTGCCAGGTTACCTTAGTCCTAACGCGAAGCAAGATGGCTGTTTCCGTCTCGGTCAACACTAACATTAGTCATCTGTTTGTTAAAATACCCTATTGCATCCGTGAATCGAGTCAACCAGTTGACGCTAGCACATTCTTGGTCTGTGTTCGAATATCTTACGTTAATATGACTGTCTAGAATGAAGTCAGTAGACTTAAAATCTTCCAGTGCTTTCGTCAGAATAGTATTGTTAACAAGAAAAAGATGGACGATGTGGTTGCAACCTATTTCGAAAGCGGGTGATCCGACAAGTCTGGCGTTGTCACTGCCTCCTTCTGTAGTAAAATTGACTGTGATTGCTAAATGTCATTCAGTTTTCGTCCTGCCTTGGCTTGGTGACGAGTAATGTATATATAATTCTTTTGTGTTCTCAATATGATATTATTCTGTTCTATGGTGCTTTTATACCTGTTTTAGTCGCAACCCTTTAGGATTATTTAAGAATTTTCCTTAAGTTTGCCCACGCAACACTTGAATTCGGTTCTCCCTCCTGAGAGGTCATACATCTTTCTGTACTGAACTACTTTCTCCAATGAATGCGTGCTCTTGCGTATTCCAGTGATTACTCGTTCAGTTTTTTTTTCATCTGACCCAAAATTTATCTCTATTAAGCAAACCATTCAGGGCGTAACAAATTGACGGAAAGATGAGAAAATCTTAATATTTTCATGTTTAGAAGATCCCGTCTCCATTGTATTCTGGTGGTTCTTCTTTGAATATTTCTTTTGGTGGCTAGGTATTGAATTCGATTTTTTATTTATCCTGTTTCCTCGAGACAGTTTTCTTAAACATTGTTAGGATAGCTTTACTTCTAAGTAAATCACCGAAAAGACCGAAAGGACTTCATCATCGGATACCCGTCGAACAATAATCCATCTTGATAAAATGAGAAAAGTAACGAATTCGTCAGCTGGCATTCAGCTTATAGGTATGGATTAGGGCTCCGGTGCGTGTAACGCACACTGTAGGGTATTCGCATTAGATTCGGAAAATCTTATTACCACTTTCACTCACTCCTCCATCGTCATTTAACCATTCCAACCTTTAAATGCGGAATATTTTTTTTGCCAGAAGACATCTTTAACATCTTCAACAGCTGCTCCACTGCTGATCCAAATGACCCGTCCTTCAATCTTCTGGCTTTATGATGAAGTTGCCACGAGAAAATCATAAAATCTGTCGTCAACAAAACTGTCATCGCTGTTTTCGTTTCATTCTCTCGAATAGATTCATGGTTTACGCCTATTCTCAAATTGTTGAACTGGAATGTTTTATGTAAATACTCTCATACTGTCGTCATTACTTTCTTTGCGGTGAAATTCGTAGTGATTTTTGACTGACAATCTCTTAACTGATTCACATATTAGGAGAAGACTGAGTCAACGGGGCCGCTGATATGTCTGGATTTCGTGTCCTAAGAACGAAATCGAACATGAAATTCTCGGCTTAGTTCATGTGCGAGTACGTGAAATTCTATGAATTTCGTTCGGCAATCAAATGGACTAACTCACCGATAAGTCAATAATCTATCAACAAGGGGAACAGCTACAATAAGGCCTGGTGCCAGATATGAAGCTAGGCAGAAACAAACAGCGTCAACCAATTAGATCAGGGGGGCAGCTAATTTGATTTTCTATTCTGATGTTAGTTGAAGAATTGTCTGTGTGGTTGGGTAGAAGAAGATGAACAGGTTGACTTATGCAAGAGACCGAGTTATGAAGTGTTAGGAATAAATTAGTGTTAGTCCATATAAGTAACTGTCAAGTGATTAATGCCAGCTGTACTTGAGATTATTAAAATCAACAATACATTATGTTTCGAATCGTGAAGTTAGGACAAATTTGCCTTGTTACGGGGCTTGGAGAACAGCTTTGGCAGAATTAAGGCGCATAAAAGCATGAAGACAGTCATTAATCTTTGGAGCGGTGAATTTGCTTACACGGTCAAGAGCGAGGGGGAGGGGGAGAGAATCGGACAGTTGCTCGAACATTTAGCCAACTTGGATACAATTCTCGAACTCAAATAAAGTTACTACACATCCATCTTTGCGAAAATCAATATTCCAATGGAACGCTTTGGCTAAGCTCATTTTAGTGTGGATATTGATTAATTCAATTCGATTTTGAAGGTCTTGTTAACAATAACTCGTTAGTAGGGCTGAATGATGACCATCGAATTGATCTCGGCTCATAGTGTCCACTTTTCTAAGCATATCACTAATTTCCCATTTGGCACTCTAGTTGGTTCCTCGTGTCACTTTACAAAACCCGAAGATCAGTCATCAACTCCTAGTGATATGTGTAGCGGAGAAAAATGCTGGCTGGTAGGTATTACTCCGACGGATCGAATACCGATATTTCAGTGTTGAGGAAAATTATGTGAACCATTGACCTCGAGAGAGAGAGATGAAAGAAATCAGTTGGCAGTTATAATAGGACATTCAAAGATGACTCCGCAGAATTAATTTCGATATCCTCTTTTAGTGTTGCTTGAATACATAATAATATATGTGGTAGGGGATCCGTCCATCCCAGCTTTAGGCATTTACAGTTCAGGTGGGTTTTTTGCCAGCGACGTAAAAGCCTGGCTAATCTGATGGCTGATGAGTACAATAAAACCGCATGGATGAGTTTGGAACTGGGGCCTTCTGCTCGTAACAGTTGCGGATGGAACACAAAGGTCGATATCCAGTGTTGACGAAATGATTTGCAATTATTTCGGTAGATGCGTTAACAATGGGTGCGCCGATAAGTCAACGCGTAAAGCAGACTGTACATAGGAACAGGTAATCGTGTTCGTCGGACAGCGTTAATGGACTGACGGTATAAGGAAAAAAACCTGTGAGGAACGGAAAGTTGAGCCAGGGAATTTTGCAGGCGCAGTAAGTACGAGATAGTGTATCTCAATACGTTGAAATTGAATATGGTTTCAGACCACAGACGTCATCTATATGCACATTTGGCCAAATATATTGACAGGCAGCAAGTTTTCATCATTTCTGAACATCACAATGGGAAAATAGGTGGGAGCGGTTGAAAAGCTAATATCGTTTGAATACTGCAACGTTTATTCAGAATGTCGTCGCTGTGTCGTGTACCTGACGATCTGCTGCAATTCAACATCAGCTGCAGATTGCGATGTATCTGTTTCAAGCACAAAACGATTTATCGGCTAACTTCAGATATATAAGGTTGGGTGTTTTTGAAATAGCTTGTCTGGTTGTTTCAGTTGTTAACTGGACTTCAGGAATCATGACGAATCGTTTGGTTTCTTTCTCCAGAAAGTCATTTAAGAATTTAGCGACCTCCAAAAAGTTAGGATTAGTATTTTCTAGCCTTCGAAGAGAGTCGGAGACTTTTGAATGGCCTAGGAACCAAAAAGTCGCAGGTACTGCTCACCTTGCTGTGCATGCGTCAAATACCTTGACAATCATTACTATGTTGATGAAAGAATTCAATGCAACAGATACTAAGGATGAATTTGAAGTATGGAAAGAGACGGTGCGCCCTTGAAAACATTGAAAGATAAGACCAGCTGGCCATTCTCAATAAGCTTTGTTCAGCGCTGTTAACAAGGGCTCAAATTGGATCGTAAAATATGGTGCTTCGTGGTTGCCGAAATAACCAAATTAGCCAATGCTTCAGATTACATCCAAAAGCCGCATAAACCTATGTACAACAGCGGTGGGTAGCAAACTTTGGGTAATGTAGCACTATGTGGTAGAGATGAAGAGCAATGGATCAAGCTATGGGTGGAATACTTTAAGGAACAATTTAGCTGGTCACATGCTGATCTGGCTACCGTGACGTTAACAATCTCAAATCCTTGGAAGATGTCAAATCATCCCCCAACGTAACTTCAGATAGAGTTGAGTGTTTATTTTCGCATGCATGGAAAAGCGGCCGGATCCGAGCAGCCGACTCCAGTTGTTTTCATGCTAAATGGGAAAGCCCTGATAAAATAACTTATCACTTTGCTTAGCAACATTTTGAAAGGGGAACTTACTCAGTTCTTTAAGGCCATTTTGCGAAGAGAATATGCAATGGTTGTCGTAATCCCCGTAGACTAAGCTTAAATCCGGCAGTTATCCAAGTAATAGCCACATTGTTGCAGCACTGTATGGCACAGTTTCTTGAAAGGAACATCGGCAAACAGCAGCCCGAACTTCATTCAAGTCGAGGTTATATCGACGAAAATTTTGCTACCTTCCGGTTACTTGAACTTCGCCACTCATCGTCGTCCAACTATTGTGGTTTTCCTCGACTTCAAATGATCCTTCAACCAAATGGATCGGGCAGCGTTATTTGGTGCTCCATTGGAACGGAATGCTATAGAAATTTGTGAGTCCTTGTGACCGTCGTACTCGCAGCTTTCTGGACGGCTAGGGACATGTGGTAGACTATGAAGCTCATTCAAAGCTACTCCGACCTAGGTTATACACACTACTCCCTCTGCCTATTCGATTGTATGGAACATGTGCAGCATGTGCTAGACAAGCTGGAAAGGACTGTAGCTCAACGAAGGATGATGGCATCGTATTGGAGGCAAGTATGCGTACATCAGAATCTCGGGAAGTGTAGACCGGACAGCAGCGATCTTGGCGCCGACTTCGCATTGCTGAACAGTTTGTGCTGTGCCACAGTGCGCTCGGTTCTGTTGTATGGTTGGCTGTTGTGGAGTTTGTAAGTTGATGTCCGTTGCTTGGAGGTTTTTGATCATCGATGTCTGCGCAGTATCACTGGGTTTTGGTGGACTGACGGCGTGAGCCAAGTTAGTATTAGAAAATGAGTATTGGTTACGAGGTGTGCGAATATTCTATCAAGACAAATTGCGCTCATTAGAATTCGTTGGTTGGGCCACGCGTTGCTTATGGTGATTACCATTCTATCACACCGTGCCCTATGTCCTGCTCCTGCAGCCAAGTGGAAGAAGCCGCTTGGATGTCAACAAATGACTTCGCAAAGTAGAATGAGAAAATGTACAGCGAACTTAGGTAAAGTGGATGCCTCAAGTCTTCGTTGTCGGGTTTACATAAATCAACCAGCAACTGGTCTAGAGAGAAAGAAGAATATGGCAGCGAGCTCTGAACAGCGGCGATCGTGTTATCATTAGAGATAAACTGTGCATTCCTTGTTAACTACTACGGCATTCTTTCATTGCGCATCCCATTGGGTTCGCTTCTTGTTCGCCTTCTATATTCATTTTTTGTATTTCACCGTGTAATAATCTGGGAAAGACAAGTGTCCACGGGGTCTGCCGTGCTATTTTTGTACTAAAATCCTAACGGCTTTCGCACGTAATTATCAGCTCGTGTGCAAGCCAAGCAATGGCGGCAGGCACGTCACTTTTGAATTTAGTTCTTAGCAGCTAAACCAGTCCTGAGAAATCGACGTGTAGTCAATTTAATTAATTTTTTAAATCTAAATCTTTCGACTCTTCCGTTTCTATGCCGCCGTGGTTGAAAGATTGCTGTTGCAGTTTGGTTTCCACTTGTTCAGTGCCTTAACGAACAAGTCTGGTGCTCTCCAAAAGAACCGTTATTTTCATATACCTTTTTACCACTTAATCATTTAATCCTATCCGTCTACTTATTAAGGATGTTGAGGATGACGGACACATTTAATTTCAAGTCACTTGGGTTCCTTACTTTCCTGCAATAATTTAATTAACGCTCAAAGTCATTATTCTGACCTTAGTTTTACTCTTGATACGTTTAAACGTTCCCAGTGCGCTTTCATCCCTTCTGGCTGATCTTATCCAATGAACAGTCGATCATCAAATTGTCCTCAATCCTAGGGCCGAACCCATCAGGTAAATAGGTGGTACTGTGAATAATATTTCAAAATGGCCTATTCAACTTTCCGTGTCGTCTTAGATCCATGAACTCGAGCTGATTATCCCCAAGCAAACTATCATCATTTCTGTTGTACGTCAAATAATTTTCCCTATTTTACTCTATTGTACATCACCAGTCTTGTCCCATCTACTTCAGACACATTTGTACATACTTGTTCACGGATCGTCAATCGTCAACGGTGTTTCTATTAATTCGTCCAATTTTGATTCATTTATTAAAAAAACATGACATCTGTGTATTGCGGCTTGGGAAAAATTTATCATAATAAGACTTGTTCAGATCTTAATCAGACTATATCATTTTTGCATTCGTTCTGTGGTCCGTTCAAACATCCAACGAGTTTGTGGTTAGTTCGCAACTTTCATCACGATTGATTTTTGTGACTGAACAGAAGTGTGAACTGTTAATCACTTAGGTGCCGAAAGCGGGTTGATTCAGTCAGGCGCATGATTTCCGATTCCACAACTACAAAAATGGAAGATTTGGAAATATCTCCCCGTACTGACCGGCTGACCGTTTCCGCGCATCTTGGCTATAACATTTTGATGCTCCAAGCCTATCCAAAATAATCAATAGTTTATATGTCCTCTAGTTTCGGACAGTTGTTCATTAGGTAGCACTATTCGTCCAAGAATTTTATTTTACACTAGTTCACGAGGGCAGTACTTCATCAGCATTGCATATGATTAGAACTAATATAAGGTGCCTTAGTTCAACTGTTGGGAAATGCTCTTGTTCGTTTTGGCGGTGAATGGTAATCGAATACTAGCAATCCTGGAGGACGGAACAAGATTACTGGTTTGATTTGCAATCAGAAAACCTTCACTCGGACTGGCTACACTAAAGCATAAAGCCAAGGTGCGGAGTAGTTGTGGTGCAGACATTGATTCAGTTTGTTGTTGGTGGTGCTGTTATTCTCGTTGCTATTGATTTTGTTATTTTTGCTGTTCTTTTTCTTCTTCTTCGCCGTCTTCCTCTTCCGGATGATCATGTTGATTTGCCTACTGATGAGTGCGAGTAGTGGAAGTACTACTGTATACCTCATCTCAGTCCATACAGACATTGTGTTTGATAAATATATTCCTGGAAGTGAAATTACCAGAGGCTGGAAAATACCCATGTTTAGCTTGCCGAGCAGATGCTGCGACTATTAAGGTTTCTTGATTATAGTCATTAAATATCCTTATCTTTCGGTTAGTCTGCCCTTTAGAATCGTTATCCATCAACTCACAAGCCTTTACCAGAATTGATTCTGGGAAATATTTAGGAATTATTATTGAAAAAAATCCGGAGTGGACTTCTAGTGGTGTAAAATATCCTCTAGGGTTGTCGTTTCAAATCAGAAAGCTTCGACACTTCAAAGGGAAACAAAGCACCATCTCTCGATTTGTATACCAACATGTTGTTCCAATCCTTCTTTACTGTCTTCCATTTATGTTTGCAAGCTTTTTTAAAAAAGTCTAAAATTCTTCACCAGGGGCTATCAGTTATTAGCCATGTGTCTTTCATATTACTAAGTGATTTGTCCATCAATCTATGTGATCACCATTTAACTGAATGTCAAAAATTCGCTCACAAAATAATTTCAGATCCCACATATCATCTGCACATTGATCTTTCAAAGTGTCGCTTTCATGTTTCAACACGCTACGCTTTTTGTCCCATATTCTCTAGAATCAATATCTATGGTAACTCGACTGTCTCATATTTAGCACGCATTTTGATAAACCTTGACCGTGTATCAGCCCACTTGTTGGGCAACCTATTTTAATGTACTCATATCATTCCTCGACGAGTTTCGTTTTTTCATTTCACGAGGTGATGAGTGCAACTGTTTTCTTATTTTTCATTACTATTCTTCACTGGAACGCGGCTGTTATTCACGTAAGGGGCTACCCGGTACAATGCAATACAATCCAATACAATGCGCAAACTAGTGTAAAGTGCTAACTGACCCCCATTCCATTGATGCATAACAACCGTCGCGTAACTCAGTAATCCTACATCATCTCACGTTTCAATTAAACAAACATCACAGATCAACAAAATCCAAGAGAAAAATTGAACAGTATGGTCTGCGTTGCCTACGTAATTGCCTTTTTGACATCACATGCAAATGTTATTCTCCCCAGGCCAATCTTCTTAGTCTGTTTTTTTCAAATGCCTGTGATTGCCCTTAGTGGATCGGAGTTGGTTGCTTCTCCGACTCTTAAGCTATGAAGTCCTCGTACAGCTGACAAACAAGATTTCCCGTGAAGTTTGAATGCATGCTGTGAGCTAGCAGTGGCATAATCCCTAACCCAAGGAATGACGGACAACAATTCGTAGTGTAGGAATAGGCGACAGCACGGTTGTCATATTCGAATAAGGCACCAGTGTATAATCTACTGGTAAGTTAAGGGTGTAGGAATTTATTTGACCTAGCTGACTTCAGGTTCCAGCTGGAAACTCATTTGTCATTTTATCTTGCACTGGTAGTTCTTACTTCCGCTAATTTGCGAACAGTGATGTCATGCGTCGGTCCATCCAGCTGCAATAGGTTATTTGAAGGTGCATCCAATCACCCTCGTGTTTTTTCCGTTTAATGCACCCCATTTGTTTTTGACTTCCTTTAAATCAACTTTTTTTGACGAGTTTCACTAAACACTGTTTTTATCACACCAACTTCGCTTCCCCGCCCATGTTTTGTCTGATCCATGCCGTGAACCCGAAATTTTGTCCGACTGTTTGTCATGGTCATGTTGCTGCTTTCCTTGTTTGAAAATCATTGAGATATTTCACAGACTTCTGGTCAGTGGCCTTGAAGTTTAGAGAGTAAGGTTCAGCTGTCGGAAGCCCATGAAAGCCAATGACTAGCTATGATCAACATAAATTTTCGAAGCCATTAGGACCGTTGAGGTATGCACGTTTATCTGTATTTCACCAGCGTTTGGAATAATACTACCGCATTTTGTTCCCGATACGTCTATGGATCTGACTGCATCCGCCTTGTTTTGCGAGTCATTCAGCTGGCTCGAAACACGAGCTAAACAAAACTAATTGGCCCGCTTTTCTCCAGTTTCGTTACTTTGATGACAAAAGTGACTAACCATATTCGAACCCTAACAAGAATATCTGTAACATTCGACATATATTAAACCACCGGCCTATTGAAACTGGTTGATTTGGAGGCGACATGAACGTTCGCTCAATGTACCCTAGTGGGACTGAAGAAAGGAGAATTATTGATTATCTTTATCTTTAAATAGACTTCGTTGAAAACGGTTCCGGTTCATCCAGTGAATCGACCACTCATTCATATTAGAAAATCATCGCCTTTGAAGAGTAAGTGAGTAAAAGTGTCTCCTTTTGCTATTGTATGCTTATCTCAAGAAGTGGGTCAACACTCGTTTGCCAGAATCGAATCGGCGACCTTCCACTTACCGGCAGATGTTTTATCGTGAGCTAACGTGGACATGGCTGTCGAACGCAAATTACGTGAGTGAACATCAGGTGTTAAGCGCACTACTGCTTTGTTTATGTTGTTCTCGTTCGAGGGCAATACTCTCGGTAGCTCAGAGCATATCCCCGGTAAGTGGACGGTCGTCGGTTCGACTCGGAATCGTGACGTCGAGTTTTAGACACTGTGCTTACCTAAATTTTTCGTCCTATATAACAAAAAATGTCGATCAGTATTTCGCAGTCTGATCACTCCAAGTGGTGTTGGTCTAAATATCTGTCAGTTGATCTACGAATACGTCACTGATCTAAGACAGTTAACTTCAGGTGTACACGCTTATCTCTCGCTTTTTAGTAGGGTTTTACTGGAGCAGGTTGATCAAGTGGATAAAACACGTTTCTCTCCTAAAAGGTCACGGGTTCTAAATCTTAATCTACCGGTAAATTTGATGATTGACGGCCGTTAGTTGTCGCCCGGCTCCTTGCCACATTTGACCTATTGGGGGCTTAACCTGCTCCGTGTCACTCCAAGTTTCAGGGTCAGGGCTGACGGTTCCTCCTCCTCCCTCTTAGTGTAGTGAACCCCAGTGGCTATTAGGCGTTCCCTTCCGCTGGACTCATGAGTCAGTTATGCCATAAGAAAAAAGCACTCCCGTGCGGGAGTTCTCCTTCCTGTTGACACATTAATCCACTGCCTAATCATTCGAAATTCATTAACTTCGATTGAGTTGATAATGTGGGTCAAGAATATGAGGGGACTTCAAGAATTCAGGTAAGTCAAACCACATTGCCAACTGCTATTCATCCTGTCTTCTATTACAAAATGCTTCTAAGTGTAATGATGTTGTATGTGCTCTGTATTCAGATAAATTACGAATGGGTTCCCCAATTTTCTGTAAACATTGACCTTTTGGTAATATTACCGAAGGTTAAATAACTACGAGTCAGACTACTACAAAATGTTTCCGTATTCAGCAAGTTCCGTAGGTGCTGAATGAAGTGAATAAATTACCCTACCTTGTTATCGGACTGAGGAAGAATAACTTTAAGATTCACAATTCCGGTGAACGCGTTGCTCAAAGCGACTGAGTTTTCGTCGTTCCAAAATGGTCAGAAGTCCAAACCCATATTTGCCTAACACTGTGGTAATCGACAGCACTTCGCTGTTCCCAGGCTTTTTACCATACCCGGTGAAGATTGTAAAATTCACTGGGCTGTGATGGTCAGATTGCAGTGCTGTAAGCTGATTACCATTGTCAGACACTTCGGCGAACGCAGAAAATGCCTATTTCCAAAATACAATGAAATTATAAGGTGTGTGTTGGCATCGTCTGCACGCTAAAAATGCTAAGTTGTGGTCACTTTCTTGCACTTCGATATATCGCAGCTCCGCTTTTTTCTCTACTTTACGCGTTTCTATGCTGATCCGGAGAACCATTCACAGAACTACAATCCTAATTAGTTGTTTAAAACTGGACTTTTTCTTACAATTCGTATTGTCTCATTCCGTAAATGTATATCCTCAGACAAGACATGGAATTTGAAAATTTATCTTTTCTTTTGTGTAAGCGAACTGAGGACTTGGTTTCAGCACATTAGGTCAGATGAACTTCGCTTTGTGAATTTCAGAGATTCCGTGACTGGATATTGCAATAAGAATCTGTAAAATAGGGCCGCAGATTCCGGATGCAAGACACCGTTCCGATTCCGTAGATGGGGTAATACAACTAATTGCAAAAATTCAAGTAGTATTTTACACCGACGAAAAATTTCTGACGAATAACCGTGCGACTCAGATGACATTCTAATGCAAATCTAACAAGTCAATGCTGGGCGCCTATAAATGGGGAGCTGCATTAATTGCGAAATCGGTGGTGGGCTTTAGGGGAAATTTTATCTTCCATTCGTAACCATGCGTATCTATATACAAACCGGAGCCACCGGTTGGGACCTTCAATCCCTTTTACGAAGGTTGGTCTTGCCTAATAGAATCAAAATTTTCAACACGATATCATTGGATTCTCAGGCCTGCTCGTCATTAATTCAAGCCGGGATTATCTTAAGCCCCTCGTGGGACTCGAACTCACGACCTCCAGACCATGAGACTGAATCGCTAAACGACTGAACCACTAGACAGCTCAATGCAATATTTCAATTGTCTACCTTAACAAGCTTCCTGATAATACCCACGCTGAAGGTATACAAAAATTTCTGAGTTCTCTAAGCTATACGATTTAAGACCGTTGGAAAACTTTTCACGATGTACCATTATCATGATAAACAGGTAACGGACAATAACGTTGGAACACCTTTTCATTTAACCGCCACGTCAATTTCACCGCTCGGCTGAGAACATATCACACACATTTTTTGGCATATTATTTGTCGACGTAATAATTAGTTCTGTTATTTTTACTAATATTAAGAATGAAAATAATACGATGATAATATTGCTCACGAGCCTGAACACCGAAGCTCATGGTTTTACAGCCATGAGAAGATCGTCAAAAGCTCGAAGTTGACGGAAAAAACCGGTTAACATGTTTTCAGTATCGGAAAAAATTTTCGCCCTAATTTGGGCAGATCAATTTTTCACCCACATTTCCTACGGAAATCAAATGAACCGTCTCCACTCCGCTCACACCTACTGTTCGTTTATCTGCTACGTTTCTGCTTTATTTTCCGACATTCTAGTTCGAACTGTAGATTTATTTCCTATTACAAATGTTCTACTTAATTGAATTTTCATGCACATATATATATACTCCTTGCAGATTTGTTACCATGCGTTTCCATCTGGAATCCGGCTTCATTTACGCCATTTCAACCCGGCTAACGATAATTGTCTGTCAGTTTTTACCCGAAGCACCCAGTATGGGAGAGAGACCACGATGTCGGGATTAACTATGCTCAGAAAAGGTGGCGATTTCCCACTTCAGTAACCCCTGTTTACCATTCTTATCGTTATCGCAACCGTCGTCGGTTGCCTGACGTACTTGGGTCATTTCTTCTGTCTACGTTTTTGTGGGCGAATGTGGTTTCAAACAGACAACAAACTAACAATCGAGTGGAAGAACCGAGAAGCGTAATTTCCTCAAGTGTTACCAGATAAGTTCCAATTGTAGCTTGCATCTCCGTGCTTCCCAATGTCAATCAGGCAGTAAATTAGACGGCATTTCCACCGATAGGTGAATTTCTTCTGATGAATTGATTGTATGCAAACGACTACTGTGTGAGTGAAACTGATGCTGGTAGATGATCCGTATTTTAGATGTTAATTTACTTTTCTATTTTTAACCAAAAATAGGGGAAACAGTGTTAGACAGAAAAGAAAGGGGTATACAGGCAGGAGGAAATGCGTACTGCCAGCAATAAACACACCCAAATTATTTTAGGTTGATATTTTTGAAGTCTGTCGGTTAAACTAGTGCCATTCGTAGACC
The DNA here is from genome assembly GCA_008360955.1 of Fasciolopsis buskii. NCBI lineage: Eukaryota > Metazoa > Platyhelminthes > Trematoda > Plagiorchiida > Fasciolidae > Fasciolopsis > Fasciolopsis buskii. The sequence continues at coordinate 161,421 of LUCM01002136.1, read as the reverse complement.
ACATTGCAAATCTCTACACCGAATGACTATAGAGGAGAAGACTTCAAATAATGACCTCGAATCATGTGTACCATTTGAACTATTCAAACGTATGGCGTGAATCGACGCCATCACAACCGAGGGTTGTACAAGATAAGTTGATGAGAATGTAAAGAATGCCGGGCGGTTCGATGGATTCAATTCAGAAAAATTGGGTACAGTTGGGGGTGTGATCGCGTGGGCTAGTTGGCAAATTTCACTTGGCACAGTGGCTCCGATTGTTTTGGAACTTTTATTATCTTTCCCAAGACGATTCTGATTGGTTGGCACTTTTCGTCACCAGGCTTTACCGTAATGGGTCACGTGAATATCAAGTTATTTTATCGAATTTTATGGTACCAGTATGCTAGAAATGCACCGGTGATTGCGAAGAAGCGCTCTCCCGAGTACTACTGGGGGAACTAAATTCACTCTATCTGATTATCAGAATTACCATGGGATGCAGAGTTTATTCTAATTTCCCTGCTCGCAAGCATTTGTTCAAGGTACACCTATCCTCTGCATCGTAAACGACTAAACTTACTAACAAACCAAAATGTTGTGTTCACCTATGTTTCATAGGGGATTGCTTGTTGAAATTAGTGAATGACCTAACAATTGGAGCAGTCAAAAAGACTTCCATTGCTGTTTCTCTAAAGGTAAAACACGAAGCTGGTTGTTATCCTAATGATGCTGGTTTATGTCAAGCGGCCAGTGCTGCGGTATGTCAACTTTAATGCAACTGCGGCCTGAGATACGTTGGAACAACGGCGCCCTGCCAGTACTCAGAATGTGCAATAATCCCAGCACCATCGAGTGCGTTGACACTCCTCTGGTTCAATTTAGAAAATTGAGCTGACTCCAGGTACTTAGACCCGATCGTACATCCGGCGGTGATCAAACGGATGAGGTCATAGAGCTTGGATGTAAAAATCGATGGTTGAAATTCACCCTTCTCCACCTAGCCGCGGTCTCTTTTCCTAGAGTGAAGTAAAATGTTATATCATTAATACAGAAGGTGAAATATATAGGATATTTAAACAGTCGATGGTCCTTTATCCTTTAGGGCTTTGAATTTGTGTTTGTTTGTTGTGAAACTTTTGTTATGGTCTTGATGCCCTAAAACCCAACCTCATGTGTGCCCACTCTCCCAGCTGTTCTTATCCGTATGTTTATCTGGTTTGCATAATTTCTTCGGTGTGTCATCCTTCTCTCCAAAATGATACTGAGTCACCTATTCCACGGTTTCCGAATCTATTAGTTGCGATATACTTTTCATATCGAGTCAGACTGACTGCCGTTGGTAAATCCTTTTCTAATTATTTTCGTGCAATCTAATGTGTGCCATCAACTAAGTGACAGAATGCAAGACTAATGTCCAATTACAATTCGGCCCACAGATTTTGCTGTGCCGGAAAGTGTTACGGAAAATGATACTATACGTAACACATTTCAGCAAAGTTAAGAGCTTATCTTCCCGGTGCGAACTTCTGGTTTGAGTGTCTTCAAAAGTGTGAGCACGATTGGGAATGTGTCTCAGAATTTTTGTTCACCACTAGCCTTCAAAAACTATTGAAATGCTCACAGATGACCGTGATTCCAAATAGCCTCTGCTGAGGAAGTCCTGTCCACAGTCTTCTCGGGGTTGAAGGCAGATGCCCGGAGCCCTCAAGCAGATTGACTGAACTTTTGTAATCAGCCCAGGGGAATGCATTTAAGCCCTAATTCCAAACTAGTCACTTATGGAGTACGAAACCAAAGGCTATCTATTCACCGACATCTGTAGCGAACGGATGTACTGGGCACCAAGGAAATTCAGCCCTTATGAACGTCATATGAACTGAGCGGTAATTCCACGGCCCCCGGTTATTCGCATGGCTGTCGGATCGTCCCACTGCCTTGAAGGTTAGATTGTTTGAACACAAGCTTAGACCAAACTGCCCAAAGTCAAAACTTCACTCAGGTTCGCGTAACCAGGTATTATCCAGCCCACAAAGGAACCGCGGGTAGCAATGGGTAACCGATGGCACTCAAGTGGACAATAATGAAGTTATCACGTGATGAATTATACACATTGTTTCTTGTTGTTTCCTCTTTCCTGATAGGTGTTGTGGTTCTTTAGCATGGTTCTAATACCACATGAATCGTATACAGGTTTGTGGAAAATATACAACGGTTTGAGTGCGTTTTCACCTCTTCTAGCTCATTTCAACCTAGTGAACAAACGATTACCAAAGCTGCCTCTAATTATACGGTCGAGTCCAGTTGTCAATCACAGCATTGTTTCAGGGTGATCCTCTCAAGTTTTCACATGTTCTTCTATGTTCCTAAACTCATGCGAATGCCCTTAAGCAAACTATCATCACTTCTGTTGTACGTCAAATAATTTTCCCTATTTTACTCTATTGTACATCACCAGTCTTGTCTCATCTACTTCAGACACATTTGTACATACTTGTTCACGAATCGTCAATCGTCAACGGTGTTTCTATTAATTCGTCCAATTTTGATTCACTTATTAAAAAAACATGACATCTGTAGATTAGGGCTTGGGAAAAATTTACCATAATAAGACTTGTAGATCCTACTGGTTTCCCACCTGATGATCTGTCATCGCACCGTTCACAGCTATCCAGTCGTCTAATATTTCGGTTGTTTTCCTTCTCTATTGATGTTTGTTGGTACTTCACTTTCATATTTTACCACAAAGTTTGTTACAAGGAAACCGGGTCAAAAGGAGATTGTCTTTTAGTCTTTCTGGCGAACCCGTCTGTTCTATTTCGCACATTTTCATATGCTTCCAAGTGGACGGTGTTGGCTTGAGTCAGTTCGTGTTAACTGAAACCTTAGCTTCTTAACTTGTGCCAATCATTCTTGCAGTACATCACAATAGTACTGGTAAAACTAGTAATGGTTTTGGTAATGGTAACCATGGTACTAGTAACACTAGTAAAGTGTCACGATGAAGCTGCATCTTATGCATTGTGACGGTCTGCACTTTTCTATGGCCCACTAATCTAGCCAGGATGGCTCATCTCAAGCCGAAGTTTCAATCATCCCTGGACTTGACAAAGTAGCCTCCCGGTATTCCATGTTGTGGGTTGACTTGAGCTGGCAACAGTTTGAAAAATCAGTGGAAGGATAATCGATCCAAGTAAACGGGCTTCCAGTAACCATTCCCCGCTGCTTTGCGGACTAGTTCTTGACAGAACTAAAGCTTTGGGTGAAAACTTCAATCGTTGCCCTTCCAAACGACCGGACGCCCAAAAAGTATCAGTACACAAATCTGTATGAACCACATAAATATAATGAAATCTATACTGCATTTGTCATCATGCAAGGTAAGTAGGACCGGGGTGATCATTTCATTTAGCGTTGTAGGCCATGATAAGTGTGCTTCTGCTCAAAGTACCCACGCTGGGCCAACGCTTCACCGCATCGTGAGTGAGAATTTCGAGTTAAATGTTTCAGTTTGGGTCCCCAAATTAAAACCCCTTTTGCGGTGTGGACAGATGGGAAGTATCGCTCGCCCAAATACCCCCAGCATCCAATTCACGGGGCACCTTGCTAATCTTCGTTCTTTTGCTATGGGGACCAAGCAACCTGCGAAGGAAAACTGCCGATCGATAGATTTATTTGATAGCAATATTTGTGGGAGGGCAGGAAACACAATGATTGCACTACTAGGGCCGTAGTTTTTGCTTCATCTACTTTTTTCCAATGTCCGCAGGCCAAACTAGCCTTACGAGAAAGTCAATGGACACAGTTGAAAAGTGTGCCAAAGAAACTCATTTAACCTCGCCCATCTGAAAATCCGAACAGTCGGACCGAATTTCGTGCTTATAGCTATCTTTCACCCGAGTTCACGACTAGAAGTGGTATTCTTCAGAGTTTCCTCCTTGTTTCTTTTCTTCTCAACTTTGCCGCTGAAAGTACTGCAGAAATCGCCTTAACAGTATGGGTGAATATTGGCAATAATGTCTGCCCAGGCAGAAAACTGAGTCTGGGTATGCGGAGGATATTGTACTTCTGAATGAAAACGCTCGTAATTTGCAGGTTTTTCGAATCGTTTAAAAGAGAGCATAACTATGTTTGGGATGTGGTCTGCACCTTGAAAGTATAAAATGGTGTACCGGAATCGGATTGGCCAGAAGCCGAACTTTGGCTTGTCGCAAGATTTAATTGCATCGGTTGATTTGGATAATTGTGTCTCACTAGGTGGTCGTACATCGGATGGAATGTCATTTGTCTATACAAAAAACTCAGTTGCAATTCACCAATTTGAGGCAGGTATGGCATCGAAGCGACAATCGGTTATCAGTCAAAGGTGGGATATACGCAGCAACATGGGTTGCTGCTGCAAGGCTCCAAAATTTGACCACTGGGAAGAGATCTACGAAAACTTTTGGTATGTGAATATGCTTGCCTTCTTAATTTTGGTAGAACATTATGGGGAATTTTTCAGTAACTCAGGGTTTGGGTGTAAGGTATTGAGCCCTATGGTTCATAAGAGGTAGTAAAACTGAAAACTATGGCTCGCCGTGCTCACCGAACTACGTATCATCGTATGTTGTTGTCGGAGACAGGTAATGGTTGGAGGATGAATAGTTGTCACTAAATGTCACGGTAAAAGGCATGAAAATCTTAACCAATGGACTGTCTGGTGTAAATCCGACTTACTTGCTGGGTTAGGATCCATAGGATAACCCGAACTCCAGGATGGGAAACAAAAAGTGACATGACTCAGTGTGGCAACCAATGGCGTTCTTGCATTCCAAATCCCTCCTTCTCAATGTGGTTCTGCAACTTATTACCTAGCTAATACTCATTTCCGAATTTCTGTCGAGTAGGTGGTGCTGTGACTAACAAAAACAGGGCACATTCGTGCAAGGTTGTGTAATGGTTGTAAAAACTGCAAATGATTAATGGTAGTAGCAATCTCAGTGGCAGCAGCAATAGTAGTAGTGTTGGTGGTAATTACTTTTCCTGCAATGAAAATAAACCGTCATAGATGAAAAATTGTGACATGTTATTCCCAGTTGTTCTCGTCCCGTTGTTTTCTAACCGAAATCCGATCATTTTTAGTCGGAATTAACAAAGATACGGTGACCATTTATGCAGGTTTCCATTAAATTCCGGAATTTTGTGGAAGTCATAGAAAACTGCCATCCGTTGATGTATTGAAATCTCGTTATAAAAGGTCCGAAATGTATCCTATCCTATTTGGCACATTTGGACATACCTATTCCAATGCGAACTGGTTGTCTATTCCTTATCGTCGCAGTGTGAGCAGGCAAACAATCATTTGTAGAGGTGAGGCCCAGGTTCACAAAAGACCGAATTGTTTGAACATGTCTGGAGAGTTCTGGCACAATTCTAAAGTGATATGAATAGATGTGGGCAGTAGATGAAATTTTTTATGGCATACTTTACGCATGACTGTGACGGAGGGGTCACACCCCATACTCACCAGTGCACACTACATGGGGAGAGGAGGGGAATAGCATCTGTGACCCTGACACTTCCAGTGACATGGAATCACTTAAGGTTTCATTAGATTATGTGTAAACGAGTCACCGAAGTGACTGGGGGATCTGGAATTTGAACCTCGGACTTCTTTGTTGACTGGTCTAAACCCTATGACCCTTGCGAAGTTATCATGCGGCAAAGAGGCTCAAGTCACCATTAGGAATCCAATGTGCAATTTTGTATCGGAGAGTGGCTTTCATGGAGTGAAGTTCGATGGAGCGTTGAGAGCCTGCCAGGCTAGCAGTGCCTAAGGCATCCGACGCACAGGCGATGACCACAGAGTTGTGTCTCAATTCAGACGGGGTAGTTGTGTCTTGCGGATGTTTTCTGAGAAGAAGCAAGTGGTGAACTGAGTGTTGATAATTAATTTCTTGTTGAATAAACTGTTGGTGTTGGTTTTAGGTACGTTTTCTGTAGTCTCTTGTGGTACAGATTTTGAGTGAATGGTAATGAATTTTGAAACTGGCACATGCTTCCCAAATCGTTCATCTGCCTTCGTACCACTAAAAGTCAGTGAAACGACAATATTTATTTGACCCTGTATACTCTGTTTTTGGGTCACCTGTTTTAAACTGATTGGTTTGGGTAGCGCACGTGCCAAGACGCTGCACGAATCTGAGCTGTCCAGGTGTGATAAATACGGGAGGGTGGGATCATTTGATTCGAATGGACTGGGACTTGCGAACGCAAACTGGTCTTGCGGTTTGAATTTTCAGGTCACAGACGGTGATTCACGTTTGTGCGCACATAGGCGTGTGCGCCAGTTGACTAAACCTGTGCCGGGCTCACTAATTGCATTCACATAATGAGGTCACGTGGCGTCCGTGTTCGTGTGTGACCGCATGTCTACAACACTGACTGGTCAGAATGACCATGTGTGAAATGGGAAATGCTGGTGGTGTAAGGAAGTGCGTGACTCAGTGTTGAACCCCCAAGAAAATGAGTTGACCTTGATTACTGGTCAACTTCGTTCGTCATTTTATTCTAATTGAAAGCGGAACTGATATATTGTGCCTGTAGACGGGAGATGTGCTGAAGGTAGGTGTGTGTTCTACCTGGGCGATTATAAAGTCGGGAATGAGTCGCTAAAACATTCGGAGAATCTGTTGACTGTCTTGTTTGCGTGTCTGCTTACTTATATTGTATCCGGATTCTAGCAGCTGTATGCACTTTTGAAGGGGGGGGGGAGGTGTGCGGCTGGGGGTCGCGGTGTTGGCAATGGTGATGTTTCCAGTTAGGTAAAAGCAACCATCTGCGGTTTACGGCTAGCGAGTCCACCCCGGTTCAGTGATCCATGGACAACGAACGCGTGGGGAACCACAAACATCAGGTAGTGTTTTGAGGTAAGAGGGCGAGGTGAGGGATTATCCCAAAACTATGAACTTTGAAGTTTGCCAGGTTCCATAAATTACACTCAGTGTTTGTTGAAGAGAAAATGCACTGCGATTGTTTTGTCGATGTGAATGAAGGCAATAGAAACGTTCGAAATTCTTTCCATTTTCCTTTTGCCTTCGTTTGTTGCGCATGGTTCATTCTCCCTCAAGCGGTCAGTAGACAGTGAATTATATCTATTTTAATACAACTTTTATACACGGTGAGCAGAGGTGAAATACCTATCATCAGCACTGCCTTCTGATCTTCCGTTGGACAGAATTCAATGAATTTCTGTTGCCTAAATGTTGCCAGTATGAATTCAAATTAAAGGAGGACAATTGACCTCGGACCGATCCAGGTGTTAAGGTGATCCAGGACCATTCAGTTCGCTGAGGTAGCGGAACAAACCAAACGAGCTTTGGATTTCAAGTGTTGCTTCAACCTTCTATAAAACTGACAGATTTTGTAGTTGCTGGAAATGGTGGTGCCATTTGAAGTTTTGCCAATAAATTTGTCGTAACCCTCCTTCTGAAAAGCAAAAATAGAAGAAAAATTAACTATCATTAGGCCTGTTGCAATTCCCTGTTCCACGATCGTTCGTGCCAAAGCAATAGGATCATTAGGCATACAGTCCATCAGACACATCCACTTTACAGTACTGTGACTGTCGTTCTGTTTGACTGTTCGGACGGAAATAAAAGTGGCACCGGGTCCTAATCCGGTTATCTGACCGGAACGCTTGGGTTGCTAGGTTTTCTCAAGCAGCTGGGTATTGATGACAGTTGGTCCACTTCATACGTCTTTTGATCATTTTCAAATCCGCATCCAATAGTCCCCAGATTTCCAGTGGAGTGGGCGACCCAGAAGTTCGATTCTCGCACTTCTGTTTAAATGAAATGTTTCAAAATGAGAATGTTTCATCGTTGCGTTCGCCTTTTCGTACTGGTATCAGATGGCTGTCGTATCACTTTAGAGGAAAATTTTTCAGACAAATGTCGGGCACATCCTGCTCAACGTTGCAGCTAGGGGACTGCTTGGTGACCTCGTCAGCATGAATAACTTCGCAATGCTTCAAGCAGTAAGCATATTGCTTTGCCGTTGTAAAGCATCAAAATACAAGATTTTCGGTTCCTTCTTCCTCCAAAGGAACTGCGTCTATTTAGGATCGGATATGTTATGTCGGCGTACACCAAACCATTAGGATCCACCACGGATACTAGGGTAACTACGCTAGACACCTCACAGTGGTTCGATCTAGTCGAGTTCTTATCTTAGTTTCGGCGTGATCCTTATGCCTTGCCCGTGAACACCAGTAGGGGTGGAACGTCTGTCCAGTGTCCCCTTGACGAATTTCTGTGGTGGTTTGGGTGTAGACAGCGTGACAGATGAAACCAATTCGGATGTTTACTCTGATCCAACTGAACTGAATCAAATGACTAAGAAGGATCGCAACTCATCATTTCATTTGCTTATCAAATTGTCTTTTAGCATGGTGGTGAGCAGTTCACAGATTCATCTTAACCTCTCGTTGATCAAAATCTACAGTTCATAGAATTCACTTTTTCAACATGGTATTGACAGAAAATGATAAATATGGCTAGGGCTTGCATTCAGACATCAATTATGGGCCACAGTGCGTAGGAGATCACTTAATCACTGGTAGTTCAAAAGTTAGACAAGAAAAAGTGAAAAATAGTCAGATGAGTTTTGTACCCCAAAAGGAAATTTTAGGCTACCTGAATTAAAACAGTGAGTGTCCTTTTTCCAACTGAATAGTAAAGGACGTCCATAGAGTAGGATGTTAACACTTCCTATCACTGTTCCCAATCGCTCAAGCGGAATGTCACAGTATCCAGTTATCATCTCCAGTGAACGGGATAGAGGTTGAATTCATCACAAAGGGCAGTTGATATCATCCTCATGGTAAATGCAGTCTGTGCTGGTAGGTTTTGTGTACAAACGACAGGGTTGCGTAATCGGCTTAGCATCGCCTCACTGAGGGCTAAAATTTCCCGGTCATTATATGGTTTAAAAGCGGAATTTATAAATTGGGTCTTCGATGACTATGGAAGTCGGTGAATTTTGCTGGGTAAGCATTACGAATGAGCGTTGCACGGAGAAAGCTTTCTTCTTGTGAGACTGCCTCGGGTGAGCAAGTAGCCCTTCACTAGACCACGTTTGCATGCGAATGATGTGAAACTTGCTAAATGTAAGTGATGGCCACTCCATGCGGCTTTTCTATGGATGCAATAAGCAACTAAGAAAGTCGTATGCATCAAATTGGCGATCAAAGTAAACCGCGTTCTCAGGGATGTTCATCACAAACTCAGTTCAGCCATACGTCGTACATTCCCAGCTGCGTACCTCCGCGTCCTGCTAACCACCAACGTAAATCTAGTTGGATGTCACTTTCTGCTTTACATCTCGCACACCAGTTCACCTGCCGTTCCGATAACACTTTTATTTTATGAAACAAACCGATGATTTTCACAATGGATGTCAGAACACTCCCACGCGGTTGGCCAAACCAATGTCACAGGGCACGGGGATAATTATGCCGAGTGTGCCCCTAAGTCATCTGTCGCGAAGTATTTGGTAACAACAAAACACAGTTGACCACATTTCATGTTTTATACTCTCGTTGCACAATAATGACCGGGAAATTTCAGCCGATTACGCAACCCTGTCGTTTGTGCACAAAACCTACCAGCACAGACTCTGCATTTACCATGAGGATGATATCAACTGTCCTTTGTAATGAATTCAGCCTCTATCCCGTTCATTGGAGATGATAACTGGACATTGTGACATTCTCAGTTTTTTTCTCCTTAAGCGGTTGGGAACAGTAATATGAAGTGTTAACATTCTGCTGCATTGTTCTTCGTTCTTTTTAACTTCTTTCTACTTTAAACCTGGAAGATAAGCTAATGATGGGCATGCTACTGATTCCAATGGAACTCACTTCTCTTGGGCGTTCGACATACAGTTGAGAAATCACGGAGATGCTATATTGTTGTTTCGTCACTCATAAGAATCATCAGCATTGAATAACAACCCCTCCCAACCGGTACACGACTGACGAACCATCATCAGTTGAAGCCTTTATCTAACGGCTAACGGACCAGGCCGTCGATGACATTCAACGCAGTGTTTGCCTCAATTTAACGTCCCATTGGTGAGTATGTATGGCAGTTGACTACGAACAAAACAGGTGTGCAGGGCTTCCATAGTTGGTTAGTGGTAATGCGTTACTGTAATATCCTTAATACTGCGTTAGTCCCATATATCTCCTTTTGAGCAATTAGTTCTATTCGGAGCCGTTTGGCCCGGTTTTCGTTCGATTTCATTCAACTAGACACCATCATTTGCTCCCCTTCGCCATTGCCAGTCGGTGTGCGTAGAGGAAATATTCCATTCGTTTGCAAATTTTACCGTGCTTTTCCATTTAATTTGTTATAAATTGGACGGTTTTTTCTCCGAAACGGAAAGCCTTTCACAACCACTGGATAAATATATACAGATTTATGCCGTTTTGGGTCGGATTTCGGCGAAAGTGGAGGATGGTGGCAGGTTGAGCGCTCACATACAGTTTGCATGCATGCATGCAAACATACGGATACACACGCACACACAACCACAGTCGATTCTAATACGCATACTGATTTAAGTTCGGTGGACTACCGGAAATAATCAATGAGGTGAATAAAACTGGCGGAAGTTCGCTCACAGACGAATTAGTGAACAACTGCAGTGACAAGTGCATCAAAATTGTTCCCCTTTTTTCCTCCACAGAATTATGACCTTCGGCTGTCATTTACCGCCAGAGATTTCTGGGCACGCAAACCATCACCGACTCAATCACCGCCATCAGGCAATCACCAGTGTAATTTCTACTATACTCAGTCCACTTGTTCATTACCGTTAGTTGGCAATTGATATCGCTGACCCTTGGGACAGAATTTTCATCAGCGAGTTATACATTAAGACATTTCTTGCAGATGAACATTTAACAATCCAAACAGATTGGACATCATGATATACAGGAACTAGAGGTGTACGAAGGAAGCATGAATGAAATCGTGAATTGCATAAAACTGTACAAGGAATTCTTGAAGGCAATCATTTTTAACTGCGTCACTACGTACAGACCCAGTCAAATGCGTGCGGTCTCCCACCAAACCATCACACCGCGTTTAGTTAATGCTAGGGCACTCCGGCCCGTCTCGAATTCTAGTAGCCGGAAAAGCGCCATTAATCACTGCAAATTTTCTGCATTGTCATTATTGTAAGCAACGAGGAGCCGCGATCGTGCGCGACCACGATCTACCGAACCAATTGCGGCACACTAGTGACTAATTTGATGTTTCAGTTCGGTGAACTTCGTTCTAATTAAAATAGCACAGATAGCACACAGTAATTACTTGAGCATCATTTCTTCCCGATCCAGTCAGCTGACCTAATGATAATGCCCACCATGTATTCGATAGGAGGGATTTCCCAGATAAATACTATTTTTCACCTTCTCTCAAGAGCAGAGAAGCCGGGTCATGTCTCACGAGTATCGATCTACCGAACCGGTCGCCACTGGTTGACAGTTGATCTGCTGGTAGACAAGTGAAATGTCATCGTAGACACACCTGCAACAGCATGGCTGACCGATCGGCCCATCTGGTGTCCTATCCGCCTGATGGTGGCATAATATTTTATGACATGAACCATACGTGAATAGAGTGGAGCACGCAAGCTTCTTGGTTAATGGGGTTCGTCGTGTTGTAAAGGATGAGAACCGCCAACAATGACCGTAAGACTTGGGTTTGCATAGATCCGCATAGGGTCCCAATAAGTCAGGTGTGGTAGCGGGCAGGGTCACAAATTGGCTGACCGACTGTGTCCAATCGAGGGGGGAAATGTACGAATTTCACAGTAAGTTAAGGCTAGTGGCAGCGGATATTTTCCGCAATCTATGATTACGTAATTCGCAATGCCACAATATGGTATTCTGTGCCCCCATTATTAAGATACCACGTAACGCTACTCAGTAAAGCTAACCCTTTGTCAATACTTTAAAAGATGATCGTTCAACTTCTCTTTTCTGAGATCTTGTGATCACGTCTATAGATGGGTTACGGATTTTTGATGAATAGATGTTAAAACAGTTTTTTGTCTCACTGTGGGAACTTTCTTCTCATCGTCACTAGGATTATGCACTATTATTCCATTTCGGCCCCACAGATTTTCGTTAACGGATTATTTTAACCTTTGTATATTTTAATGGAGACGTGCATAAGTCCATGGAGGCAGTAACGAACAATAGAGAATCATCAGACCTATGGCCAGGCACAACTTGATGTCCGTCTACCGCGCATTAATTGTCACTGCAACATACGAATGGAATCACCGAAAAGGTTCCATCAGCCGACACAAAGCAACAGGATCTTGAACAGTATGGACAATCGGTTGGTGCGTACACTGTCTGGGAAGAAATCCCTCGTGTTTTATTGTACGAGCTTAGAGAACTTTTGCCGCACGATTTTGTCACCTTTTTGGAGAATGGAAATAGAACAGCGATGTTCTAGCTAAATGAAAACTTTCAGTTTTCCAAGTCAAGTGAAGTAGAATTTGAATTGGCCTGGTGATCACCGGAATAAATCCATTACATTTTTATCGGGATTCTGTTCTCACTAGGAGACTGCAAACTTCAACAGGTCAATCATCCTAGTTATCGTTACTACTGAGAGAAGATGAATGTTGACTGTGCAAGGTAGAGTCTAACTGGAATGGAAAGTTATCAGTCTATGTAATGGGAGATCAATGAACGGGTTAAAACACTCTAACCTCTGGCGTCTGACTGTCCACGTCGGCGATGAGTTCACCAAAATAACCGGACAGGATGGGTTAGACGTACAACTTTTACGCGGGGCTGGTTGAATGAGACAAGACGGTTTGCAAATTGAAAAGCACTGCTTGCAGCTATCGTGCTGTTCGCGAGGTCATATCAATAATTCCGTCGGTCTTCTTTCGCAGGGATAGTCGCCTGGCATCTGAGATGTTAGGATTCCGGTAGGTGAAACAAACAAGCATATTTAGCCTAAGTGCAAATGAGAACACTAAAGTCGGGTGCTCAGTCTTTAAAACGGTTTTTAGTGGTTCTAACTGCGATTGTAGGACTTTATTGTAGTGATAAATTTGGTTCTGCTCACAGCAGACCGACTGAGTCAGCCATGTTGCCGAACGACGTGAATGCCCATGTTAACAATCGCAACTCGACAACTCAGTAAGGCTTTTGGTTTCTCGCTGGGTGCGGTGAATATGCATTGCTGATGATTCCTATTAAAGATGACAGAGCTGTACAGTTCTTCTATGAATTCTTAATGGCGAACTGAGCTTCGGTATCACATGGTGAATTATTTCATGAAAAGACCCAGTCTCCTACTACTAACACCTAAAAACATATCACTGATTGGAGTGAAATGAGTTATACCAATTGGTTTGAAAACTTGTCTTGTTCGTAGTTCAGGTTGTTGATTTTCTTGAGGTTCTGATCGTTGCACCTGGTGTATGCTGATCGCGGATGCTCACAGTAGTTTGAACAAATAAAGGAATATAATCACAGACTGGATATCTGTTCGAATAAGTAGTTGGTAATGAAGCCACTACAAAAATTGCAGCTGGTATTGAGTTAAGTATTAAGAATTGCCAGAACAGGAAAAGCCTGTCTTTAGCTAGGGAAACTGGAGATCAGACCACTTCGTGACCAAGCCTTATCAGTTCCTGGAAAAGCTAAAGAACGTCACGCCGGAAGAAGACGAAGCGATGGTCTCATTTGCCGTCACCTTGCTGTTAATGCGACCTAAAGGCCAAACTCGGCGATCAGAACCCTTGAAGTGAGTTGCTTTTTACTATGAACCGAATTAACCGAATTGATTACCATGTCGTTTTTGTAATGCAAATCGTTACCCAGGGCTGACCAGGCATGATCGATTTGCAGTTTTAGAAGACTACAGGTGTTTTGTTGCGCGTGGCTTTTCAGGCCTCAGTACTTTTCTTAATCGATTTATGCCAAATAACCGTACAGGTGTTGTATCAACGACTAATTGAAATCCCACCTTACGCACTATGGCTGATAGAATAAATTTTCGTGTTGAGTTTCCATGGGTTATGGGCTAGCGCTTACAGGGAAGGATGACTGTCGTATGTGCCAGCTACAGGAGTGGGTTCAGTATTAGTGGAATTCGGCGATTGCTCACTAGGTCGGAAAGAATATCAATTTGCTTGACTGCGCATCGCAATCCACCTTCAACGCATGCACGTCAGATCCTCTAGTCACCCTTGAACTCAGGAAGCACGAGACTCGAGCTTTTCTCTGATTAGAACTTATCAGTGGTGCTTATCCACAATCGGACCCGGAATTTGAACCCGGGCTCTTTTCGCGTGGGAAGCGGGTGTATTACCAGTGTGCTGGCCAACTCCTCCGGAGTGATCCGAATTACTGAGTCAAGTTTGTTCATTGACAATCAACACTGCCTAAGAGTTTCAAAAGGCGACATGGTTATTGCTCGTTAGCTCCGGTTCAATGTTTCCGGAGGACCTGAGGTATGAGCGTGAAATGTGCAATCTAAACGGCATTCAGTTGATTAAAAATATCATCAGTTACACACACTACTCGCAAGTAATTGTGAGATACATACATGGAATATCGATTTGTATCATTATCAAAGTCACTTTCGTTGACAAATATGCTTAAATTTCAGCGGAGAACAATCCTGCACGCCGTCCTATCAGAATTGCATTAAGTGTAGAGTGGAATGAAGAAGAGTAAACGCGACGATCAACATATTTGAATGCTGTTCGAGTGATATTCAATTTAATGATTATTATTTAAGCTAGACAGAGAACAGTGGGGTTCATGTAAGTGATAAACCGGGAAGGCAGAACCTGTTCCTGGGTCGGACTGGGAAAAAATGCCCGGAGGTGATGCAAGTCGATAGTGTGGAACAAATCCTTGCAGAAAACCGCCTTAAATGATCAGTTCATTTATTCACTCTAGTTACTAATTGGGATCGTTATCCCTTTGTTAGAAAGCCATTGATAGTATTATTGACCGGGTAATGGTCCAACGGTCAGTAGCGTGGCTTTTGTCCACCAAGTCACTCCCCTTCATTAGGAACCCTAAAAACTTTTTGACCTGGTGTACAGTAAGGGAAGTGGAAAGAGTGAACCCATTGGAAAATCCTATACCTGTGTGAATAGGGTTAGATGATCGGGTTTAATTTTCCAAGGAATGAATTAAATGTAATGGTCATTTTTAGAGTTACAAATGGCAGACAACACATCCAGTTAACTAGTAGTCTCAAACGGGGAAAATGTGACAATTCTTGGTTAGCTGAATGCTAGGTTGACCCATCAACGAAAGTTATCGGGCAGTAAACCACACGTTTTCTGTTTGAATCTCGTCGTCACACGGTCCATCATGCCAGTTCGGTGTTCTTGACCTAGGAGGTATTTTAGCACCAATCTGCGTAAAGTAATAAATAGAGAAAAAGAACACTGGTGACTGAGAATCCACTTGATTTCGCGTGGTCACATGGTGTGTTCGTACTCAGAATAAATGTGGTTGAGAATTGAATTGCGCATGCTTGTGATCCATCATTTTTGACAAGATAATCCGAGGAAACAGACATCTGTGAGAAACGTTAAGTCACCGTGAATGACGTTCCGGAAAAGGCAGCCGCCGACTGTTGAAATGGTGGATCACAAAGTTTCATAATTGAGTGCTTTTCAAACTATTTCTACCAGAAATGTAGTTGCACTTGAAATTCCATTTCTTAAGCCGCGACAGACCACATGATTTACAATATTCGAGGCAGAGACTGGTAGGTTTGAAATTTTATGCTTGAGTGAAAAAATCAAACTTTTTGCTCTTGATTAAACTGAACTGAGAGTTCATCACGCTGATTATTATACTGTCTGGTATCAAGTATGAAAAGACCGTGGACAGACACGCCAACAAACATAAGATGTCGGCGACAATGAAGCTTTTAACGATCTGTCTAATCTCACCAAAAACGAAACCAAGCGTATCGACTACATTTGGTGATCGGCTTCTAAGAAGCCTGACTGAAAAACTTTTATAGGAATGGATTCGGACGGTTTGTGGCTGGGCGGGAAGGTTGTCTACTTGTTCATTCGTCATTGATACTTTTGATGCTACGTTCTTGAAACTGATCGCGTTTAATCTGCAAGCAGATCTCTTCCTTGACTTTCAGACAAAGATGAGGTTTTCAGTCTGCTTAAAGCTACCAAAATTGCAACTATGGCTGGACCAGGTACCTTGTCTCCATTTACCCCCCTCTCAGTGACAACCCCATGTTCGATTCCGGCCTGCGAGAATGCCACAACAATTGGTCCGCTACACAAGAAGGCAGCACCCACCATTCGTCGACCTCAACTCGACCGTTTTGAAACGCACTAAGCGTGTCATGCGCGATCCTTTCTTACGGTACACTGATCCACTTCCCTGATCACCTCCAATTCGTTTACAAATCTTATGGGAGCACCACTGCTCTGATATCATATTTAGTGCATTCTGATTTTATGTCATTAAACGACTCTTTCTAGTCCGTTGGTTGCGTTTTTCGTAATTAGTCTTCTGATTCTTATTGCATCCTTAGATCACTTTCATTTCAAAGGCTTCGTCCTATTGACGGACGGACATGTTTTTCAGCATGGTTCCTTGATTGTTTTGATGAGCTCATCTAATGTTGAGTAGAGGAAGAAATTGATCCAGAGTACCACCGAATAACTGACGTTCTTCTAGGTGTTGTTCTTTCGCGCCCCTTCTTTCCGTTTACGCAACTGACTTTCTTAATAGTTCATCTGGCACTGTAACCAAGTATACAGAGTTCACTAAGTAATTTATTCCCTACCATGCAAAAATGCGTATCATTCATTTTTTTCAAACGTCATAAACTTATCAGGACAGGTCGGTCTTCCACTTAGCCCGTCCAGCTATCCTGAATGTATTTTCTGCCCATCTTGTTCTGTTTTCCCCAATGACCCTTGTATCTTTTGCAGTTTCCTTTCCAAAACCAAATCTGTTGCTTATCCTAAAGGTCGCCCTGTCTACCGATCATCAAGAGTCTTTGCTATTTATTGCCTGCTCGCCCATCAGACATAGAAACACTCGAGAATTGATACTAACTTTGTGAAATATCTGTCCTTTAAATCTGAGGCCTGGCATGTTTCTACAGCAACGGCTCTGGGAATCGACGGATCAGAAGCTGGCGGTACATTTGAAATGGACCCCTAAGCACGCAGCACTGACACGAGACTGGTCGGTAGACTAACAATCAAAATAGTGCTCATTAATATCGACTCTCGTAACATTAGAATAACAAAACCAATCGACAAGAAGATGCAGCTTATTAAATATTTGTGTAATGGTGGCCTAACTACTGTCATTCAGCGTGGATGACCTGTTGTAGCACTTCAGTGGCCTGCTTCGAGTAATGCACACCTCACGGCCGACGGGTGGTCTAACGGAGAATTTCGCAGTTTCCGGAGCCGGATAGCAAGGGTTCGGACCCCATTCGGGAAGGAGAGTTTTCTGCCTTAATAGCTTCCTACATGCGCAAAGTTTGCGCAGAGACCAAAGTTTTTCGAGTCGGTCCCTGATTCGCAAATGGCTTGAACACTATCGTATTTGTGAGGGTACTAAGGATAACAATGTTACCTACTATGGCAAAGTGGATATGATGTAATCAGGTTCGAATTTCGACAATTTTAATACTTGTCGGGGTAACTTTTAAGCTACTCGTAGGTGATGAAGTCACTGCATTGGTAACTAACTCCGGATGCTGACCGCTGATCTCGCTTTTTCTGGTAGGATCCACGACGTCAGTTTTGGTGTAGACGGTACCGCTTACCACTAAGTGAGGAACGGATAAACGAATTTGATCCAGCGTGGTCAAGCACCATTTTTAAATCACTGACGTATCAGTGGAAATTGGGGAGGAGTTTGATGTGCGTGTGGTTCACTGAGGTAGATCAGATTGAAGCCTGAAATTGCAGCTGAGTCAGTTGATTGCATGTCTATGGACTGATTTCACGGTTCCGGAGGAATGCGTAAAATGGCTCGCGACGGATGTTGTTGTTATCGTGACAAATGCCCTACGATAACGAAAGAGGAATACGTGAATTCTGGGGCTTGTGAATCATCAATTTCCGTGATTCGCTGTCTGTCGGAATTGCGATTTTTTCCCCTCGAATGTGTTAGTGACTGTCCACTAAGAATTTGAGAAAGCTAAACAGAGCTGTGTGCCCGGTGATTTGCAAGCTTGTAGGTTGCCTTACGGAGTGAAAGCAGAATTGGCAGAGAAGGGTTAGGTTAGTCATCAGCAACCTCGATCTCATCTTGGTCCATCTTACGTCAAGCGAGATTCTTTGACGGAGGGTGGGAGAAAAGTCAATTTTATTTAGGAAATTCCATCTACACTCAGTAAATCAACTGACTTTAACAGTCAAAATCATCAACATCTCCCCACGTTTGGCCAACCGATCATCATCAGGTGAAGAACATTTTAGTGATTGGTGTTGTAAAAAGCGGAAACCAACAAGATTTACTTCTTTATTTACCATTAACTTGATTTCCCTTCTGCTGACACATGTGATTCATTTATTACCAACTGCGTGTCGTTATTTGTAAGTGAATTCAAATCAGCTTACCCTCAACAGCGCAACCCATTAGGTTCTCCCACTGAGTCTTCCCTCTTCCCCATGCGTCTTCTTCTGGTTCGCAATTTTGGCCATTTATTCGAGCTGTCATCTTGCATGGGCTCAAGCGCTGTGCCAACACATTACCAATGAGGGTCATTTCATAATCACGATGACCAGTTGACGTATGCGTGGTTCTAATTGCATGTGTTTGTCTGCATGTGATTCGGCGTTATATACGCTCACTTAGGCGTGAGCAGATGCATTTTCCAATAAGGAACCATTCACACACTCATCGACCTGCACCAGTGTCTGCACACACACACACACACACAAACGCACATGTGCACAACTGTTGATACAGCCTCGTGGAAGAAACTATTAACACATTCCATTATGTTACTGTTGCCTCTGGCAAAGTATATCAAGGTTAGAATTGGGGTAGTTCGAGTTCATTTATCACCATCATCAACACCATTAGCACCGTAATAATATGCACCACGCTTGAACCCGTGATCCGTTCCACATGCTTTCCGCTTCCATGCCCTTCGCGCACAAGAATACGCACAATCAGCGGACCGTTTTTTATGGTCATCGATCAGCGGGGTTGAAACAGCCGGTTTTTCCTAATTCTCATCAGCCGCATTTTTTGTGCATTTTTCTTGTTCTGACTATTTGACGTGTTTAGGATGAGCATCGTTCACCCGGCCAACGCTATGTTGATGGATAGCTAGTCGAAAGGACGGCTGGTTGTATGGCGGGGAAGAAAATGAAGGCTATGTGTGCGCGCTTGTGCAAGTGATTAATCTACTCCCGGCAATAATGTAAAAATGAGAACGATGGAATTTCATTTCCGCATGAATTGCCATTTCTGCTTGGGCTATTTATGTAGAAGAATGGAAGTTGTCCAGCCAAAAGACGAACTCGTTGATGAAGTCAGTATATATAGTCATTTTCGGGCTAATTCCTCTGTTCTCATTCACAAATTATTGAACATAATTGCGCTATGAAAACATAAATTTCGTTTGTACGTGAGCTCGAATTCTGCGAAGTGGACTAAGAAATTCTGAGTCTAACAACATATCTGTTAAGGTGGTTTCAGTGCAATGCAGTCTGTGATAAAGCAGGCGCTGGAAGGATGTGTGATGATCCACAAGTAAATTGATCATAGCTCGCAAGTGGAAGAATATCCAATGATCTTATTTAACTGGTGGTTGCTGAATTTATGGTATTTCCACTGCACCAAACTGGCGTTTTATACCGATGATTCCAAACTAAGGAACTTGGATGTTCTTCTTCAAACTGAACCTACGGGCAGCTACCAGATAAATCGCTTCTTGAAAATACTCCACTCGCATTAACCAAGAGAAATCGTTATGTGCTTTTGCATGCCAAGAGGATCTTTAAAGTTTTATTCGCCTTCCTGCTCACTAGTTCCAGGCCAACTTACGGTAAACTAATTCCGGTGGTGTGAAAGTTGTGAGAGGTGTCGGAGAAAACTGCAAATCTGACAGTGGAATGTGGATCTAAAATTGCCTTCGTTTTGCGACAAAACCAAGGTTATAAAAATATCTAGATTTCACACATGGAAGCAGAATGTGTACGGCTGACTGAAGGAAAATCAGTTACATCGTTTGATCGTGCGGTGGAAATGAAATAAAAAAAAATCAAACTCCATGGGAGGGAAGTCGTAATGAGTTTCACTCTCCTATTTCTTCGATTTAAATGATAAAGTATAGATGCTTACCACCTGTCCTAGGAAGGTTATTTAGAATAAGAAGTTGTGGCTCGCCATTTTTTCTTAATTTACCCAATTGCACTTTTCTGTGATATATCGTCGACAGTCGCACCCACGTAAATCGTGAAGGTCAAGTTCAATTCTTAATTTGTGCTTTCTAGCATGGATGCTCACGAGTTTATTTGTCTATTTAAGCTCATGCGACAGCCGCGGAACCAGAGACAATTTGGTTTGGAATCGAAATGCGGTGATAATTTGGTCCAAGGAAATGAATTACTACTTGCCAATTGCTTCGGCATTTCATCACTGTTATTGAGCAGCTAGATCGATTGATCCAATAGCACAAGTTAGCAACAAAATTCGGGCAGCAAGAGGTTACATAGAGTAATTGAACTTGGGTTTGTTGCTGTCCAACCTCCCGGATCCCGTTCAACATATGCTAACTGCAACTTACCATGCTAAGTAAAACTCATCATTATAGTGTTTCCACCACTCAGTGAACAGGGATTTCGATCAAGAAGCCGAATTCCCAAACACACTAAGCGACTGCCACCGAAAGTTGTCTTTAGGTTACTTTATAGTATAATACATTTGTAGGTATGAGCAGTAAAAATCATTTAGGCTGACTAATAGAGCAATATTTTCGTTGGCAGATCCACAAATCCGACCACGGAGGATAACATCATTCTCTAGGTGAACAGGAGATTGCCGCGAAGGAAGGGTAGAGTTGTATATTACAGGTTACTAACTACCCGTTTTTGGCGAGCATAACTTGAAGGACAATCCAACGTGATTCGACTCTATACCATTCAGGGCAAGTCTGAAAAAGATTGTGTCATTCTATTCAAAACCAAATATTTTTGATCTCACTAATGGATTTCGCTAATCAGCAAGGTTTTGCTCGATTCTGGACATGGGAGCTTATTCCATGGATGTTGAATGTTTCCGGCCAAGGATGACCAGAAAAGCTAACGTTTTTGTTTTATACTAATGCTAATCCCAAAACCCACATGATAAAACCGAGGGAAATGCAACAATCCACGAATCCAAAGTGCCGTAGGCAATTTGTTCGAGGAATTTGGCAAAGTAAATGATGGTCTTTTGTGCGTAGATAAAACATCGATTTCTCCAACTGGTTGCTGACTTCCTAACCGAACTGTCACATAATCCTACTTTAAATTAATCTGCCACTGGCACTCCTCAGGGACTTTCTGTAACGTGACTTCTCAGTCTGCTTCAAGCCGCTTCGGAATTCGAGTGTCGAATTCGCTGTTATCAAGTTATTGAAATCAACTGACGAAAATCGATTTCAATTGATTGCTCACGAAAATTTGAGTTTTAGAGCCAGCAGGCACGAAGAACACGACATGTACAAGGGACGAAGTTATTTTGGCAAGCTAAATGAATTAATGACGCGTAGTCATATACTGGGAATAGTAAATAGAAATGCTTACGAGTTGTTTGTCTGCCCTTGAGAAATCAAGGTCATTAATCTAGATGAACAGGATGGAATTGCCTCAGTTTTCTTGTTCACTCAGGAACTTAGTGCACAGCGGAATCCATACCTATGTGACTTTGTGCGCCAGGATCATTCCACCTCCGAGAAGCGCTTTGCAACTGCAACATTATGAGTTAGAAACGAGGTTTGTCATGAAATTCACCCGGGGATTTACAAATCAAATCAAATCAAATCAAATCAAATCAAATCACCGGTTGTTTAATGCATCCAAAACCGACGGATTTTCAGCTTCTTACACTGTTCCGTTTGCTAATAATTTTGAAATGCATGCATAATTTTAACAGAATAAAAACAAAATGGGAACAATATTCAAGTAGTTTAGAGAAAACTGTCTCACGAAAAACACGTGGACCAGCAAACCAAGGGAAAACAAAATTGCAAGGAGCCGTAGTGCGGTTAAATAGGAATTCTAACTTTGAACGTGTAAAGTGTATCGACGTGACGTTTCTTGGCTGATTGCATAAGGATGGTGGATGTCCGAAGGAATTCTGGAAGTCAAGTTATCACAACCAAGATAAGCGTAAATCTCGGTATGCCACTTCATTTACAGAGGTTTTAATTGAACTATTTTGAAAGGACGAGGGAGGAGGGAGTGAAAAATTCATTTTTAGCAAATCAAAAAATTACTGGGATGCAGTAAAATCATTGGAGGCTAATTCATGTGGATATAAATTTGGGGGTACCAGCTCAGATGTACGGAAAGCGAACGCAGTTTGAGAGAAAAAAGGACAGTTTCGCATCCTTTCAAAATGTTTAATTAACTTACACGGACCGAAAACTGCGGGAGGTTCAAACTCAAGATATTTGATTTGGACAAAAGCGAATGTATCCATCGTTGGTATGAAAGTGGCAGAGTCTGTCAGAACCGTTTTGGTGTAATGGAGAAAATGACAACTTAAAAATTTGAGGATTGGTGTAATACGTTGTCCAATATGCTTGGAATTTCTAGAATGACATTGTTGTCCAATGCTCCTATCCGAAAACAACGTGGTCTGAATATTCTTATTCACTCATGGCAATGGATGGCTCATCTTTGAACAAGCTGTCTGAACCATTCGGAAAGTATAGAAACAGAACAATCAACGTTAGCTGAAGCCCAGTCAAACTATCTTTGAGAATCGGCGCATACACAATCAAGACAATACGTCAGCTCATGGATTGCACATAAGAAGAGTCAGGTGTGGACAAAAGCACCATTTAAGATAGTGTTAGTAACAAGCGGACGATAGGAGATTATCGTAGTAAAGGGCATATAGTGAATCCGATAAGTGAAATGGTCATAGATCAGTCTGAATTTGTTTTGATCAGTTTGCACGCTCAATCATAAACCGAGTAACACTGATATGTCTAGGCGGTCGAAGAAATCTTTATGGTCCATGAACAACATCCCCATCATTTTGTTTCTTGTTTGAAGCTGCCTTAATGGAATGCACTACGCATACTATGTTATCAGTGGTGAGTCGGGACGACCTACATGCCTACATATCGATATATTCTGCATCATTTTCAGTAGTGTTTTTCCCCCAGCATCTTTAGCATCACAAATGTACATACACGAGACGGTCTAGACACTGCTTCTCCTTTGAGACAGGTGTCTTCGTTGCGTGTCTTCACATTGCAGGATTCTTTTCCAGTTTCAAGCACCCATCGAAAGCATCCGTCAAAGAACTCCACGGGGCGTTGGGATATACTGGCCGAGCAGCAGCGACTAAACCAATGTGAGGTATGAGGTTTTACTGATCATCAGTTTATTTATTCCCCCCCTCCGGGCAGACGTGGGCTCGATTTTAGATGGGTCAATAGTGTTGTTATAAGGAGAAAATAGACACTTTCAGCGAAGAATGCATTCTTGTTAGGGTTTCGATATATTCTGGTGTGTAGTAGGTCCGCAGACTAAGGTTTCTGACCAGCCCCTTGGTCCACTGAGTAACTGCTTCACCAATTTCACTGGAATGGTCCTTAGGCGTTGTTAGCAAAAAGGGTTTCAGCGGAAAATGGTGACCTTACCGGTCCCAACCAGGAAGATGCATTCAGGAATGGAGTAGATTTACATCGTGTAATTTTCGTTTGATTTAATTCATTTTGTGATATCTCAACCGGCCTAGCTGTATTTATTAGAATGTCACACTGGTTACTGTTTGAGATTGGGTCCCATAAAGCTGAGTCTTACCAGAAATGCATTGGTGACAATTATCGAGTTTCCTATGAGTAGCGATCATAAGTTAGCCACTTGAAACGTTGAAGACCAACAGAGTATCGGTCATCGTTAAGCTGTTAGAATTCAACTAGACGAACTCGCGCCAGTTAGTCTGCCATTTGAACATTTAGCCTTCCCTTATGTTGTGCTTTTACACTTCACTTTTCGG
Organism: Fasciolopsis buskii; assembly: GCA_008360955.1. Lineage (NCBI taxonomy): Eukaryota > Metazoa > Platyhelminthes > Trematoda > Plagiorchiida > Fasciolidae > Fasciolopsis > Fasciolopsis buskii. The sequence goes on along the minus strand of LUCM01002136.1, from coordinate 137,165 downwards.
ACACATTAATACCATCTTTACACAGAGGCCCACACTGAAAATTGATTCACCTTGGAAATCCGACTGGTTAGATGTGAGTGATTTTGACGTTCACAGTTTTAGAAGTGTATTTTGTTCCCCATCTAAACGTTAATAATCCACTTGGTGAATCTGACTTTTGAGTCACTTTGTCCTTCCGAGATTTTAGCACGTATTATTTGCCGCGTTCGGCCGTTAGTTGACTGATACAAATTTGGGATTGTGGGCCCAGCTTGACCACGGGTGTTACTATAGCGGGTCAGATAATCTAATGCGCACATTTTGGCTGTTCCAAATGCTAGCCTGAAAACATTTGGGATGCGGTAAATTTATGCTTCATCTCCTGCCCTCATCTGCTTGCTAAATTCATTTTATTTTTGAGTCTAACAGTCACTGTGTTAAAGAGTCAATGTCCTTCAGAAAGGGTTCAGCACGCTGTTAGCACTCGGTCGATTCATCCACTGCTGGAGTTGCTAATGAAGATGGGACTGCCCTATGCTGTTTGACTGCAGGGTGTGGCATCACTATTAACCATCAAATTCGCACAAAAACGTCAGACTGAGAAGTCATAAGTGGCGCACTTCTTTTTACCATCTCCTATAGCGTTGTGATTTCTTTGGAGGAAACTTAACGTTGACAAATCACAATTCTGACGAACATTTTCAATATCAAGTGAGATTAGATGCTGCATGTGCACCCCAAAAAACCGTTGGCTAACAGTGTATTCGAAAGAACTGTTAGTCTTCCTCAGTGTTAAATTAACGAGACTTTTCCAGCGGAGATAAAGCAGAAATTTCCCATATTTTTACTGGGACTGTAAACAGGGTTAGCACAAACGGCCTTAGCTGCTGAAATTTTCCGACACTTAAGTTGCACAGTGTGTCTGAAACAATACAGACGATAAAAGCTGATTTACACCTTTTCCAGAACGTCACAAGTGACCTTTTGTTTGTGACAAATGTTTCATTGGCACCGCATTTATAGCGCAGCATCCCTACGTGACCGCTAGATCCCGTACACCCTTATTGTACAATCCCATTTCGAATGGATTAACTTGTCTAACGAAAAACCCGGTACCACTAGTGTCGCAGTGATTAAGACGCGCCGAACTGATATCGCGATATACGAAATACCAGTGGTGACCTTATGGTTTGGCATTATGAAACAGCGGAATTCTGCAGGCGCGACTCCGTGGGGTCTGGTGCAGATGGACAGTGTGAGACAAAGGAAAACAGATAATGGTTTCTAGCCCAAATGAGGACAGACAGGACGGTTTGACAACAAGAAACTCAAACCCTGTCTGGGCAAAACGAATAAGAATTTATTGAAAATGCTTACAGTCATTCAGTTATGTTGTCCTACTTGTTTGACATGTAGGTCTTAGTTACTGGCTGGTCAGTCAATGGCAGTTCAAGGCAGTAAGTAAAAAAAATCAGATATTTGGATTCTGATCTGCCCAACTGATCGCGGTCCGCAGGATTGAGAACACACAATCCAAGTTTGTCAGATTCGCCAATATAACATTTGCTACATGACGTGATAATTACAATTGCATGATGGTCCCCGTGACGATTCTGAATTAAGTGCAAAATAAATCATTTTGACGTTAATAGACTGCAATTGCAACTAAAAAAAATCAGGCGAATAAAGAACTAATATTTTGCCACCGTTAAGAGCGAGCTCGTAGCGAATCTAAAAGTGTGCATGATTTTAAGAACAGTTTGATGGGTTAAGGTACTGTGTGATCAGTTACTGGGTTGCTGAATGAATTTCACAAATCGACTAACACACAGGTTAAATAGGTAAATTATAAAACTCCTGATCTCAACGGTATTTTCGGATATTATCATGGCCAAACTGATCATACCCACTAAAAATTTATAAATTAAGACGATACTCTTCGAAGTTTCTCAAAGAAATTAGAGTAATGAGAACGACAATTTAGGGATTAGTAATCTTTTACATTCTTTATATTAATCATACAAAATATTTGTTCAGCGTCACAGGAATAAAGCCACGATAAACTGCGGTTTACCGAACCGGGAGGTGATCGAAATTAGCCGGAATTAAATCTTATTTATTCTTGTGCAAACTTCACCGTTTTAATCTTCCGACCACACCGGAAGTTTTGTCACATTCAGACAAGTAAGCTTTTTAAATATCTCGTCTCAGCTTTTGTCCGTTTCACATTGATCATCCTACTCCTTTGAAGAGAAACGAAAACGAAACAGAATGGAGCAAATAGTTTTGTTTACTCACAGCAGTGTGGGACTGTGTTGTATACGTCGGTGACATGAGACTGAGTGAGCATTATGTAGAGATTAATCTTTTGGATTTTATTAGGGAAACGGAGTTAGCCGTGAGCTAGTTAGTTCCAGCAAAACCTGACCAAATTCGAACGATTAGTTCAGGAAAATTTTATTTGAAACCAAAAAAATGTCCCAGGAAACAAAGATTGCAAATCATGTATATTGATCATTTTCTCCAGGTAAATTTTGCAAGCGCATTGTCAATTTTAGTTCTCTCTCAAATTACTTCCCAATTCAACAGAACATGGTTGTCCACAGTGCTAGCTTAGCTTTAATGATTCAATCAAAAAACGCGTCGAACCTAAATTAGTTAAGATCCACCATTTGTGATCGATGAACACGGGAATCGTATACTCTCTTTCAGTACCACTGATTCTATTTTTGATAGTCGATTCAGTTAGTCATTCGATCGATCGGTCAACTAGTTACTGAATCAATAGAATGTGCAGTAAATAAAAGCAAGGGATTTTTGGTTAATGATGTGGCTGCTTCCTAACACAGAAAGAGACGTCCGTTCTGGTTCAGCCGCAAATTTTTAATCGATCCTATTTCGCGGCTTCTATCTCCAGTTCCTTGCAACTCTGGCGAGAAAGACCAAGTCGAGCAGACATCAAGTTCGTTTATTAATCAAAACAAAATAGCTTATATTAGTCTTCGATGAGCAACACTCAACTGCTATTTATTCTGCAGCTAATTCAATCCCTCGGCACTCACCGATTTTTTCAGACGGTGTTTTTGCTTGGCATATCGATTGACATTACCAGCGCGAAGTTACCTTAGCTGTATTGATCTTTGATCCGGGTAGATATTATAACGAGTCAGTACCCAATATCCTTACATGAGGGGCTTTCATGTTGTCACAAAATGTAGTAATTTTTTCTTGAATTTTGGCGAGGGAGAAGAAAAGCAGATTACTTTTCATCGATGGGGCGATATGCACAAGCAATTATTAGTACTGCGGGAACGGTTGACGCGATAAAGTTTTTGTTTGTGAGATTTATTGTGCTACCCATAGTCGTGGACTTTGTTGGAGCACAGTGACACCTATCCTATTTGAAACTACGTTTGTGTTAAAATATAAACACACACATGTACAAGTAAACGTTCGCATGCACTGTTCTTGTTCCCTCTAGAGATGACTAGGAGTAAGGTTTCCATGATGTTGAAACTATTCCCCATGTTCCGATAACCACCGAATTGACGGATATTGAGCTTCGTGCCTAATAAGAGTTCTACAATCCCAGGTGACTGGCGGGGTTGCACTTAATCTCACTACCTGCATCTCCAAGTTTTTAGAACGAAGATGGACGGTCTGGAAGGATGAGGCGAGGCGCAAGCATGTGCATAATACATCGCTCGGTCATCGCAAGTCGCTGAGGAGCATTATCATCAAAATCAAATGATGATCATTCAGTGATGTTTGCAAAACGATCATTCCACGTTATGCCAGAGGTGATACCCAAAGAGGAAAAAAATTGTCCCTTTTTGACGAACTTTGTTGATTTCGGAAAATCGGTCCCACGCTAGATCTCGTATAAACTAAACTTAGTGATCTATGGAGGGGGAGATGGGGCACTGGTTTTGTGAACACTAATCCATAACGGACAGCTTAAGAAAGTGACTTCAATGGCCATTCGTATCATGATGGCAATGATAATTGTATGGTATTGTATTGTATTGTATATACTTTTGCGGATAATAAGTAATGTCGCATTTAAGTCCAAAAATGTGATGGCGAAATCAAAATAAGAAAAAAAACAAATAAACAAAATAAAAATATACTCATCACTTCATGAAAAATACAAAACTCATCGAGGAATAATCATCGCATATTACGATATGTTGCTCAGGAATTCGGCTAAAACACGGTCATGGTTTGCCAAAATCCGAGCTAAACATGGAACAGTGGAGTTACTATAGACATTGGTTCTAGATGGTATGGAACGAAACGCGGATCGTGTAGAAATATGAGAGCAAATGATATGACCACATGCTGATAAGTGTTAATCACATAGATTTAGGGACAATTATGATGGTGGTACGAAGGACACACGGCTAATAATTGATAGCCCACGGCAAACAATTTTAAAGTCCTTTTTGAACAAACATGGAAAAATGAAGGGTGAACAGTAAAGAAGTATTGGAAAAACATACTGGTATGCAAAACGGGAGATGGTGCTTTGTTTCAGCTTGTAGTGTCGAAACTTCCTGATTTGAAATGACAGTCATCGGAAATTCTTTACAAAGGTGGAAATGTGAGAAGTCCACTTCAGAATTTTATCAAAAGTAACTCCTAGATCTTTCAAAGAATCATCCTTGGTAATATAAGTTGAACGATTTTGACGACGAATCTGATGGATGGGAAATCGGTGATAATTCTCATCACAATCCCGACCCTGTGCCTAATCCAATATTAGAATCGGTTATTGTCAAACTGATATTGTTTTTCGCCATTATTTTCAACATACACCTCAAATGTTGGCCCCATTGGGGACTGGTAGTATTATCAAAGACACATCATATTTGTATGAGCAACGGATGCATATCTAACCTAGTGTGACTAACATTGTTTGCAGTGATTCTCGCCGTTGCTTCCGAATTGGCCGGATCCGTTCTTGGGTCTTCAGTCCTACCTGGCCAGAGCCGCTTTGTGAGTTTGCCATACATATGCTGTGGAATAACCTAGCTGTGATTGGCCTGTTTTTTTATTTCACTGAACTTCATTTGGCCGGCCTCGTGTGGTTCTCTCGGTGTGACGAGCTAAGCTCAGTTTTTCGGTTAAACAGTTATTGTACAAACTCAATCCCAAATTGTTGGGGATAAAAACTGGCAATTCGACTACGTATTCTGGTGCTATGCAGGAGGACCCCATTTATTAGACCCTGGCCATGGCATCGTAGTCTAGACCTCTTTCTCACAGACTTGAGTTGGAATAACACATTATTCTCGAGAAATTGCATTCACTGATGAATTTTACGCGAAGTCTTCGGTTCACTCGACCGGGGTACGGAATTCGCACGTGTTATGCCCGATTGTGATACGCACCATTCAAAAATGTGCCATTACTCCGGCTCATACCATGGCTGCTAGAAGATGAACCTCAGTACTAAATAACGGGAAAATTTACAACTCAGACTGTCCAACTAACTGGGATCTACATTTCGCCGGACAGATTGTGCACAGTTCTCATTAAATATACACCCGTCCACTTTGGCGACCAATGCTGTCTGAGCAAGATCGTTCTGCCCGTGCACCTGTTAACAGTCGGAGTTTCAATATCTTGTTAGATCTGTTTTCTGCTCGTGTGGACTGAAGATAACTCTGACATTGTGCTGAACATTATTTCTTTGGGCAGTTAAACCTCTTTAGTATTGCCATTTCTGCAGCTTGTTTATATTGACACTTCAAGGGTAGTGCGCCTTTTCGAGAGACTGATCGTTTAATTGTGGGTTCCCAGTTTCTTTCCATTAATCAATTAGCAATATTTGCACAGCATAAAATTTTCCACTGTTCAACGAGGATACTGGATCATCCTTGGTACTAAGATATAAAAAACTCATCAGAAGAACGGTCATTTACTGCCCTATCCACACGGGGTTTGAATGCTAGTAGTCCGTGGTTCGCACGTTAACCCGTTATATTGGTGAATCTTTTTCCGTTAGCCCACTTATGTGTTCAGCATATTTTGTAATTATTTTTGTGACAGCAGCCTCATACTGTTGCTGTCGGACCCAAATGCAACGCGATGCTTGTAAATACGATCGATGATGATTTCTAACGAGCCAGACAGACTAGCCGATCAAGTGGTCATCATTTTGCAATTTAGAAGTGAAACCCTTCGGTGTAAACCGCATCCCAGTCCATCATTTCCCGATTCTTTCGGCTTCAGATATAATATCGACAACGGCTGGCAACATAATGATCAAGAAAAAACGCTATCGGTGGCGGCTGTCCTGTTGTAATGGTTAGTAACCTGCCGGAGTAGCTTGTCGGTTTAGGCATCCTCTCTCCGATGTCCTAACTCGGATGCGGACTTATTCTAATCCCGGTAGATGTACGCAGTAAATGGTCGACTGTCTGTCTTAGCCAGTCACACCCATGTAACGAGAACACCAGCAAGATGTTATACTAAGTTCAACTTCAATGACAGACGAAACAATTATTTGAATAGACCATGAAATAACCGTAGGGCGCATGTCGACCAGTCCAGTACAAGATATTCACGTGTCAAATACTTTGCACGTGGTGGTCAGGCGGTTGAAATCAAGACGGCGCCGCATGAAGTCGCAGGCTAGAAGCATTCGACCACCGGCCAATTTCCCCACTTATCATCTAGCAGCTAATGGGGACCCTTCCCGAAAATGGCGCATACCGTAATTTTGTTGTTAAAGTAAACAACTGATGAAAAGGTGACAAGTAGTTTCATTATGATTATTTCGTGCAAACGTTTTCTTAACATATTTTCTCACGTCTGCTGATGTCATTGTGGCCTGGCGAATGTAAGCTAAAATGAAGCCCTCTCATGCATTCGGTTAAAATATTGTTTTCCAACAAACATCCAAGTCTCTAGGTCACCTGCTGTGTTGAAAACCCGGGATGCGATGGACTGCCATTCGAAATGATTAAGAGACTTATGAACCGAAATACTGGTCAACGGCTACCTGTTTCGCTCTGTTATCTTTCAGCCCAGATCTTATGATTAGGTATTCGGAGTGAGTCCACAAGACAACCGTCTACTTCTGTCTGGATGGCCGTGCGATATCAAGAGCCAAAAATAATGATAACTATCCAGTGTCTCCGAGACCGAACATAGGGTGACCGATACACGTGCGAATAAACCGACAATAAAACTTTTACTTACCGTCCTTTCTCTTCCTCGTGCAGTTCTTCCGTTTTCGTCACGATTCTAATGTCACAAGGTTTGTGCATTGATTTAATATATATATATATATATATGAATATATATATATATAGCAGTCTTTTGTCCATTTGTTTATCCAATTATGACTAATGGATTTTGGCACTAAGATACTCCAAGTTCGAAATATCTTGACCGCAGTGAGTCCCCGTTGTTTCTGAGGCAGGTGAGTCACTTAAAATGGCTATTCATTTTACACGTGAAAAACCGACTAATTATTAGTCGCAGAGAAAACATTTTGTCTCTTAGTAGTTCAGTTGTTTCCTTTTTTCATTTCGGTCCTTCGATTTTCTTTTCCATACAATGCTGACCGATTTCTTTGTTCATTTTAGACCACCCTTCACACTGCCTGAAAAAGTTAAAATCAAAGCTATGAATTTTCACGATGAATTACCGATATGGTTATGGGCACATCTGTTTTTGTATGTATGTATGTATGTATGTATGTATGTATGTATGTATGTATGCATGTATGTATGTATGCATGTATGTATGTATGTATGTGTGTGCATGCACGGGTGGATGGGTGGATGTGCATGTATTCATGTATGTGTACACATGCATTTATTTTTAAACGCGTCAGCATTCGGGACAAAGTGTATCCGAATGCTTGATAACATCAAACTCCTTGGGTGCATTGTGAGACCGCTGAAGGAATGTCGAGAATGCAATGAAGGCAACGAGATTTGTGACTGTCTCATTTGGAACATTACGTCAGTTACATGAGGAACTACAAAGAAGCTAGTGATAAACTGGTTAGTACGACTAAAACACGTTATTAATAATCTGAGGGATGAAAATAACATGAGTGAAGGCTTTAAAAGTCATCGTTGGCTATCTGGCGTTGTTTACTGGGATTTTTGCTGATATTTAGTCCTTATGGAATTCATTAGCAGTTTTTCGGGTTACAGAAACATGTTTTTCTCTTAGCCAACGTGGTCGGTTCTTCCGACTGCGAGAAGCGAGGAAGCGGATGAGCAAACATGTACCCACTCGGTTATACCAGTCGAAAAAAGATGTTTCGTCTATACCCTGTCAAGACAAGATCTCTGCCTCTACACATCACAAATGATTAGCCATGTCCCAAGAACGATCGGAGTGATTTCTCGTGTATTGTTATTTCTTAATTAATAACCACGGCTTTTTACGCATGTATTATTTCGGGAACTGGATGGCAGACCGCCAAAGTGAACAGGATAGGGAAATGATGGTCAGTAGTTGGATTCTCACTAGGGGCATTCATGTCCGAACTCTTCCTAGTCGATCGTCTGATGGCAATTGGTCCAAGTGGACTTGGATTTCGACAATGGAATTCATACCCTTTTCTGTTGATTCGAGTCCCAGTCCTAGTGAAGAAGAGTAACTCATATTGCATCAATGAATGTATGTACAAAACAGAGGAAAATATTTGCTGAACGGGATGTTGAAGATTTTGTCACAGAATGAAACAGACATAAGTATTTCCTCTCAAAATGTCAAAGTCCCTTTACAGTCTATCTGAAGATTTTGCCATCTGGACGTAAATAAATGCTGCTAACCAGAGCCTCTAAGCATATTCATATTCCCCGCGGGACTTACATGTCAAGTTGGACATCTTTAAATTAAATTAGTGGACAATGTTTTGTCGCCACCAAAATCGAAGGTTTTGTTTCCCGTTTCGCCATTTTCCGGTGAACACAGAATGTTTCCCTAACTAACGAAAAACTGGGGTTTTAAGCCAATCGTTTGCAGTCCGTGGGCTCTTAAATGCATATGGGTAGACTGGAAGTTAAGTGACTGAATGACTCTGCTTAATTTGCATGTCTCCATGTGGTTGTTCTTGTCGGAACCTCCTAATTTAGAACGAATTTGATGGGGCCGATTATCAACAATCGCTGAATACTGTCTACTGGGTTATGAAGCAGATTCTAAGTAATCCTAGTCACGTTAGGACGTTCGACTTGCGAGATTTCATGCTATTTGCCTTGTGCAGTATTTCACCATTACTTCGAAGTCATTTCCATTCAAGGTGACCAGGACTGATTGTTAAATGCGGTTCCTGCCAGATTTAAAATGTGGTTTATCTAAAAATTACACTTGAAACCTGTGGATTCACCATAATTTCCTGACATACAGACGTTGGTTAGGTCATGTGACGGGAATGTAAGTTTCCACCCAATCCTGATTAATGCTGATATAATTACAAAACCAAGATCAAAGCACTAAAGCGCAATCAATTCTGGAGAGTAGTGTCAACCGAAGAAAAGAAGTGACTGACATTATAGCCTGAGTGATATTATAATTCGGTTTTCGGAGTTTTGGGATGACTGAGATTTACGTTCAGATCGCAACCCTGTCATCAACAATCGAAGTGAAACCACAAAGGCACAAGGAGTGACCTGCCTAATTACTTGTGTTCGTTTGATTTTGAGCTGTGGAAGTTACTGGACCTCGCAAATGTGATATACACCAGGGACAGCAATTTTTCGGGTAGTTGCGTGATCGACATGGGATGGAAAGAAATGGGAAAATCAACTTGAGCCGGGGCTCAGTAGGCACATTTGGCCAGTCTGAGCACTTATCAATACGGCGGTCCACAGGCCGTAAGCTACAAAATTCTCCCACTTGAAAGACTGTAAACTAATCTTAGTAAGCTCCCAATGGAATCTAGAATTAAAAGTTCAATTTTCTTCTGAACTCGGAAAATTTCTTTTTAAAATCTGGTTCGTTATGTCTAGATTCGGAAATGAAGATCAAGCATGATTTCCAGCTAAGTCCCATCAGAAGCATGGAGTCTTGGCAGACGATCGGTCTAAAGTGAGTTCGGTGAAACTGTTGTTGTTTCCAGAGTTAGTTGAACTTTACTTACAACATGTTTAAAATTAAAAGAACAATTTACAAAGGAATGTGTGAACATAATGTTGCCACTACCTGGGGTAGGGAAGAGGAGGAAGAGGCAACCTTGGCCCCCATAAGGTGAAGTGCACAGAACTGTATGAGGTCTCAATAGGTCCGATTTGGTAAAGAGGAGGGCCATAGAAAATTCCCATATATCATTAAAAATGTATGTTGAGTTTTGCTTGCTTCTTTTCTCTATATTCTGATTCAGTTTAGCAGATTTCGATCTCGAAATCATTTTATGTTTTGCGGATTCACGCCTTCGAATTTCTCAGTATGGTCGTGGATGGGCATCTAACACTCAGGAATAGCCACCAGTTCAGAACTTACCTGAAGATATTTCAAATGACCGTGGATTTTAAACAACTGACGTTCTCGGGACTGCGAGGGCGCGAAAATGGGTACCCGGCGTGATCCATTGGGTTAACTGATATTCGATAGTCGATCTAGTGGACAGGGTAAATTTTGATTCCAAGCAAACCACAAGGACGTACGAAGCATACGGCGGTCCAGGAGTGCTTTGAACACACAAGACATCTCGCCTCAGGTGGAAGGTTTACGGATGAAGCAATCCGTTACCTGCTTCCACGTAGATACGAGATCCCGACATCGTCTTTCTAGGTTGAGTCTTTTAGACACAAGCTTCAGATAAAGTTTTTCGATCGATCAAATACCTTATTCTGGGCAACCGATTGGGAATGTGCTCATATACGCATGAAAAATTTTGATGAACAACAGATAATGTGGAACTGAAACATGGAGTGGATGAAGCATGTGGTGCAACTTCGAAAAACGGATTCCTGGTTCGGTTTTATCCACCCTATGTATAGCATCTAGTTACCCTACATTTTGAGAGCTGAAGAGCTCATCCCAACTCCTGAGAATCCAAAATATATTTTTCTCCGACCTTAATACTTTTTACTTAAATCGGAATAATTTTGGCAAAACTTAGAAATAATGCTGGAAGCATTCTGGTAATGGTCGAACGCAAAATGCTGGAGCACAATTTTCAGCACAAGGTCATCGTAAGTGTCGAATGCTAGCCTGATACCAAAAGTCCTGTATGTACAGATTATCGAAGTCAACTCTACCTACGCACTGATAGTGTCATCTTGGAAGATCAAGAAACGCTTGTTAAGTAAGCACTAACCTCAGCGATCGTAGCCTTACAACAGACCGCTGTAACTCCCAGGGTTGGTGGAACATCGTGTGATGAAGTTCAACAGATCGTTGAGAACCTTCCCGTTAGCGTAATGGCTAAGGCGCTCGACTCCAAATCGTTCGTCCCGAGTTCGCGTCCCGGTTCGAGCGCGATGGATATACACGGTTGGTGATTCCTAACAAAAAAACAAACATCTGTACAGCTCTTCCATGGCTTCTTGATATCACATGAACTAATTCGGGAGAAAAATAATTGGCGTTTGCCATCCACGTCTGTAGTACAGCTTAAATGTGGATTTCCGGATCACACAGAGTAGTGTGCAGCCTAAGTTCTGAAAAAAATGAATATTTGTTTCAACCATTCAAGCCGCATCTCGCCCGTGACTAATTTCATACTCGTCAATAGGCAAATCGACACAAAATTCGATTAGGCCACGAACCTTATGCCTTGGATATCGGTGCACGGAACATGCGTCCTAAAAGTATGCCCATTCACGGCCTCATGTCAGTGTTTAGTAGATCCCAGCAAGACTTCAAAGAGCTTAGCCTATTTGTAGATGGAAAATTTGACTTTATTCTGGACAGTGCTAAGTTTATTTTATTAGTTCTGGCAACAGAAATTCGGATTAAGTAAGCTAAAGACAGATTGAAGCGTTCAGTCTATGCTCTGTATATAAAATATTTTGAAGAACTGTGCGAAATGAAGCATTTGGACACTGCTGGGAGACCAATTTGCGGACATAATTTTGTGGGTGAAAGTTCTGATCATGTGACGAAATTACAAGATTGGAACATTTTTTGCTCAGGAAGGTGGTGCCAAATGAAAAGTGGCAAATGACAGAATGCTGTCGATCCATGCGGTGTGCAACGGTTAGAAATGAGTTTTCAGAACCGAGATACGTCCAGGAAATGGGAAACCGTCATTTAAAGATCCGAGTAAATCGGAAATCGGAAACGTTTACTTTACTGTGTGCGTTCATTCCGATGGATGGGGTAGAACTGTATTTGCTTCAATTTTAATTTTGTCGTGTAGATGTATACAGTTTTGGCATGATAACAAGTCCAGAAACACTTCGCTCCTACCACTACTCGATTTACAGAGGAAAAGGCAGATGTTTTCTGAACAAAACAACCCTAGCAAAGGTAAAAGCTGAGACGCACGAGACAGATGTTTGATAAGCGCGACCGTACACAATCCAGAGCCGACGTCTTATCTTATAAACTATCACAGTTACTGATTGTGGTGTGCCGATAGATTAGTGATTGTGTATAAACCGTGTGGATGTTTGTGTGCGCTTGGGCATGCATTTATGCATGCACAGTTATCCAAGCGAAATATTTTCCGTCATTTTATTGAACAGGTTGAAAAGATAAAAAAGCATTGTAGACAAGAATAAGGACTAGATACAATAATAGTAATAACATCACTGATGAGCGATAGAACGACAGTATCTTGAGAAAAACCAACCTGGCAATCGGTTACCTAGCGCTCAAAGGTCCATGGTCTGAGAAATCCAGCCACGGATATGATGGTCATATCATGTCGCAGTAAGGTTCGATGAACTGTTGAGAACCAGTCAAACCAGCATAGTGGCTAAGAAGTTTGACTCACAATCGTTCATCCCGGGTTCAATTTCTGCTTCCGTCGCAGCGGATAAGCATAGCTAATGATTCCTAACAAAGATGAAAAGGTTGTGCAGTGGTTCCATGGATTTTTAAATATCAAGTCTAATGGTGACACTGAGTGGTGAGCTAACTGAAAATCATATTAAACCCTCTTCTCATACTCCAATCACTCAGCACCAGACGCAAAACATTTGCAAGTTTTCCCAGCCGATTCCGAATCTCATCGAAACTTCTAGTTCAGTGGACACATCAGCTATTAAACGAGCTGTGAAATGGACGATGATTTTCATACGTTAGGGAATCATTTTCCATGAGAAAAATTGCGGCTATCAAATTTTTCTCCATACCGGTGTCCTCATAGGCGTACAAGCAACATCATTAGTGAATCTGGAGTTCGTCCGCACCCAAATCACCCAAAATGATAATGCAAGACACGTTTCCAATGATTCTGTGAACTAAAGCTAATTTGTTAACAGTAATATATTCATTTTTCGAATGTAACAACAAACACGATGTTCGTTCTTTTAATAGTTTATTGGAAAAATGGAAGGACGAAGGGTGGACGGGGTTGTAATAAAAAATGACCAGAAACTGTCCTTGCCAGGTTTCACTACAGTAGACTTTGAGTACTAACAATTCAGCTAATCCAATTACAAATTATAGGCATGCTTCTCCGAGAACAAAACAGATTTTATAAGGTGAATATCATTTCAGCTAATTGCATCGATCGGATTCGATTAATCTAGATCACCCTGTGTCGTTTGATAAGCAAAAAACGTCACACAGGGGTCGAAATGCGGTTAAGGTAACAGATGTTACAGTTCAGATCAGTCAGTGCAACCATTAACCTTGTGCCAACACGCTCTGTTTTTGGTTGCTAACTTGCAGCACCAAATATTTGAAGAAAAAACAAAAGGTCATAAAACAGAAGGACTTCACAGAGGCGGCAGCACTTTCAAGGCAGAAAACAATGCCACCTGAAGTCTACAAACATCTGCCGGACTCTAACTCGGTAATACAACTCTAACTACCCACTGGTTGCGGTTTTCATGTCCTTTTTCCATGTCGCGGCCTGAACCATCTTCTAGTCATTGCCTAATTCGGAAGGCAACGCACATAGAAGTGAGCCAATCCTTAGGCATGTGCCACACATTTCAGAACCACATCAACCGATTCAAGTTTAGCATCAGTTCTACTGACTGAGTTCGGCAATCCAATACCCTACGCCTAATTTCAGCCACGTAATATAGCAATGTTAGGCTGAACATGGTGTTTAAATGCACTTATCGCATACCTGTCCTCAACAATCATGTTCCTGAGCCATATAGGAAAATGTACTCTATTAAAACAGCGTAAACACGACCTTTGATTGATTAGCGCATACCGCGCTAACGCCACGGATGTCTCAAATAGATAAACGCCACTTAAGCCTTCTGTAAACGTGAAGGAACCTCATCCAGTGTAAGATCACCTGGTGATATGCACTTCAAATTATAACAAAACTCATCTGTCTTCGCCAACTCCTCACATTCAGAAACAATACTAGGCTTTTGACCAGTCCAGTCTTACAAAAGCATTTTACACTCGACGGCGCGAAATGCATCTCAAGCATAAGAATACTGGGGTTCAGTATGTCATGTAGCACTCGCCACTCATCCGAACCTTCCTTCAGGAGAAAAACGTCGCTGGTATATTCTAAATCAGATAGCGTACTCTCTAAATAAACGTCAACGGTAACAGTTTCTCATGAGGACAAGGTGATTTCCATAATCGCCTTAGTGACAAGGCTAAGATGAAAAGGCTAAAAGAGACAACTCCGAGGAATACCTCTTCCCGTGGTGAACTCCAGGGTATGATTGTTGTAAGCACGGATTTGTCTTCGAATATTCGCCTGGACAGATTAGAAAGTCAAAATAAGTTTCTTCGGCGCATTAGTAAGTGGGAGTTAGGGCCGCAGAATTGTATGGTCGAGAGTCAAATAAACTGCAAATAAATCTGTTGCAGACATCAGTAGACTTCTATCTTCTGGTCGGAGATAGCAGCATGTTTTGCAACTGGACCACTAATCAGAAATGGTGCCTTATTCATATGCTTACTATTCAAAATATGTAACGCATATGCAATGTGTCAACTTTCAGTTAACTTAGACTAGAAATCATTTGTTGAAAGTCGGACTAATAGCAATCTGGCTATCGGGGATGGCTATGAACAGCTACACTAGGAACAGTAAGTGATTTAGCGTTCGTCTGTCACGGGCTTTTAACCAGTTAAACATAGCTGCCCGCAAAGCAACTGATTTCGGTATCTCGTCAAGAAGTATTTTCAATTCCCTCTCTGGTTTTCTACGTTCAGCACAACGATTTTTGGTATCGTTACATTAGGGTGTGAAAACCCTTCATTGTGCTAATTTTGTTAAGACGATACCACGGCGAACTATCCCGACCTCTGGACTAGTATGTAAATGAACCAAATCATTTGTTTGGCCTCAGAATCATTGCATACCACCAGGGCTTAAATGTCGTGATTCCGGACCAACTGTTTACGACTAGAGGGTCTCCCATTTCCGATATGAATCTGTATCACCTCAAGAATAATTTCAGAATATATCACGCAGAAGAGTGCAATTAGCAAGTGTAATTACGGTGCTGTCAAAACTGAATTGGGGGGCACATGGCCCACCCCATCTGGTTTCTGACCACAGCGTTGATTGACCAACGCTACACCTTACTTAAGTATTACTTGACAAAAGAGGGAAATGTAAATTGAGATATGCCCTTTTCCCTTAGGTCGAACGATTTCACAAATTCCTTTGATAATGTCAATTTTTGACATTAATCATAAGGACACATTTCAGCCGTTTGATCCAGCTTTCATATCAGGGAGACCCAAGACGTCTGCACTGGCAAGAGATCTGAGCTGTTGAACAGTAACCAGCTTGTGCTGCCCAGTCGTATTGGAAACTGGCCTCCGCGACTGTTCAGCGATAACAAAGACGGCAGATCGTGTTCATGCATGCATGATTCGCGGCATCAGAGGTCTTTCGCTTAGATTCGTTTTTATTTTTGCTTCCGTCGAATAACTCATCGCAGAGTAGATTGTGATCATCTGCGTTTTTCGTCAACTACGCATGCCAGTTGTCATAGAGCTGGAGGGGTTTCCAGGGCAATGCTTAAGCCAGTTTTGAACAGTTGCGGTTGAGAAAACAACTTTACAGTGTCCGCCGGAAAGCCGACGAGTAGGCTATTCTCAAATAAACTGAAACACCGCGTTTGTCTCCACAGGTATGGTTACAGCGGAGCCGTTTGACATGAACATATCATGTCAGCCGAACAGACTGGTTAGCTCATACATCAACCAGATGCGCCAGTATTTTGGTGCTTCCCTGTGTCGGCTAGAAAATTGCACTATTCAGAGATTACCGATCAGTAGTCATTTGCTAAGACAGAAAATCAAAAGCATTTAAGACAAGCAGCATTTCGGTCGGTTCAGCGGACGTTGCAACAAAGGTGCATCATATCGAAGATAAGAGAGTGGTCTCTGGTGGTCTCATATTTCGACCATATTGTGGCACGAGTTAACACATACACAAAAGCAAATTAGCAAACCGAAATATAGTTGAACTTGATACGTATTCCAGACAGGGTTGGGCATTGTGGTTATACTTTGAGAAAGCTGTAGATCCAAAAATTTGGCTGAGTTTATCTTAGATGCAAATTACTTCTTAGATTCAGATAAACGAATAAATTTTTGTGCAAATTATTATTATTCATTCCTTTGTATGCTAAATTATTATTAGTGGGTGATTTACTACTTCCCTTTTCTAATGATATTTAAAAATACACTGTTTTCCGTAGATCTTGGTGGCTATTCGATGCTTCACTTACTATGGGCACCGTTTCCTTTTGGGCTATTCAACGAAGTCCATTGCCTGACCGACTGCGGTTAGAAGCAATTAACGATTTAATAGACGATACTGAAGCAGACAATCTCTCTTCCTTTGAGCTTTCTTTAAGAAAATAACAAACGCTTTACATTCTTATTGATTTCTATGTAAAAGGATTTCTGTATTACAATAGGTGTTTGAAATAATGTACAGAATTCTGTTTACATGGGAGTGTTCGCTTCACGTACGACTTTTGTACTTTAATTAAAATAGTTTGTGGTGTGTTGTGACATTCTTCTGCAAAGGTTGCTTTCAATTACCTTATTGATTGGGGTTATTTGTCATAAATATTCTGCTTCAAACTACCCCACAAATAAGAATCCAGTTAGATGATACCTAGTGAACGTGGGGGTTGTTCATGCACGCGTCCACGATTGATTCATTTCGCGAGAAATACGTCATCTAGGTATTCTTTTCCTAGGTGATTCAGCATTGTCCTGTTAAAACTGTGAATCTTTTCACATACTCCCTAGGAGTCCAACAACGGAACAACTTTTCCGGTATAATTTGGCTAAAATGTTTTGTTAATTGCAAATACTAATTAATGGTGGCATACTTCTGAATTAAAAACAATCTGGCTATTCTTGTACCCAGAATTCCAACCCATGCGATCATCTTTTAGCCATATTGCACGTTCTATCCAGTGCGTCGTTAGGGTTGATGCCATAGCTAAAACGGTGTCCTCTACTCGATCTATGCAAACAACACATCGGGTTCTTTACTGGATGGATTCCAAAGATGAGTTCACTTCAATTATAAACCTGAAGAAGAGTGATTCATTTACAGTGAAATTGTTTCGTTTCCAGTCCTGAGTTCGAACCTCGAAAAGCTGCCTAGAGTTGCGTTCTTTTGAAATGTGACCGAGGGAGCCGCAACACAAGGCGTAATCTTCAGCTACTTATCGAATGAAATGCTGCCCGTGCTGAATGGTTTTTTCAGCGACTTTGTTTTGCGCAGTACTCGCTAGTTGGAGTTGGGGGTCGGACATTGAGGTATGCGTCATGTTCATTACTTATCTTCTCAGACTTCTTGACTGAATCACCAATGGTAGATTTTGCTCCTTGTCGGTATCATTGCAGTGGTCATTAACTCACCTCCCGGCTACTGCAAAATTCCGTAAACACTGCACGTACGAAAATTAATCATTTCGGTTTGTTGTTTCAGCGTACTGGAATTTTTCGCACAAAAATGTCACGTTCCAGTCAGAAAACCATTGGAAAGAGAATGAAGACAAAATAAATCGTTCGAGGAATGATATGAGGACGTCAGATTAATTTGCTCAGGATCCGGCTGAATCAGGGTCACGGTTTATCCAAATTTGTAAGTAGTTGACCTCCTATGCTCTCCATTTCTGTTGAGCCTTAACAACCAAGGGGCTGTATTTTCTTTTGTAGTACTCAAGAGTAGTGAGATCTGCAACGGTCACTCTAATCTGTTTTCAGTTTGGGTGATAGAAATATCGGTCCATAATCACTTCAATCACTTGTCAAAGCACACGACATCCTGGTCAGCTGACGCTATTTGTTTCAGAGACTAACTGGATCACTCAGGCGAATTGAAACGTGCCTACTCTTTGGATGTTCCCGGGGTACGTTTATTGTGTGCTAATCTGTTCTTTAGTGGTCATTGCAAACCTTTAATCCCAAAGTATTACTCTCAGTAGCTCGGGTTTTATGAAGAGTTTAGTCGTTTGAGGACGTAAACGATTTTCATTAGTCAAGAAGCTTAACTGCATTTTATTTATGATTGCGATTTTCTACTTTGCAAAAGCCATAACAATGTAAATTAGATTCAGAAAGATAGTTTCGACTAGTGGTAGACTAATGGATAGCGAGATCTGAATATTTTGCGTGCAGGCCCGAGCCATGCGATAATGGTTTCCACGCAATCGTCAATCACAGCACAACATATTTTGTTATCCCAAATGAGTGATTGTACAACTAATGAACATGTAGGAGATCACATACACCCCATCTTTGAACGTCATTTCAGGCTAGTGACAACATTTCAAGAGCATGTAGTCAGGCCTAAAAAAACAAGCAACTGTCTATACATATATATTGTGCTCTATTCCTCTCAGCTTTTGAATAGTCTGTCTTGCTCTTTATACATGCACATATATTCAAAATAACGACTGGTATCCAAGTCAAAATCTGAGCGGAGTGCAGCAAAGGAATCAGTCTGTATCCAGTCACGTTTCCATTTTTTATTAATGTCGCCTTTGTATTTTTTCAGGATCTTCACGTACGGCCGGAATTCCCCTTACTTGCCTTAGCAAAAACACACCGATGACTTTGGCCTTGAACTACCGCGCTTATATGTAGTCGAACGACCACGTGAGTTCTTGCCCAATCAACGTCAAGTGAGAATTCACGTATGCTTCTATGGAGGGCAGGAACATAGTCGTCTTCGTCAAAATTCCACGATAATTTATGGCCTGTATAATTCGCTGATATCAGACATTCTAAAACAACACAAAATGTAGAATGTCCAACCCCGGCCCATTCAATGAAAGTAATTTAAAGCAAATCAGCACTTTCTATTGCTCCGTCCGTATTTCGTCGCACAAACATCAGCTTGTTTGGCACTGTGAGCATCATAGACCAGACCCGAAATGTGCTGAGGTCTGTAATCAATGTGATTACAAAAACCTCTTACTCTGAACAACCGCTTTGTTCACGCATTCGCTACAGCCTCATCCAACTTCTCATCAGGCACTAATTTCATAAATTCTCATTGGTGAATCTCCGTTGCTTCGTGCAATGATGATAAATTTTCCGCAAATTTGTTTAGTAGTCGCTGCTTCTATTTCACAGGTTAACAAGTCCAGAAATCGATTTTGCTTATCACTGGTAGAACAGAACTATTTGATCATGTCCATCACGAATTGCGAATCTCAAAACTTGACGAAATTTGATCGCATCCCAGTGGATCCTACCTAGCAGACTAATCCTCTCGAGTTGTTTTTTATGCACTGAGCTAAGTGTGACTGGTGAGAACTGCCAATGTTGAAGTTGGACGAATTCCTCCGAAGATTTGGCCACTGATCAGCATTTGTCCTTGTAAGTGTGGACATGTGTGTGCCTGCTTCCCTAGTTGCTGTTTAGTGAGCAGGGATGCGAGTGTAAGTTAATCCTTTTTGCTAACTGAGTTGCAATCCCTTAACAGGTATGATAGCATGTATGATTCGATTAGCGACCTAGATGACAAGAGCTCATTCGGATTCCAGTTCGTTTTCTGAAACCAATTAAGGATGATGCTGTCCTAGTCACTATAATTTTTTCGTCTGATTTTGTCACACGTTTCGACACCGCGGTAAAGACAGGGCAAGTCACTCGTGCCTGACCTTGGATAGCATTGATGTGGCCAAATGAAACAATGGTATATCGGAAGTGGAAGCGGATAAAAATATCATTTTGCGTGGTGCTAGTCAAAAAAAGAGAATTAATAATAAAATATGTTTGAACGACTTAATACGCCTGATTTGAAGGCAACGCTAACGAATGAAGAAGTCTGTAAAGATCGGTTGGCAGAAATCACATAGTGTTTATCCCATGCGAAAAAATCACGGTAAACATGAGCAAATGCGTTTCCCAATCAGTCATCCAGTCACCAAATTTAGTCAGTCAGTTAGCTGGCTTTTGTTCCATCATGATTTAAGTGCTAACTCATTTGTGTCTACGGAAAAATAGCAGTGATCCTAGGATGTATCCGGGGTCTGTTCGTCGATTCTAACCCTGGGCGTGTTGACGAACGTTATGATTCAAACAACTACGCCATTCCTTAATGTGTACAAGATTAAAAATGTTATCCATTCTGTCGCCTATGATTCCTCTGAATCGAGTGTGAACAGTAATTGCACAGAAACAAATTTTTCCCACGTCTGACTTTCGGAGCGGGTCTGCAGTAAAAAGTGAATTTATTGGTGTGCAAAGGTGTTGGAGACTGGTCGAATGCAAGGACACCAGATGCCGCGGGATTTTTTTAACTAGTATATAGTTATATACGACTTCTGTGCCGATAGTTTGAATAGGACAAAGGCCTGAAATTTCCGTAGACGGTCTGGCAATAAATAAATGGTCATGCAAATCGAACTGTGCTAGAGCTGCTTTTATATGATCTCATTCGAAAGTGACAATGAAGTTTTGTCATTAGATCAGCTGATTGGGAATCTCTTCGCACAAATAGGAACTTTTAACCGAAAGCTATTTAGCCTTATGGGATAATTATTCAAGTTGCTTTCGTCATAATAAAGTAAGGAAATGCAACAGTGTGAAGAATATGACTCTGATTTGGAGCTATGAATTTTCAACCAAGATCCTGCTCAGTGTCTCAAAATGAATAATGCCATCGTGTATATGACATCTCAAGAGAACCTCTTGTAGAAGTCACATCGTTTTAAGGTCCACTGATTATGGTTCATTCGAAGGGCATATCAAAGTTGAATGAAAGAAACTAAATGTGCCGTCAGAAGATATATTGGATGTATTAAAAGCGCGTCAGAAAGGGATAAATATTATTGCGTTCCATGAATGGGATTCAGAATTCTTGAGCAGAAATCTTAGCTAAGAAACCAGTGACTGAAAAAAACTTCGAATTTGATGAAATCTACAGGTCGCAGACGGACCTGCGCGAGACAATATTTGTATATTTAATTACCTGGGCAAATCAGATACCGATAAAATGATCAGTGCAGAGAGAAAATAAGTAACGATAGTGAACAGCACTCTGGAGCACTTCGAATTTGCAGACCTATGGAAGTGGACGCTTCTTCTCCTATTACTATGCGTTGTACTTTTCCCGAGAAGTAATCATGTAAACATGCAATCAGTTGTTTTGGCATCCACTTTAGTTCTAACTTGCTATGTGACAGAGATTTGAAGACCGAGCCAAAAATGAAGGTGCAGCCCAAACAGACAGGTAAAACTAATTTTGTTTTGCTCCTCGAAAACTTGCAGAGGGGATGAACAAGTGGGGTGACTCCCTCTAAGGTGAGCGTATTAGACCTGCGAACAAACTTGAAAAGGTCATGGGGTAGCCAGTTATGATTACAACCGTATGTGACAGCCTTAGTAATCTCACTTAACGTAATGAACCTAACAGCTAAATTGGACAAAAATATCTCGTGACACTATGAACTTGTTGTTCCTCGGGGTTGGAATAACGTTTAGGGGTCTCCCAAAGTCACGAATACTGCCCCAGTTGAGAGGGTCATCATCATCTCGAACAGTAGGAGGAAGATCATTTCTCGCTGAGCAAAATTTCAATCAACTCATTATTGTTGAGTAGTTTCAGTAATTTGGATTCGGCGAGGTTACATGGGCAGGTAGAAACAAAATATGTCGGCAAGTCAAAAAAACAGGCATTTTTTCATTAATGTCAACCTGAAGACTGTTGGGTTTGGTTTTTATCCACACAAGTTTTTGAATTTTCCATAGAATTGTACTGTTTTTCACCCAACTAGTTGCCTAGTCAACAAGGTATCAGGGAGACTGATCATTGTCTTGGTCAGACGGGAATAGTATTTCACATAATCTATATCGAGGTTTTTCTCCTCGACTCCCGCCTCACCCTGCGTCGTGACATTCGATGGGGCCAGCAAAATGTTCCATTTCAGGAAATATGCATTCCTATCGTGCAGCATATGTTGAAGATAATTTTCTAAGTTTTTTACAGAAGCTAATAAGACTAAAAATGCGCAAACACAAAGAAACGCGCCTGACGGCAGTAATGAATGACTAGTCCACAGAAAAGTCGTACGAATGAAAATCCGTGAAGGTGAAAATTCGCCTAATGTGATTTGGCTAACATCTTATCGAATGAATGTCAATGAATTTTAGTCTCACCAGAAGACAATGAATACCAGTAGAAGCGACAGACATATGACGGGGTGAAAAAAGACTTAGATAATTAGAGATAATCATATCTACAACTGATTATCCTTTGGTAGGAGAAAGAAGAATATTAGTCGAATCACAATATGCTACTAGATAAGCGCCACATTGCTTTGAGTTTTCAAATGTCAATTGTAGGTTTCCATCTAATAAGGGGATAAGTGATGCTAAATACCAACTGAGTGAATGGGTATTTTCGATTAAAATGAAAGACGAAATTACTCAAGTTGGCAATTATTTCACTCATTTGACGAGAAATTTCAGAGTAACACTGTGCTCAACCCCCCAGAACATTTAGAGAAATAGCTAAACCGAATAACCCATTTCCCTACCAAGAGGCGATAAACATATTTATACCACCGCTGTACGTTTTATTCTCTGTTTCTTTTCTTGTAGATAACAGCCGAATCCGCCAGACTGCACTACAGTCGTCCATATCACGATCTGAAGAAGACCTTCGAATACAAACTACTGCTAAATTTTAGGATAGTTTTTCTGATTATACCATCGAATGAACAAAAGCAGTATGGATCCGAACAGCTGCAGCTACGAAACAGATGGAAATCACATTTATACAATGCATATTTGTATATTCACGTCCTATTACAAGTGGGACAGTGTAAGGACGGGGCCGAATAAGTATTAAATGAATACGCATTATAATTACCCAATTCTTAAAATAACTACGTAATTTGAAGATGCACGTTAGATCAGAAACTATCGAAAACAGGTAATGAATTTTTAAAGCGACCACGGAGACGTTATCATCTTGGGAGGAGGATTGGTTTAGCTAGGACCAGCTTTCCACCCAATGCATTCTTATTTATTCGTCCGGACTAATTTTTTTTGTTTCTAGAGGTCCATGGATTAAGGGTGGCACAAACACTTCAACCGGTCCTTCAAATAGAAAAAATTCTGCGAATTTGAACAACCTGTTACGTGATGATACTTAGATGATGCCAAATGTTCAACGTGAATATGAGTAACAGGTAAGTCAGCGTAGCTAATAGGACAGGGTCAAACTAAAGCGAGATAATTATGGACGTTTATAATGGTTGAATGTTATTGCTTGTTGGTCAGTCAGCTTAAAATCGTGGGAAGTTGTTCGCCATCCGATATCAGCTGGCTCAACTGGCAATACGAAGAATCAGAGATAAAGCGGACCTAGAATACTGCTCTCCAGGAGCCTGTGAATTTAAAAATCAGGAATGGATCGGCGTTGTCATTTGAGGATGTTCAGTAGACCTTTGAGATCCCATTCATTTGGCCTAGCGGACAGCTCTCTCGATTCATAACCACACTTTTCGACTTCACGTCCCATATGGAATGCGAAGTCAGTGCTTTGTTGATGAATCCTAATGAAGTCAAGACATCAAAACCTTGCTTATGTGGTTTCATAATGGTGAATGGACCACTCGTATCGCACGAAGAACAGTTTTTACAGTATGTATGGAACACAAATCTAATTGGAATCTCATCTGAGTCATAAGGAGTGCTTTCGTTTCCAAGGCTGAATTTATACAACGGACCAGCAACCTGCCTCAAGTCACTGTGTGATTCTCAATTGAACTTTACATCCTTGCACATTCAACACATTTCGAATGTGTTTCTAGTGCAAAACCCATCAAGATGTGTTCACGTGTGTATGAATAATTGGACAAGCAAATATCGGCTAAACACACCAGAGGAGTAGCAGTAACCGTGAAACCGGTCATGTATTACCTAAGAAATTCTATCCGAATATCTGTATACCTAGTGCATACCAAATAAGAATAATTTCAACTGATTTGTTTGGCAGTGATCAAGCAATCTTTGCCGTGGGGCCCGGTGGACGTATTGTGAATTTTAATTAACTCATCAGCACCGATCAATTCTAAGAAGGAGGAAAGGTTTTAATTACCTAAAACCCCTGAGGATGGAGGGAAAAAACAATAAATGATGAGAACCAGTATATTTGTTGTTCAATGAAATAGTTTCGTCATACCTAAAAAAGTAGGGGAAAAAACCAAATTATCATTCTAGTATCAGGCTGAGTATTCTACCATTAATGCGGGTTTATGACTGGTATAACAAGTTTTTGTTGAGTGATTTTCAGTTTTGCTGAGCTGATGTTTACCGGACAGCGTGAGAATTATCTTTTGGAATGTTCAGAAAATACCTTTCCTAATTTGATTCTCTAATTGTGTCAACCTGAAGATCACACTACTGATGGTTAGCATTGTCAGATTCCAACATGTCGGTTGGTATTCTATCCGATTTCCACCCAAAAGGAGCTTTATTTTATTTGTGATCTTGTTATCTGGTTTGCCGCCACCGGGGATGGAACCTGGGATACCTTGATCTTCAGTCCAACGCTCACCTTGCCGGGCTACAGAAGTAAATTTTTGGTAACAAATAACTTGGGCAGTTATCTAATTCCGCGATTCGTATTAGACAAGTTGATACATTAATCAAGCCTTCTGATACAGAATCATAAATCCCCTAGCAAACATTACGGTAGGGTTCCAGAAATTGTCGCAACTCATTACCGAACATTGGACAAGAATGTCATTAGGCCGAATTTCCGATCTGTTTATTATTTTGCTGATCGGAATTCGCACACCGAGGTAATCAGTCAACAATCTCTTACGTTCTATTTTTTTGAAATTTTGCATCTTTACCTAACGGGGAATGTTATCTAATTCCTAAAATATTAGTGACAGTAGTAGATATCGGACGAAGCCACCTCTTAGGATCTTGGCATTTAAAGCAGGACGAACTTCGCGGCATTTGTTATTCACTGCTGAACTGTGATTGTTGGTGGATCCATGAATTTCATATCAAATGTCTAACAACTCCAATATTACCAATGCCAACGTTCACATTGTTCAGCATGAAACTCGTGATAGAACGTTAAAGTCTGAGGTATAAACTTACAAACGAATTCTTGACCGTGACAAGACATGCAATTTTCGGTCAGTATCATGTGATCCTCACCATCGGTCGACCACTGGCGCCGGTTTTAGCACATAGAAGACAAGCAGCTTTTGATCACATAACTCGTCTTTGGATCGATTTCAAAACCCATACCTAAATAGGTGCCATCGGTCGATCGGATTGGGAAGGCAGATGTTACTAAAATTACGAGGGGTGATCGATTGCAATTTTGTTTTACTAGTGATTTATTAGTCACTACGTGTTGGCATACATTACAACCTGGGCCCCGGGGTGATTGGCTGCTTGCGGTGCTTAATGATTTTCGGCTTATTTATTCTTCCTTACTGGCAATGCTGAGGCTTTTCACACTCCGTATTATTAGAATATTACCCGTTTGCTTGGTTATATATAGCGCGTCAATTTTCCAGGGCGCACACGGCCGCACTTTACATTTACATGTGGACTGTACGATTGGAGCCAGCCGATAGACGTCGAAAGTACACCGCATATGCTGAGTTGCTAATGTATGCCAAAGTACATCGGAGGCGAACTGTAGAGCGTACAGCGAGAAGCAGGGAACGAGATTAAGAAGTGTAAGTTGTGTTCGGAAACGTTTGGTGACTTCACTTGCCCGATCTGGTGTAACAAGCGAAACTAAATAAACGCAACAAAAACCCGAGTATCAGAAAATGTCATGTGGAGAATGATACCGGAAAAGAGTCCTTTTACAATCGATCAGTCCTCATTTTCTCCGTCAAACAATGAACAGGTGCAGTCAAACGGGAAACCACAGCCGAATTAAATGACTGTGATCTTTCTGAAAAATCGTCAATACCTCTCACTTTCCAAATGTACCAACGGATCAGGCGGGAACTGTGCACGGAGAATCTGCACAAGCTTTGTGAGATATTCCGAAAAGAACTTAAAATGATCAGCCGAAAAATATTTTCAGCATTCTTGAGATTATGTTTTTATGTAACAAAAAATGATTGCGCAAACACCCAGCAAGAGAGTTGCATTCAATTACAGGCCATTGAATGAACGGTCGTGATATTATTCTAGCCCCGGGGAGTTGGAATCTGGAATTCACGATGTTGAGCGAATGAATTCATGTTTTGGAAACAATGAGGACAATAAACTAGAAATGAGTGTGAACACGTTATTTGCTGTTGTTATCATCACTTATTTTTGCATCATGAGTGAGTGTCACATTTTATCAGTAAACCAAATAGTCGAGTAGAGCTTAGGACTTCTTAATTCCAAATCCGCTGTGCTCTTGTTGGCTATGATTTGCTAAATTCCAAGGTTGCATTAGAGTTTGTCTTTGAAAAGGTCTATGCATCGGACTGTCTTTTCCTTTGTGATGACGATGGAATTAGAAGAGCTGTCGTTCCTGCACGGAAACCGAACTTTCAGGGTGCATCTGTTGTCTCTGTCGTAAAAACAGCTTTGGAAACTGTCGTACAATCCAACAAGCGGTGTTTTCTCCCCTCAGACATATCCTGGATGATAATATTAGACATTTTAGGTATCATGCACTCACCAGCCTTAATTTAGTCGGCGCTTTTTCACTTCCTGTGCAGATAATAAACCACTGAGCTACTACGGATGCGACTTTCAAACGTGAATTACGTAACTGGACATCCTGTGTTCAAAGCCGACCCATGGAATTGACTGTTGTATGTGAAATGTTTTAATGGTTTGCTCATTTTATAATAACACCTGGCGGCTCGAGCCAAACCATAATACATGGATGACAAAAACTAGCCGAAGGGATACTGCTTATAACAGAAGACGACTGTTTTCAAAAAAATTTGATTTAGTACTGGAGTAAATGTGAGAATGACATACACTTTTTGGGTCTTCAGTCACAAAATTGAATTTGAATAAGTCAACAAACCTCAGAATGGGACTGCAGCCGGCTTTTTATTCGGTCGGTTGGCCTACCAGTCAAATGATTGATGGAGAGGAGAAGGGTGAGATCTGATTGATGTTACTATATGACAGACGGTGACCGGGATAGATAAAGCGATCGTGAGTAAAGCCGTCGATCTTTGGCTAACGTAATTCTAGAGCATAAAGTAAATTCCTTAACGAGTACAACTCACGCTTTAGGACATATACGGTGATTGTCTCAGCGTCTATTAACATCCGTATTCTTATGGCTTTCGATTCTTGAAGCTTTACCTCGTACACAGGATGAAATGCGTTATTCAGTTTTATCGACTGCCCTGATTTGACTAACTGGGCTGTTAGCCTAAGTACGACTGGGCTGTTGTCGAACAGGAAACCGAACCTTTTCTCTAGCGCTTGAGCCAGGCTAGCTGATACTCTTTGATGGATCCGGATGAATGCGTCACCGTTCTGCCCACATAGGTCTACTTGAACTATTAGATAACCAGTGAGAAGGTCATCCAAGGTAATTTTTCCAAGTTCTCCAATCGAAGGGCAGGTGTAGTCGAAAACTGGAAACTGACTGTAGCACCATTAAATGTGGTTTGACTTCAAGACAATACTCTACAGGCTCTCTTCACGGCAGTGTTGTCTTTCCTAGCCGCCCCCTGCCGTCTCTGAGGTCCTTACGCAGTCCGTGTCGAAATTTATTAGCCTCTGTGGATATCCATTAATGGATAGGAGGACGTGGATCGTTTGTATTTGTATTAAGTCTGTGGCCAGAGCTGAAAATCTTGTCTCTTTTCTTGGCGTGTGGGTACAAAGCTTTAAGTCCGTATACTAACAGTTTCATATAGACTTTCTAAAGGCTATCTTTAGGACTGAGCAATGTTAACGTCTTGTTAGGCTTACGTCTGAAAACGTTAAATGGTTATATTTTTCTAACCGAACGGGGGAATTGTATCGTTGGATACGCCTCGCTGAATTTTCTCACAACCTCATCAATGTCTTCACTATGTTCGGCACTGCTGAAAATACTAGTCATATGTCAATAGTAGTGCGGAAGGCAGATACTGCCAACTTCAGTTCATCGCTTTCTAATTTGACCATAAAGATATCCCCTATGAGTGTACCAAGTAACCTCAGTGGAACTGCATCCTATTATCAACAGTAAATTTCGTCAAATAGAAGCTGTACTTTCAGTGAGTATTTTGCCAACCAGTCCCAGAAGCTACCATTCGGAATCCCTATCGGACTGTGTTTTGTGTTGATAATCAACCGATGAGATCAACCGTTTCCACTAACAGCACGTCCGTAGAAAGAGAAGCAACATCCAGTGCGAACATCACTCTCTTGTCGATGTTCGATTCTTTTATGGTAATCACAAAATGAAAGCTATCGTGGAATGTGTTTGCTTAGCAATCTCTTTCCGTACTGGTCCAAATATTTCTACAGGCCATCGTGCTGTAACATGATAAGCTGAGTAGATCATTGTGATGAATACGACCCAAAGGCATACCATCCTTGTGGATTTTAAGTAATCCCCGAAGATACGGTTTATCTGACTTTACAGGTGTCAGCTTTTCACAAAGCACTTCAGGTTTTTCAGTACCATCTTAATTTCTTCTTTGTGCGGTCCATTTAGTTGTTTCCACATGCATCTTTTGTAGACTTCATTTCATTATTGAGAATTTGCGAAAAATTTGTCCCATTTGCAACGATCTAATAAGATGAACCTAGAACCTTTGTTCTACTGACTTAAAGCAACTCTGTCAATTTCGTTTCAGTTCTTTAGCAGAATTTTTTGTTAATGACTGGCTAATTCCGATCCTATGTCTACAGTGCTGATTCTAGTTACTTGAGATAAAAAGTAACTTTTAAATATGGAATAAAGGACAATGGCTAATGTACTCGATAAAATAGCAGAATTGTAGGTTTTCATAATAAAATTATTGTGGAACTAAAGGAAACCTTGACGAACAAAAAAACCTTTTGGTAAAGTTTTATGTGATAACGAGTCAGGTGATCACACTTGTCCGTAAACGGGCTTTATAAATTATCTTTGTTTTGTACAGCATTATTCCTACTTCAAGATTAGCATTGTGCTCAGTACTGAGAAGTACAGAAGCATTGCGACCACCCGTTTTGGTAGACTCTGGGGGAGTGGCCCTTTTATTCCCAGCAGGCACACAGCCTTCCAATGATCAATCACGAATCCCGCACCTCATTATTTGATCATTTTAACCGGATTCGAAAGATCTATTTAAGGCCCACATTAGGCTTTAGAAAACTCTTACTCGTCCCGGTTACATTTATTCCTCATTTGCACCAAAATAGGAATGGACTTGGGGAAGAATAAACCCGGAGAGCGCGCGCGTTAGAGAAAGAGCGACAGTATTCATTTATTGAGAGGCATAATCAACTAAAGGTCACGTTTAGTACATTGTAATGAGAGTAAGGCTACACAGTGAGGAGGATTTACAGTAACAATGGGGTGAATATCGCATTGCTGTCAGCATCAGTATATGCGAGTGTGGGGTACGCTGCGGCATATTCATATTCCCTGGGTTCGAGACTCCACTGTCAGTAGTTAGATATTCGCACTGAATAGCTGACTATACTAAAACAGTTAGTTAAAAGCTATAGAATGCACTCATAGCTTTGGCTGAAGGATTTTGGCCGGGCATTACTGGCAAAATCAATTCCGGTGGAAATAAGTCTTCTACAATTTAGACTGACTAGTAATACTGGAATAATGCGCAAAAACCGACAACAACAATGATTCCTCCAGGTTAGCAATACTTCGTACCAGAAAAGGGAACTATATCCATAATTTACCTTTTTGACAACAAAAGTATTTTCGAGAGATTGGCAACGTGAACCATAAAGGCAGGTATCATGCAACGTGAAAATGGATGAAAGCGGCTGGTTCGATGAGATTAGTCACCTAATTGACAAGAGAATTGTAAAATATTCATGACACCAACTATTGCCTACACCTTCATAAATGAAAAATGGACTCGGTCCCTTTGGTCATCCTGGATCATGGTTATTCAAACTCTGTCGAGGCATTCTGCCGCTTTTAAAACACACGGCACGACAGAATTGGCGCCTGATTCGCGGTGTACGTACTGTTTTCTTTCATCAAACTACAAGCCCAAGGGTGCGGGAGCCTTCGTACAAACATCTATTACAGGAAAAATGAGCTTGACAATCCCATGTGCTGCATACAATGAATGTCACTCCTTCTGTTCATTGCCGCTAGGGGGTAAGCGAGCTCAATCCTCTGACTAGTCTTCCTCCTCTCGGGAATGGTGCTTGAGATTGTAGTGTTTTCCTCAAGTGTATCATTACACATGTACACACAGACTAATCATGTTAGAATTTGAACACAATTGATCATATCTACGGGAGATTATTTCAGGTCAAAGGTAGCCAATTCCTTGGTCCAAAGACTGCATAGAACACTACAGCTAAAAAGTGCTCCCAGATGTCGCGAAAAACACCGAATTCCATTATGTACTGTAGCCAAGTATAGAGCAAAACAACGCAAAAAGTGTTGGGTATTTGGAAACAAGTTATGGCTCGAGGGAGATGGCACCGAATGGCTAGTTGAATTAAGATGGGGTGGAAGAATTCCGCGGACAGAGGGTAAGATGCTGTTCGGTAGCATTTATCGAAAATACAAAGCGGAACATTATCGCTCCCTGAGTAGGCGTTCTTTGTGAGAGCCGTGTATGTGCATGCATTTGCACGTGTCTTTGTTTCGGTGGTTCCATGTGCACGCGCACAACACACATCGCAATGCCCATTACATTCCGTCGCCCGTTTTCGGAGTTCTCTGTGACACGACGAAATTGTCCCAATCACGGTTAGAATGTTTTATCAGAGACACAGACGATACTTAGCCAAAAGTTGTTGTCTCTCCTGCCCCTAGTGTCCTGTGACCGTAGACATATTGCACAAACGTCAGACGTGACATACCAGTGAGTTGTTTTGCATCCCCGTTATGCTAGAGCATGACAAAGTTAGCATATGTTTAGTACAACTGTTGATCTGGGCGACAAGACAGAAATGTGCTGACAGAATGAAAGAGATAGAGACTGTTGTAAAAATGAAAGGGGCCAACAGCAAATAAAAGAGCCTTATTTTTCCGAGAATTTTAGGACATGAAATATGGTCAATTTACAGGTGGAAGAATTAAAAGTGCTCGTCACATGTGAAACCATTTACACATGTTTTCGTTCATCGACAATGTTCATATGTGCAGGAAAAAACATAAATGTAAAATATGGTTTCAGATGAAATAAAATACAAATCAGTTTTTCTAACCCACTGTAACTGTTAACGAGACACCTTTAAGATGAGGACAGCAACCAGACCTTGAAAAGCCGGGGATCCGTTAGAACTGCTAGCCACATGCTATTTTTCCCGGTGACGATTCGATTTGACAAAAAAGGATTTGTCTTTTAATCAGAACAGTCCCGTGGCACCTGGGACTGACGACAGGACTATACAACTGGCTATGGTGGTTTGAAAAATAATATATACAGTCACAGGATCGGTTTATTTACCGCCAAAATAAGGTCGCTACATCCTAAATACTGCTTACTGCAGAATAATGAATATTAACAGTACTTACTTTGAAGATTGTATGGGAACATCAATAAACAATTCAAAATTGATCATATCGGTAGGTCCTTGCCAATTATTTCGCATGAAACTAGACTCTATTGGTTCATCCCTATCACCTGGAAAACCTAGGTGGTCATGAACTCAATTTGGTCTAGATGACTTCAGATAATTTGTTGCGATTAGTTTTTCGGTTTGATTGCTAATTTATCCTATGCTAAATGTGCTATCCGGTAATTGTATGGCTTGCAGTTAATCGAATCCCCAGTGTCAACTGTTTTTTTCGACCTCACTCAGGGAAACACTTGGTAATCCGATTACGTGAATGTCTCTTTGTTAGTCCATAGTCGTAGGCAAAATTTGATTTGGACGATTTAGAGAAATTGAGGTTTTGACTATCCAAACTGTATAAAAGTTGGGTTGCAAAATAAAAGATAGACATTCTTCCAGGTTCAGTCACATTTGCAACAGGTGATTTATGTTCAGCATTCTGTGTTCCAGTACTGTAGATTGAAGGACACTTTGTTGCTATTGTGACGACAGTCTGCGAGAGTGGTCAGTAGCCGAAAAAAATAACAAGAATGTAGCCTTTTGGACTTTTTATAACACGAAGTTTGTACAACAAGGTTTCTTCATGGGGAATTAGATTGCTAGGGCAGTCAAAGGTCAGACGTGACCTAATTAGATGACTGAACAGGTCTGGGAATAGTTGGAGCGAGTAACCATACGGGAGATAAATCGTCTCCTAGAATTTCCTAAAGATATTCACCGTCTAATGGAGTTGTCTGAAAATCATGCTCAATGAAGTTAGTCTACGAACATTCACACAGAAAATAACAAAACTGACCAATTTTGTTAAAGCTGTTCAAATGGGTTTTCTGATTTGGTTGTTTGGTTTACGCTACAATAAGACTTCTGGTTTGTCTACTGATACGTTATCTGTTTTGATTGAGCCCTCGTACATCCTGCATGGGTTTCACTTAATGGGGTCGGTTAGACGTGAATAGCGCGAGAGAAACTTCCGTGTGCAGTGTTCTGACTTCTGATAGTACTGGTGAAATATAAACCAGTTCATTGTCAACGGAGTCTGTTTGAGATCGACTGCAATGAACGACTTGCCTTTGTTCCTGTAGATTTGTTGAAAAGACAGGGTCCTAATTGGTCATTTGGAAACACTTGCAACTGGGATTGTTTTACCAGACGGAGGAAATGCCGCTGTCACTGGTATGGATGCATACCAATTGCCAACAGATGTTTTGACAATACTTCCTCGTAATTTATCGCAGCACGCCAGGTTTCAGTTTTCATATGATACGGCTAATGAGTTCCTGCACGACAATACCTCATATTAAACATTCGTTCAAAATATCGGGAAATTTAATTGGATCAAAATTTTATATTTTGTAACATAAAAGGAGCGCTGGTTCCGCGTTAATCTGGTGACTAACTGCCGTGAATTGACCTGATCTTGTGGCATTCCGTTCACAAGTGACAATGAGGACACGTGTAAATATTCCCAAACAAGACCGACAAAACTTGCGGTGCTACTTGTTTTTGTCTCAAGTGACAAATTTGTTTCGCATCGAGGTTCTAAACGGGATTGCCCAGTATCTTGGCTAAATGAGATCGATTAAGTTTTAACTGTTTGCGGGTCACTCAGTCCCGAGCTGTTCTGGTATTTTGCTAGGCCGAAAAGAAATGACATAGAAAAAGCAAAAGCAATGGATTTTAAGTCATTGCAAACATTAAAAATGCAAATCAATCACGGCATGGCTTAGCAATGATTTCAATTTCATTTAGAACGGGTATGTTGTACTCCGCCATCCTAATTCTGGGTATGCATGAGCTGCAGCTTTTTGATTATGCATCCTAACGGGTTCACGTTGTACTTTTGTATATTGCACACGAAAATATTTGCAGTCTACTTCCGAGGAAATGCTGGCCCCGTGGGTTTCCATTTTTTCTTAAAATCATTTTGTTGCCAAAGAAGGACTAACAAATTGAATACATCTTGAATGTTTCTCATTAGTATCCCATTTTTGACATATCTTCCTACGAGAACTTTTCTTCTTTTGTTGTAAATCATTTTATTTGTTATAATGCTGCTGAAAACTAATTAACATGCCTAAATTTGAACGTTTTCTTACGAGTCAAATACGGTTTCAGTACAGCGGAGGCCGGAGAATTTTATTGGTTAGTGCAAGTGCCGTTTCTTTTGAATTTCTTAAAGTTGCATGATGAAATCCATGGCAAATTACCCCAGAGAAGTGCACTGCTTTGTAGTGTATTCGGAAAGAATATTCGCCCTGCGAAAGTTTATTCAGCCGTAAACAAAACAAAAGAAAATAGACAAATTATTTATTAATCCTACATATTCATCTCCTAGTGTATTAATGCACAGATGAACTAATCAGCGCTTCATAAGTTCTCCACCTAACAAGGGTCTAATGCCCCTGAGACATGTCAGAACAATTAGCGACTGCTGAGTAAAAAATAGACGGATGGACAGACGCTTTCAGGAAACAAATCCGGGAAAATCCATTTCCGAAATTGGAGTGAACTCCGTTGAAGGTGAGTTGATGGCTTTAGCCATTTCGCGTGCATAAAAATGGATTACATGGCCTGTTAAGCAATGGTTCAGCAAGTGCTAATGGTCGTTTTAGGCTGCGCTTACGTAATATTGGATTGAGACATTAGTGGTTGAACTTTACCTTTACTCTTTATTATGTTTCGCTATTGATGCACGTAACTTTCGGTTTGGCTGACTATCAGAAAAACATTGCGCAACATCTTTATCAGTCACTTGGGGGTGCTAAGACATCCTTCTTGAAAAACTCCTGTTTCTGCTGTTTACGCATGTGTCAACGTAACTGCCTGTGAACTGATGTACAATTTGTGAAGTAGAATTATCCAGGCAGTAGTTTTCACGATTGTTCAGTTTGCCATTCAAGACCTGACTGGAGCCCGTAAGGCCTTTCCTTCATAGGATGGTAACCCTGATAAACTAGTTTCTTTTGGATCCCATATCTCGAATCAAGCTTGCGCCTATCTAGGCTGCAGATGCAAATGGATAGACGTTAGGTTTCAGTGCCCTGACGAAACATCTCTTGCGCCTTCAGCATACCAGAAAAACAGATAGTTCTGACTCCATATTGAATCGTTCTTTCCAGGCCTGCCTTCTCAGTTATTGAATGTAAGCCTAAGATTTAAATATTTTACAAACTACTCAGCATGTAGTGTCTGCTTCCAAATCACCCTCTGATAGCCGTGGAAATGCTGCAGGGCCGCTTTGTCCTGGTTAGGAATCGGAGGCATTGCACAGCCATTGTACTCAGCAAAAGCTTTTAAATCGAACGGTGTGGTGGTAAGAATGAGTTACCATGTGCCAGGAGCAAAGAGCCTTGCAAAACCAGTGATGAAATTCAATAAGTTGCCGTGAACAAGCTTAGATATCGTAGCAGCTTTAATGTTCTATTGACACTTGTTCATCCCTGATGCGTGTCCCAGTTCCGGAGCAACGTATAAATACTGATAAAGATTCCTAATAAGGATGAAACACCTGTACGGTTTTCCATGGTTTCTTGACGGAGAGTTCGGTATTGATCTGACATGGGTAAATACTGTTTTTCCGCTAGTAAGACAGGACAGTTTGTCAATCCCTTCAACTCCCATCAATATGATTACCTTGTCCCTTATTAGGTTTACCGAGCTGTTGAACTAATTTTAAATAATACAGGTTGCTCTGTCGTAATTAGTTTTGTTCATGATAATCTTATCGTACATCGATCGGAAGAAAAATGGATAGTAAAAAATGCCATTCAGCACGGAACGCGAGATCGGTTGAAATTTAGCGTTCTTGAGACCGCTTGATGAGACTGTGCGAGCGACGGAACTCCATCAAACTCACTGGTTTTCTGGGGTACAACAAACCATTCTATGCGGAACGGCGGACCATGGCATTCTGGGCATCGTTTATACCAGAATGAGCAAACATTCGACAGTACATTTCTAATCAGACGAACACACTGTGAATTGTCTTTATTACACTAGTGCGATAACTTAATGTTATACGAAGTGCGTTAGTGAAAATGGAAAATCTTAATTGTGAGTGACAACCCGGTAAAATTCCATTCCAAGCACAACCCGTCAACAGTATGGTCACAAGGAATGTCTCAAAATCTGTGGGCCCACTAAATCTTTAGTGCCCCCTTAGTCATTCGTAACTTTACCAACGGCTGTCTTGTTGACAACCGTAACGCAACATTGAGTCAAGATACTCGTGTGGCTTTGTAACGGGCATCGAGACCAAAGTGTAGATAGACTAAGAGAATAATCCAAAATGAATCCTAATCAAATCACCGGTGTCACGGTAAGTTTATTTTCGCTTATCGCAGATTCGTTTATCTGTGTGTTTAAACACTACCGAGGCAGGCGTAGTCTCTGGTCGAAACTAACGCCTTTTCGTGGCTCTAATTGCTCTCACTCTCTCGTTATCAGCTAGATATTCGGTGTTTGCAAAGTGTTCACGATGGTTTTCGGAAACCGAAGCCCACGAACATGGATCAGAAAATTAATGGTTTGTTCTCATTGTGCATCGGCGGTTGTATCTCTGACAGTCAACGACGGGTGTGCTGGAAGCACGAAGAGGGTTTTATATCATCCAAGAAAAATGAATGAAGATCATGTGGTTCAACTCCAAACAACTGGCAACATTAGGATGAGGTCTGGGAATCTAAGCCTTTATGCTGGGTTATTCTGCGTCAGCTCATAGACAAATAACTGCCTAAACTCTGCAAGCACGGGTATCTGACAGCGCGGCCAGGCCGAAATTTGTCTTTTGAATAACAAATTGAAAAGATCTTACTCCCCACGATTACATTTGCTGATTCAATTTCGAACACCTAACCGTCAACACAGATATAGCAGATATGTGGACACATCACCAAGTACTGCTGTGCGGGTGCAAAAGTAACAAAGACTAACCTCGTAATACTGTGGTCAGCAACAGAAGCAACTTGCTGTAGAACTTTTGGAAAAGAAATAAGGCTACTCTGCACATAACACGTTTCCAGTTTCGACAACTAAAGAATGCTATTTCAGGTCCAGGGAGTGCTAAATAATACCAACCGAAAAGCTGACCCTTATAAGTAGTAAGAATTATCGTTGCTCTATAGCCACGTTGCCTAAAAAAGGGAAGCTGATCAAACCTTCCTTGTTCGCTCACAATGTTGAATGGAGTTCAAATAATAATAATTACCGTAACGTCGGAATGCCTTTGGAAAAGCTTCAGAGAAATGTTCTGTCTTATTCTGAATGGGTATCAAAAAATATTTCCAACTTTCAGGTGGTTGCCGCCAGTGAGCAACGTATGGTGGCTTGTCACCGTTAGCAGATGGCCCCGTGAATCGAGGCCTGACGTGTTTTCACTAGCACCCTGATTTTTTTTCAGTATGCAGTAGGCGGAGTTTATTGTCCTTTACTTGACTTTTTCGAACCACAATAGCGTCCAATCACGTGATTAGTGACGTTGAACACCCCATCAATCGTTTTGTTCTTCCTTTCTTTTTCTATCTGAGCAACACCGATCGGTTTAGTCACGAACGCGGTTGGGTGGGGACGCACCATAAAACTCGCTGTTGTTGGTGGTCTGGTCACTTGATTCAAATGAAACCGTCGCCAGATTTTATTTATCGCTTTAAGTTCAGCTGGGGGATGAGAGAACTGTGATGCCATGGTTCCCAAAGATGGACATTTGCCATGGTGACTCACGACAATGTAACTGAAAGTCGTTTCGACTAGTTATTGTGAATGTTGAATGCCGATGATTGTGCTCATGCTGACGGCGACGTGCCTGGTTAGCTGAGGAATTTCATATTTAAACTTAATTGAAAGAGATTTTTCCAGTGGGCGGGGAGACGAGTGGGTAGAAAACGGCCCGGAATTTTGACGATCATGAACAATCCGCTGTTGGTTTATTTTCATCAAAACTATAAAATCGGTTTTCTCAGTCTTGGCTCCATCCTTATCAGCACCATCAATGACGGACTGAAAAGTGACGAACCGGTTCCCTTGTGCTCAAACGATGTCACAATCATTCTGGGTGGGGAATTTGGTGTCCACAGTCCGGAGCTAATATACAATTAGCATAGTTAATATCAGTTTCCTCCGCCTGTACCTTCAATGTTCACCAAGGTTGCGAAGCAAACAGAAAACCAGATGCTTCATAAAGTTCACGTCCCCACTTCGTTCCAACGAAATGATGGTTGGGCAATTAGTGGATAAACTACAGTGGAATAAGTCAGTGCTGGCGATAAAAAGGAGTTGCATCCGACAACTTTCGACTAGTAGTGGTTTCTGTCCGGAAAGAACAGAATAAGAATTCTAATATTTATGATCTACAGGTTTATTCGGGGGATCAGTTGTTCGACTAATACGATGAAAGCACGATAAACCTGAAGAGCTTATTTCATCCGAATTGAAAAACATTTGGACACTTCATAACGTATTATCAGTTGAGTATTTTGATTTTTTTGTGTGAATGCTCAGCCTAACATTATGAACCATGTGACCGTCTACCGTGCAAGTATTTTAGTTGATTTGTTAGGGGTTGGGTGTGAACGCATTTCAGCTGGTCTTGATTGGAACGTCACTTAGAACCGGTTAAGGCGATGGAAAACGAATAATAAACTATCGCCAATAACTCTTAACTCATACCGTTAGTCTTACTTTTGCACAACTATCTCCTCCCAGCTCGACTCTACTGATTACGTGCGGGAGTTCACAAGAATAGGACACAAAGCGTTGTCACCAGCATCATACAGCATTGTGGCCTTTTAGTAACCAAGACTACGCTGTAAGACGGCAGGCCGGTATCTTGTTTCGCGATTCAATTGCTTTTTAAGAAATACGGTAACGGCTAGACTGAAGGCTTTCTCTTCATTGCCATTGGTCGAGGAGTGAACCTCGTTCGCTCGATCAAGGCTCACCTCGGTGAGACCACTGATGCATGCTTATGCATCCTGCATTCGTAAATAAGAAGTTAGCAACGGATGAGGCAGAAGGGGTAGCAGATACCCAAGAGAATGTGAGAGTTCACCGGTACAGAGGTATTACTCCTATGAAATATCCCGTAAATTGTCGATTTTCATCGATTCTTTACTATCAGCACAAGCACACAATAAGGCGCTTTTCCTTCGTTAGTTTTTGTATAACATTACCCGTCGGCACAATGAGTGAATTCCAAGAATAACATCTGCCCAATCTTTCGGTGAACGATATTTAACCCCTTGGGTGCAGACACACGGTAGTTTTTTAGCAACTCCCCTGTTCAGATGACCACGAACATAGGTTGTTTGAATTGGACCATTAGGAATGATTGTTGGAAATATCCGAAATTCGCTTGAAAATTTTGCGATTCCGTGGCCCAACAATTAAAATTAATCTTGAAAATGAACTGCACCATTAGTCCCTAAGTGACGCTATTACGACGGATGTCATGGTATTCTGTGGTTCCGTGTTTATCGGCGGCCATTCTAAGTTTTACAAAATAAGTAGGTTAAACATGGGATGCGGTTGGACAGGTCCGAGAGCCTCAACAAGGCCGCAGTATAACGCAGCGAGAAGCTCTTGTGGCAATCAGTTGTTATATACATTTAATAATACTGGTTTTACTGGTCTTCTAATTCCCTAATTCTCCATGCACCAGGGCGAACCACCCCAGGAACAAGGCTCCATGTAGGGTTTGGATAGGTTTCCAGTTAAAAGCTTGAATGATTTGGTGCTAAGTTATTTTAACCTATTCCTTAATTATTTAGTTTTTATGGAGACAGTTATCGGGTTGTGCCAGACCGATGTGGCTGGCATCGTTGGCCTGAAGTAAAATAAACCGCGTAGTCTACGAATATCTCATCCGACAGTCGCCACGGAGTGGAAATTGGTGACATCCTACTGAGTGAACCAAGTGCGACGATCCCATACGAAACTTGTGGCGACTTGTGTTGAGGGCTGTGATGACAAGCGAACAAGATAAACGATTAAAAACAATTTTCCGGAAAAGAGTAGAAGATTATAACTAGAACTTTTATTTTTCTTCCCTCAGCACTATTCCACCCATTGTCATCGTGGCGTTTGAGAATGACCGTCACAAGCGATAGATACCTCCTGCTTTAATAATTCAATTGTGAAAGTAAAGGCGTTTGGTTCCATGCAGATTGTGTCAATCCCACTCCGTTTCGATGAGCGTAAAGTTATATGCGCACTATTTTTCTCATGTCATATGAACTGAAGGAAGCAGCGTTATAGATGTACACCAGTTTGCAAGGAGCGCGTGAGGTGATTAGAAAGTGGATTGACCAAACGTACGCCATCATATAGTGGTGAAGCATTAATGAATGAGATCAGTCGCGCAAACCTGTTTGGCAGGAGAGTCACATCGAAAGTAGGAAATTACGCGCGCGGGGAGTGTTGGAGAGATGTAACAACAAATTATTGTGCGATCAAACTTTTTTGTATGTTACGTAAGTCGTCCATTACAGTCAACCCCTGATCTGTTTTTCCTCATCCAACCCGTGTATTTAACTCAGGTTCTAGTACGTATTTTGAGAATTTTGTGCTTGACCAACCACATTCAAATAAAACTGTGCCGTAATCCCACAGTCTAGTTTGCCATGCAAGGAGTTCCGACAAACGAGAAATTGTTAGCTTATTTATACTGACTTACAGCATTCCCAAAGATGCTCGTAAGAAGATGGTATGGGAATTAATACGAGATAATTCCAAAAGAAACTCTATGGCCAGATTTAGTCCTTATGGCAACCTATTCGGGTATCAAGACCATTTGCTTGCAGTTGTTTTGGCAAAAGCTGTATTTCTCCAATTGCTTTGTTCGAATGATTTCTACCGAGTATTCCAAAATTCCTGAAAAGCTTATCATAAGTAACCTAACAGATGGTAGGATTGAAAAAACGACGAAAGAATAGTTTGCGTTCAAAAGTTGATGCGTGAACGAGGACAAAACCGTCCCTCTTCTACTTTTTGGATAGTGAATAATGACCGACTTGAGTAATTCCATTTCACTGCCTTATTAATACTTGTTGCATGAGTGTAATGGAAGCAGCGTGGCCTACAGCCCATATATATATGTATATACAGCTAACTTGTTATTAGGTGAAAAAACATTAGAATGGCCGTCGATAAACACGGAACCACAGAATACCATGACATCCGTCGTAATAGCGTCACTTAGGGACTAATGGTGCAGTTCATTTTCAAGATTAATTTTAATTGTTGGGCCACGGAATCGCAAAATTTTCAAGCGAATTTCGGATATTTCCAACAATCATTCCTAATGGTCCAATTCAAACAACCTATTTTCGTGGTCATCTGAACAGGGGAGTTGCTAAAAAACAGCATGTGTTTACATCCTTGGTTTTTACAAAGGATTGCGCCTGTAGGTGAGCTGAAATACCGCGATATTGCGAGGACGAACCTCAAAGGAAACCAAGATAAATAGCGCTTTCCATTGATTATCAGATAGTCGTGCAAGGTAATCATTTGTTTTTTAAGCGCCAAATGACGATGAAATGGGAACCTCATCAAATTAGACTGAATGGAAGTTTGAGCTTAACAATGACCATTTAGCAACAACCTGAAATTGAGCATTAGGGTGCCATTGAACTTGAAGTCAAATACGACACTCACTGAGGACGTTATGCATGACAAATTCTTGAGAGTAGGTAGACAGTTAACTAGGTACAATCGATGATGAAGGGAAAGTCAGTTTCAATGGTTGGCAATATAGGGAAAAGTTGAAGAGGAATAGCAGAAATGAAGATTGGAAAATTTACCTTATTGTTGATGGTTTTATTCAAGTAACTGTATAACAGTGTCATGAAGGAGGGTGACTTAAGTGACTAACATGCCAATGACAATAATGATGATGATGATGGTGATAATGATGATAGTGTGTATGTTCATGCTTGTGTCGGAAAACCAGTGCGAACTGAAACAGTAGATTGTGTAGGCAGATAACAACACATGAGGTTCTCTAACTCCGTAATTTTACTTACGTTTTGGGATTCTTCTTAGGTAGATTTATTTTCGCCTTACCGTTTGTCTGCCACCAACAATCTTCATGTTCGATAACTTCTCCTATTCAGTCCGTGGATTTCGGTCAACTGAGGCCGCAGTAATTACTGACTGTCTGAGGTCAGCTTTTGTGATCTGTCCACACCTACGGTAGCCAAGCGGATAAGATCGCGGGTTCGAATCCTACCACTCCCAGTCAAATTTCCATCTACGGCCCCCTTCCTGAAAAATGATGTACATTGTTATTTCATTAATAAAGGAAGTAAAAGATAGAAGATTTGGGTTAGTTCAATGCCTTGCTGAATTTTTGGTCTATCTCCACTAGTAGTTGAGTAAGGATAGTAAATGTCAGAAAACTTGTCGATCCGTTAGGGGCTTAAGTTTCTCTCTGGCTCTGTGTGGGTAGGTGCGTGTATGATCAGCTGGAACAAGCAGCTGGTGTACCCATTCAGATGTACGCAAACAGTTAGCTATTCAGTCGGTGTTGGAAAGAAACATTCACCAGCCGAACACTTTTTTCCGTAACAACCCGTTTCGGAACCGAACACGATGACTTTTCCAACCTGTGACGGTTAGTCACGTGTGCAACTACCATCCCTCTTCTCCGACAAATGATGGTGTGCTTTTCATACATGTAATTATATACGGGTACGTGTATTCGTTTAGTTCCTATGTCTTCGTGCAGCATGGACTGTCGGACATCACACGGTGTATGCATCTCCTTGAAAGTGATCATGTTCATCGTTTTAACAGACAAACACCGTGATGATCAACTGCATAAATGATTGACAAATGAGGATGTACGAGAGACATGAGCAGCTGAAACAACATGTCAACTAGACAATTGTCTTGTTGACTTGTCGGTGCACTGCTTAGTATTTCACTGGACATCTCCGGTACTGAACGCAATGACTCCCGACTGCTGTTGGGGTAGTAACCAGTCTATCGAATTCGTTCACGTTGTAACTAAAACAAGAATTTTGCTGTGAGGATTGGATGAGCTTTTTCGTTAATGTCCATTTTGTCCGGTTATTATCATCATATCAGAACCAAAACTTTGGAATTGCTTTGGCAGTCACCGTCATCAACCGTTATTCATCGCTTATTGGATTTCGTATGGAGGTGGGTTGAGGGACAAATGGATTTTGGTCAGTATATGACAGGTTCATGAATCATCGTCTGAGGAGGACCACCTGAGGCTAAATTATCCTTATAAAATCTAGTCATGTAAAAGCTAAGCATAAAAATAGACATCACAGGTAGGCGAAAGAGACAGATAAACGAATTATGTTTGTTAGTAACTGAGAGTATGTGAAAAGGGAAAAACATGTGGCGTATATGCAGAATCTCCAAAAGCTTTGCGTTTAACCAGCAGCTTAATTGACACAGAATTCATGGTAGCACGCAGTCGATCAAGTTTATCAGTGGATTCAAATTGTACTCAACGTAAAAGATTGTCACATCTGGATTGATTCAACACCACATCATTTGTTGCTTTGGACTGACCTACTGGGATATAAAATAGCAGTAGTTTTGGAGAACGAAGCCCGGCCGACCTGATTGCATTGGTGGTTTAGTTTACTGATATTTGTCTCACACCTGTCCCGCTGGGGTTCAAGTCACGACCCCATTAAGACTCAATGGACGCCCATCGAGCTACTAGTAATTTCTAACCCATTGAATTACAGCTGTATAATGTATGATTTCCACTGTTGCACTATGTGATGAATCTATGCGCAAGTCGCGTGATGCATTGTAGTAAAGCTTCGCTATAGCCTGCAGGTAAAAACAGCCAGTCCAAAGATGTTGTATTTGATTTTGGCCACCTATGAGGATTCATCGTACTTTATATATTTAAATATGGTTGAAAGATCTTTAAAATATCTTCTAGTCACCGTGGCTTTCGTACTTTCCTCAGCTGCTTAGTTTGGAGTGGAGTCATTACAGTGCCGACTGCCCATTTTTATCTGTGGCATATTGTTATTTATGGAATTCCGTTTCATTGTTTCAACTACAAATATAACATTAGGCTTTTTCATCGGCCTTTGTGTCATCGTATAAACACACTAAAGCGGTTACCATTCTTGCTAACATTAATATAAGTGGAAGGATGCATGTAAAATGAACACATTACGTAGTTATTTCCCAAGGTAAAGACAAGAGGTGAACGAATAATTGGTGCTGAATAAGTCTACTCCGAAGTTGGAGGACGTAGAGACCGCCATCCTGTATATTCTCAGTCCATCATGGGAAACGTACTTACAACACTCGTTTAATCCGATTTCTTACTTTGAATAATTGTGGCCTTGGAGTTGTTTTGACGGCGTTATTACCTCAGTAAATTGGCCCAACGCAAGCTCACCACATGACAAGCTGCACTACGG
Organism: Fasciolopsis buskii; assembly: GCA_008360955.1. Classification (NCBI taxonomy): domain Eukaryota; kingdom Metazoa; phylum Platyhelminthes; class Trematoda; order Plagiorchiida; family Fasciolidae; genus Fasciolopsis; species Fasciolopsis buskii. The sequence goes on along the minus strand of LUCM01002136.1, from coordinate 92,508 downwards.
TTCTGTGTAATGGTAATTTCTTTATTTTCTGGCGGGATTTATTATTCCTTTATGGCCGCCGTTCGCCGCTACAATCGGTCGGAATTAATGTTGCTTAAAAAAACTCTATTGGTCCTTATCCTGGACTGGGATCCTGCACCGTTGTACATCAAAGATCTAATCAACCAGAGGAAGCACTTATGCCAACTGGCAGGCAGCATTAAATGACAACCTCTGCCCAAGATGTTCATTCCGTCGTTGTTAAGTGCCAACATCTGCTCTCAGTTTACGAAAATGTCTGACCTGTCCCTTCTACCCCAGCCAGCGATTCATGTCAACGCTTGTGGCACCTGGATACAAGAATCTTGGTTGAACCCGGATATCGCTGATTCACTCGTGTCGATAGAAAGCTCCATACTCCATCAGCAGGGGAGAGTTTCGGACAAGAAGACTGGAGGGGGGTGGCAATGTACATAAAATCCTTTTGGTCTGGCAAACCCGAAGTTATTTATACGTACTCGCTAAACGGAATTGACTGTCTCGTAACTGTTCTCCTGCCAGACCAGTACGATCCTAAAGAACTTATACATTGCCCCTTTTAATTCACAACACAATATTACATCGTTTTTCGGCTCCTTTCCCCACTTCTTGAGGATAATCTGCATACTATTGTGGGTGATTTCAATTATTCGTCTACCTTACCACTGGCTCTTTGATTTGATTGGCTTCTTCTTTTCTCCCACCAGATGTGGTTCCATTTTAGATAGAGGTATTAGCAACCACCCTGATTTCTCTTCCATGGAATTACGTGCGCCCATCTTAGGTATTGTTCATTGTTTGCTTTTTTAAGGCCCAAGTTATACTCTCGTCCAACCTCGAATTCCTTCAAGCAAATAAATCACATTTGAGTTCGCCTCCGCAACTATTCACACAATGACCTTACTCTTCATAAGAAATGTCTTTCACACAAACCTGCTTGTTTCTCTCTTGAGCCCTCGATCGATGACAATGTCAGACTTTTCACAGAGATGACCAACGCGATCTTTGGTATCTGCTGCCC
>LUCM01002136.1:56339-90723 GCA_008360955.1 Fasciolopsis buskii | reverse complement strand
CCTAAACACATCGATGAGATCGATGCACTGCGTCTTTTTAGACTATTCGTCGGCATTCGATTTGATCCCACGATCTCTTGTACTTCACAAACTGAAAACATTTGGTTGTCCCACGCCTTTATTGACATGGCTGTCTAATTCCTATACTAACCGAACCCAGTACATGTCAAATGAGCGGTAAAATTTCAAATCGTTTAGTAACAACTCAGGAGTGCTTCAGGGTGCTGTCCTTTTGCCGTACCTCTTATCTGCCTACATCAGCGACTTATCAACTAGCTCATCCTGTCATCTGTTTAGGTATACTGATGATGTTGTCCTCTCTCAAGCCATTTCTAACAACCATGACTTTCGAAATTTTCCAACAACCTATCTTCGATCAGCACGCGGTCAGCCCCACCCATTAGCACTGTTGTGGTGAACAACCCTCTGGTCCCTATGTTCACATGCACCATTTTGTACTGGCTTCCTCTCGCTCCTTCTCGATTTTCTTTTGCCCAAACCATACAAAACGGACTCACGGGAGGAAGCATTTCTATTGGCCTCTGGTACGAGTTGACGTTCCAAATGCACCTCAACATTCTTCATGAGGACGGTTATTTCTCATGAACCTTTATTCTGGTCTATGAAATTTGGCAACAGACTGCTGCTTCTGGCAACCGTTCCTCACAAGAGTCCATCAGACATTGCCTCATTTGGGTCCATATATTTATCAATAAATTATTTTCCTGAAGAGGCTGTTTATCTTTAGAACAGCCTGAGAATGATTTCGAGTGCCCTTACATGCTGTCACAAATTATACGAAAAAAAACCGGCCACTTTGCACTTGAGACTGATTGGTTGAATTGAAAAATAATACCACGGTATGCTGTGGCAGAAACCCGCTAAACCTGATCCGATGTTTTGAATTTTACGAACGGGAAACAGTCACAGGTAGAGGAGGTGCAGAAGTGACTTCTGCGGAGTAAAATTTAAGATTGGGCAAGATGAAAATGGATGACGAAACAACCTTTTCTCGATGGGTCTACGCTTTCCGATTGGATGTTATGAAATGTTGTCGATTAATGAAATGGACCCAATTAGAGGTTCGAAGAGAAGTTGACAAAGCCCTATCCCAAAGATGGGCACATAGGACTCGAGCAGAAGAGGGTGAGCATGATTGAGGAAGCGTTTGATGCCGGAAAACAAAGTAATTTTTGCATGGCACGTGAAGCAAGGCGAGGCATTAGGATGGACCACCATAACGAACAAGATATTCATAAGTCGAGAAGACAAACAGAGTCTGTGGAGAGGATTTTATTCGAACCAACGGATTGTTTATGGGAGAAGAAATGATATCTCGAAGAACGTATAATATGAATGATTTTTGTAATATAATTTTGAGCTCAGGGAGGATTTGTTCACAAGGCCTGAGTTTAAAGACTAAAAGTTACACGGTCACAATCAGCTTGAAGTGTAGTAAGAAAGGTAAAAATGAAGGGTGATATGGTCGACAAAGAGATCAATCAGGTGGGAATCAGTTAACAGATAATTACTGGGTAAAGCGATGAGAACTGGGCCAAGCGCTGGAATGTGGATTAAAAACCGAGAGAAATAAATAATATCAGTAGGTCATTTACACTCTTGTTAGCACAAAAGTTAGTGCTCTAAAGTTGAAAATGTAACCGTGATAATGTATTGATAACAGTGCAGTTAGTTATGGTGTCTTTATTGTCGTCTTCCTTCTTCTTCTTATTGGTGGAAATAATGACAACAATAATCTTGGTTATAGGATTACAAATGGCAACAATACTAGTGAGGATTGAAGTAACAAGATGGTTCAATCAGCCATTCCACGAAGGAGGCAGATGTCACAGGCTTCTGCCGAGACAGTAACCACTCTAATGACTCCTCACTCTGCCTCAAAGACGAGCTCAAATTCTTCATGATTTTCGGTGGCAAGCAGAATATTCAGAATGCACGAAATACCATTCGGAAACAGTAGATCTTTTTGCTACCCAAATACTAACAAACAGGAATCGGCTACAAAAAAATGGTTAAGGCTTCATGGTTAGTTTATCGCCTTCAAAACCTACAGTGCAAAAGATCTTTGAGAAACCAATCGGACCGCGCGATTCTAGGGCAGTGTAACCAAAAACCACACATTCCCGTTGAATACAACACCGATTCTAAACTCTCTATCCACGTGAATTGTGAAACGTGTTACAGTTATGGGTAGGCTGACAGCTGTTGGGGGATTCACATAAACTGTAGCAGAGGTTTTGATCGACTAGGCCTAGCCCTTAGAACTGAAAACCTGTCATCCTACGTCAAGGCAGTATATTTAAAGTCGAAAATCAAGTTAACAAGGGTCAAAGGTGACACGAACAGATTGTGCACAAGCATTGAAAAAGTCAGTCCAAATTTTGATGAAACACTTGCTATCCAAACACGAAGTTCAGCGGTCAGACCTTGTTAAAACCTACAACCTGAGCCACGATCAACACAAATTTCGGAAAAAATTGAGTATCACGAATTTCGACGTGGAGACGAAGTAACAGAAGTGGATAAACAACAGCATTAGTCTTCTACCACCACTGCAGGTGCCAGTAGTGGGAAGCAGAAAGTACACTGTGATCAAACGCCAAAACTAATCCAAATGGCTTCGGTTTCTTGTTTTTCTGTGGCTAATGATACTGAATTCCTCGGTCCTCGGCAGTTGGCTAGTTGTTCGCCTTAAGGCAAATAGCGGAACAGATGCTAATCAGGAACAGTTAATCAAGTCGCATTAGTCGAATGAAATGTGACGTTTTTCAGCTGACGAGATCAAAGGTCACCAAAATGGATGTGCGTGCAACCCGGTAAATAGTCAATCCTATTGTTGAAAATCATCTCAAAGTGGGTCGCTGCACACAACACGCTTCGTTTGTTTGGTGACAGACGATCAAAACATGGAGGTTAAATACTTCATAGTGAATATTCACATACCCATAGACGTTGATATTATTCTGAAAGTTAAAATGCTGCCTTTCAATCGCGTGCACCCCTCCTCGATGAAGTTGATCAAAAGTGAACACGTCAAATGTGATTTTTCGTGTTCATTTTTGTGACAGTTAGTCTGGAATGGTTGCATGCTTGTGAAAAACTTCATTTTTCATTCCCACCACTCGTGCTTCCTGCAAACAGAGCCACATACACACAAAGCGTCCTCACGCTGAATTCGACCCCTTTCGGATATCAGAAAAGACATTCGCAGAACAGCGGAATTCCACTTCATCGACCCCGTCAATCGATCGAGGCTACATGACTTTCGGTTCTCCTCTGTCTCGAATTTCCTTAAGGATCCCGTCATAACCGGTCCATGGTTGCTTGATTACAGCGGAACCGGAATGGTTGTAACGAAAATAAATGAAAATTCGGTAGCTCAAACTGACAACTTTCAAAGGACAGCACAATTGGCCAGTAAAGAGATTGTAAGCATGGCCATTTTTCTTTTGTATTCTGTTGTCAGATGCTTTACCAGACTGGGCATTGAGCGGCTATCCCTGGTCACCACCCTAGAAATATAAACGAGGGCGGGGGTCACCATTTTTTGGAAACAAGCCAAACATTTTCCATGTAACATCTTGCACATAACGATTAAATGATAACGATTGAATGGCATTAACTGGCTTGTCATTGGTTCTCCTTTCCACCTACCGGCAATTTGACTGACTTCTTTGAACCAGTGATCTGGTGTGAGTTGCAATCAAAACCGTGCTGTCTCGCTTACTGCGTTAATGTAAAAGAGGCAATCTTTTGCAATTGTACTCCTTACCAAATTTAGTGACTAGGTTCTCGCGGTGTTGTACCGCAAGCATTTTTCCAGTTTTTCCTGCAAATATATATGTATATTTCTTGTAGTTACTTGTGTGTGTCATTGATGTGACTGCGAGTAATATACATATAAATGTCAAAATAAAGCAGGCCAGTGAGTACATCTGCTTATTCTTTGAAGAACAACCAGTTTGGTGAAAGTCTCCTGACTGGAATTAAGCGATATACACTGCGTGTCGCCTCGAAGCTGCGGGCCACCGCTGGTTGTCATCAAGGGTAACATGTGAACACACAAACAGGTAATTGTAATTTCCCTGGACAGGAGCTGGTGGCGCAGTAGTAACGCATGCTTTTCAGTTGGGAAGTCCGCATGAAAACACTGGGTGTGATGCAGGATGTAGACCAAGAGCTAGGCTTAGCTCGAGTCCTTCCAGAGTCTTAGGTTTGTTAGGTGGCTGGAGCGCTTAGGAATTCTGCGTTTCCTACAGTTACTTCTGATCGAAACATATATGCCGATTGTCAAAGTGTCAGAAGAACAGGCAGCAAGAACGCGAATAAAAGAATAAGTGGGCGGAAAATTGAATGAGTGACAGCCAGAGGCTCAGTCAGTTAATCAGTTAGTCAGTCGGTCAGTTGCCAGTTCAATGAATCATTCATTCAGTCGCCAGTGTCCTTTGGTCAGTTAATGCTTCAGTCAATTAGTCGATTTAAATTGCCCGCTGCAGACAGGTATGTGGGCCGGCATGGGTTCAAAATGTGTTTCGGTTTCTGTTGCGACACTTTTGGGTAACACTTCTCTGCGGGGAGTTTTAAGCAATCTGATTCATGGTGTGCAAAATGGAATTAAAATACTGGCTGAAACTCACTAAATGTAACCGACGTCTTTCTCTGATGATTATTCATTTTTTCTTCACTATCCGATGGTGTGAGATAACCAAAGCTACGCACGATTTTGCAAGGTTATTGGTTGAACAAACGGGACCGGACTGCATATTCGAAACCGAAATGGAGGCTTACTGTCAGCACTTTACACTGCTTCCCCTAAGAAAGAACACTATCCACACTGTTTATGCTTCCATAACTACTAGAGCATTCTATGGCCCGATGATGAATCATTCCAAACTCACCTTTTGGGCAGAATGCTTTTCTTTTTTTTTCTTATGGAGGATTCCCAGGAAAACAGCGATTCCAAGGTCTTCATCATTGCCTAGATCATTTTAAGCTTCCATTCAGTGTCATCCACCTCCCAACAACTGAACTTTAAGATCAACCAACTCTCTCGTCCTGGGTCTCAGAATTGCATTCACAGGCAATATATCTGAGAACGCATTCCTTTGGTCGGGGAATGGTCACGATAAACATTGTTGCACTCACTAGGTGGTTCTGAGGGTTCGTTCGGTGTGGAAGGCCCCAGCTTGTAGCACCTGGCTCTCAATACATTGGGCTTCGCCGATGTCCGGAGGCAGTTGGTGCACCGACAACGTAGCATTATGTAGCTCGACAACTGTGCCACAGAATTTTAATAATAGGACCAGGCAGAAAATGTTCATAATTCGACTTGCATAATCCTTAGAAATTTTCCCAGTCAGCCAATTACCTGATTCGGATTCGATCTCAATGTCCAACGACAGCCTCTATGGAAAACTTTGTTGGTATCCACAACATTTAGGCAATTTTATTAACCAAATTTAGTATACCGTCAACCAGTGCCGCACCTACAGCCTAGTGATCTTTAGTTTAATTTATCGCTGGACCACTTGGTACAAACGTGGTTATCCAGACAGAACAACTGGCTGAAATGTAAAGCTCGTATGCCCTGCACGTTGTAAATTAGCATGGATGACGCGCATGACTAATTACCTTTGGTTGCTTTGTTGTGGTAAACACTTGTATCAGCAAGTTGTCGGTTGGAATTACTATGTTAGATAGTAATGGTGTGAAGCTCGCGCTCACCAGAGATAACCTTCCAAAGTCTGAAGCTGATACGCAAAGCTTAGCCTGATGCGAACTAGTCTGCCGCAGGATTTTCTAGCTACCCCAATGAACTCGCTTCCGAATTTCTACAAACAGACTAAAGTAATGGTTTTTCTTCTCACTAGTAGGTTTCACATATGGATGGATCAACAAAATTTCCCCGGAAGCAAACAACCAGTTTCGCGGTTATTGCCGCTTTTCAGGTATGCATACCCGGTATTCTGTCCAACCATCTCTATACTAATGCGCTCGTTTCTTAGTTTCTCACTAAAATCTCATTTGAATCGTTGGGAGCGTGACTGGATGTTAAGTGGATTTACGAATCACATGGTGATTCGTCAGAAGATTTTCGTCGGTCAAACAAGGTTAACCTTGAGAAAGAGGACACAAGGCCTGAAAGTATTGGCCTTGTGCAAAGATTGTCCATACTAGGGCAACTTTGGATTTCTGATCTACATCATTTTGCAGTGATGTTGCCCATGCAAAATCCATCCGAGGATGCTGTTACCTTGTTAATCAAATTGTTTTTGATGAACTAACACTATATTTCACTAGCTTGTTAGGTTAGTTCATCCAAGACCAAATGAGCAAAGATCGCTTCCGTTGTATTTATCGTGAATATTAACGGCACACTATTGTTGGTAGATGTGATTCGCCAAAGTGGGCAGTCTTTCTCGAGGCAAGTTTTGCAGTCAAGTGACTCTGAGGGATTGTTCACATTCTAACCTATATTTGGTTTTGCTTGCGTGTGTGTGTGAAGGTGTGTTTGTGCACATACGCACATTGGTACAATTGTCAAAGTTATTCAGGACTCCCTTTGGATCGATTTGATCCCATATATTGGGTAAGTTTGTGCAAACTGCCAGGGCAAGTTGTTCTGTCTGTTTGCACGTTTAATTTTCTAGCAGGCGTAAATTTGCCACATGTTGTGATTCAGCGATAATTTTATAACCCAGATCCAAATGTTTTTCACTCTAGTGCGAATATTTCTGAGATGATTTCAAAATAATGCGGGAAGTATTACCATGATTTGCATATTCTCTACCCTTCCTTCACAAATTTACTTCGACTGAGAATAACCGTGATGGTTGCTTTTCATGACATTTCGAGGTAAAATTCTGAAAACTAACCAGCTTCTGACTAGATGTGAGTCGTTACATGTATCTTAATCCAAATAAGACAATTATGGCTAAGATTCCGATGAAACTTTATTAGGTTGCCATGCAACAATGGATTTTCAGTACCAGATTTAGCGTTGGATGGCCATAGCCTCTTCAGGTCAGTGGCTGGAGCATTCGATCAACAAACACAAGATGGCCTGTTCGTTCCCGAATTTGAGATGTGTGGAATTGTTGGTGAACATTTTGCTAACCGGAACACTGAGTTTCTAACCGCAACTTGTAATTTTATCAGAATTAAACGGACCAACATATTCATCAATCATGAACCAAATCGTTTAGCCAGAAGAGCAGGAATATTGCTGCTACTATTTGTTCTTTTGGTTTTAATTAGAGTTAGACGATAAAGCTATTTCGCAACAAGATGTAAAGGCCGCAGTTTTCCTTTCTGCGCATACACAATCGGGACCCAATAAATTTGTTCCCTCTGCTAACGGGTTCGTTCTTGGATGAGGTCTCAATGGTGTTGGCCTTAAGATAGCGACCAACTTTCGCATACAGACTCTACAGGATCGGTATTATAAATGTAGAACCAACTTATCATACTTATATTTTCACAGTTTTGAGGGTGGTGTAAATGTTTTCATAAAGTCGAAAGACGTTCATTTTCAGTATATTTGGATGAAAACTACTTGCTCACGATAAGCATACTGAATTCCCAGTTTCCAGGGAAATGTCATGCATGCATAGCCAAAAAATATCACTTTCAATATAAATTACACTATAATTCTTAAATAACAATTTTTCTGGAAACGTGACTTGGACAATTTCATTGTTCGCTCATTGCAAATTTATTCATACGAGGAAATGCTATCGCGAGGGCTAATCAGAAAAATAAAGCGAATTGGTGCAGTTCTTTCGATGGTAGTCCACATGAATTGGTCATTGATCATATTGTATTTCGGCTTGAGCCTTTTGCCCGGTCAGTATTTGCCACGGATTTGAAATGTTCGCCGAGGTTCCTGTCTGCGAAAAAGCTGTCGTTTCTCTTGTGCCCTATTGTTCTAGGTAAATAACAGTGAGAATCATTCGGAGACAAAGCTAGACAAATAGATTATCTTTTATCATGGAATAACGGGGAATTTTTACTGTAGGGCTTAAAACTCCCAACTCAAATGAGAAACTCAGAGGGGGATTGGATTCCGTTTTCTGTGGAATTAGACAGCAAAAGTTTGTCTTTAATAACCTTAAAGTAGAAAAATGGACGATGTATTCCCAAGCAGTCACGCATAAATTATTCAACATTTTACATTCGCGAAGTAGGCTGCACGTGCACGTTGTTGGTTTGCTTACCAGATCTTCAGATGGTGTTAAATTTAACAAGTAGATTTTCCGAATGTGTAAGTAAAACAATGAGGTCGACAATAACATCCAGCGGCAGCCTTTCAAAGGCCGCGGCCCCCTTCCTGAAAAACGGCAATTTTTTTGCTTTCGGTGAATAAAGACGAAGTAAAAGGCCATTGCTAATAATTAGCAGTTGATTATTGTTATTGCACTCATCATCATCACAATCACCGCTGCCATAATAACAGCAGACAACAGAAGAACAAAGACTATAATCACGACAGTAGCAAAAATAGGGCTGGTAATTGTGCTTTTATTATCTTCTTACGATAGCCCCATTGGCTTTTGGTCGATAAAAATCCCCACCGGGGAGATTCACATCCAGTCGGTTCAAAAAGTCTGAACTTCCCATCCTTCCCCACCAGCCTGTTCGGCTTACCATTGGCGGACGAAGTCTGTTGACTCGAGTTGTTCGTTACCTTGCAAAACAATAACAATCAGTTGGTAACCAGTTGAACTTGTGACCGAGTAGGAGTGGACTAAATAAATGCAGACAGGAAGTTCTTTTTTTGTTAGCAACGGGTTATAAATGACCGTTCGTCATCAGTTACAGGGATTTTCACCTTCCGTGCCTTTTAACTGTTTATTTTTTTTGTTTTCCACTCCATTACTTTTTACCTCCTAGTCTGAAATCACGCACACATACATTCCCATATAAAAACTGGGAACCTATATTGCCACTCCGCCTCCGTACCCGTCGCATAAGATGGTAGTATAAACAATGCTGATTGGGCGTCTATGCTGGCCAGATATTTCTCTTGGTTGAAGCTCCCCCAAGGCTTACCAACAATTCCCCATATACTCGCTCAAGCACAGGCGCACGTATGCATGTATCCGTTGTCAGTTCAGATGAGCTGAGTGATTGCACTTCCCAATTAGTCTACCGATTCGACCATGAGAAACTGCATTTATCATTTGATTAGCACAAATTAGCCCAGTTTCATTCGCCATGCATTGTTCACCCACCCTGAAATCATAGGGTAAACTCCAAATGGTCGTTGTCTTCGTCCGTATGAATGTCGACGTCGTGGTTGAACTTGTTTATCAAATGGGCATATATCAGTCTGTATACAGCCAATGCGATTGGATGCTACTGTATTCTTCCACACGATGTTTTGCTTTCGCGCTGGACTGACACCAGTGGCGAAAATTTTCTGGAGTCCGAAAGGAATCGCAATGTTCCGAATGGAAGAAACAAATCAACATGCGATTAAACAAGAATGTGGCCAACAGTGAGCCACTCTCGTCCGGCATTCACTGATTAGAACGGAGGGAGGGGAGATATAATCGCAGAAAGGAGCATATAAATCAAATAATGGTATCATCTTGAATACTGATTAACGATCTTGTACGTCTAATAAATGAAAATATGGAAAACATCAAAGCGGAACAAATAAGGATGGAATAAAACTTGTCTAGAATTTTGATCTTCCCTCCTTGTGGAATGAAATACATTTGACAAATGCTCAATATTTAGAGGTTCATTGATTATCGTATGATAGGGGGGAAATAAATGGTTAGGAATAGCCAACTCGTGTAGTGAATGTCGGTAATGCTGTAGCATCTGGCCTCTCCCAAATTTTGCAAATCGCTCAGTAGGAAGCTAATTACAAGAAGCTTCGAATGTTCACATTATGCATGTCTGGCTAACTAAAGGCTCCTGATCGTGAACTGAACCTCCCCATGTTGAAAGCAGTAACCGCGGCGACAAATTTTGGCTAAATTTTTTTAACTTATCAAGGATTAACTAGAAGATACTTCGTGGTAGCTCACTCTTGTTGTGAACACTCAACTGCAATTACAAGCTCAAAATACGTGTCACATGGGGTTATAGTAAAGGGCTGTGTCGAGTACTCTCATCTTTAGTCAGTGATTTGCTAAACATTACGGGCATGAACCTTGATATCCTTCGTCCTTGGCATCTCGACGAATATTCATCGTTACATGCATCACGCACTAATCGAACAGAAGACCTTCCTGCTGCTGGCCGCAGTGAAGAGCAGACAAATTTGTGAGGATGCCAGGTCGACTTTACGGTTTCAGACAGTGTCACAGTACCCGTCCATCTACGCTCTGTGTCTTGGTTGAATCCGAAATTGATTTGCCGTAAACTAGATTCACGTGCGATTTAGCGAGTTCATTTCTGAACCAAGCAATTGGGATGCCGTGTTGAATGGGACTTTAGTTTACCGTATTCGTATCGTTTGGTGATGGGTTCATACAGGGCTTTGTCGGCCAAAATTTGCCCGATCAACCTGATTGATGTATCGGTTTTTATAGATGTCTTTTTGCTTACAAATAGCCGAGGTTTCATTGTTGCGCGCAGTAACTTTATACCACCCACTTTACAAGCAACCAACGCAATCAAGTAGTTAACAGATTCTACTTTCGATAAGTCAATTTTGTAACAGTGTGCCTAAAATCGAACTGTGCAAATCAAATCAGGTTATATATCCAGTTATCACAGAACTTAATGTCTGGCTGATTATCAGAATTTTCATGGCTGCTGGAGGTGATACAATATTTGTCTTTTGTTTACAATTCACATGTGCAAGTGTGCAGAAACTGGAGACCTTCGCATGCGTCATTCCCATACATGGCTCGACCATGGTGTGAGACCCCTTTATTTTCAAGCTTGTCTTCGTATCTGCATTTTTGAGTAAAATCATCTTATCTGGTCAGAAACACCGAATGCTTCGTGCTGAATTTCCGAACGAAACTGTACGTCGTGATGAGTAGAAAAGGAAATATAAAAACGTACGGCAGAGGCATGGGACCCTACCTAGTCAGATTCTGTAGTTTCTGATTAAGATCATGCGCAATCGCCAATCGATTTGAGGAGTTAAATACGTCTCAGCACAACTCCAAAACCATTGGTAATCGTTTGTCCATTTTCCTCCAGCAGCTCACTTTTCGATTGACAAGCCAAGTAATTTTCCAACACCCGGTGGGCAAGTTCCTCTTGAAGATTTTCAGTCGGGTTTAGATTGAAACTGCAAGCGATTTATTCATGATCTTGGTACAGCATAGAAACAGACAATATTTTGTACTGCATGCATATTGGATGAGAGCATTACCATGCAATCTGACGGCTAGTAGTAATAGCCAAACCTGTTCTATCGCGTCATTAAGTACAGCAGGGAGTTTCACACTCTCAAATGTAACTGGCTAATTTTAGCCATAAGATGAGGGAAATCCTGAAAGTATAAATGTGTTTCAGTTCCCTTCTGTCCCTTGACCCGAGAACTTATTTTCTGTGATACCCCGGTAGTAGTCATTTTAGACGTGATCCATGTGTACGGTTATGTGTTTACAAGGGTTGGATGATAAAATAAGCATTCGTCAAATTTTGTAGGTCTGTGAAGTGATTGCTGAAAGCTTATAGCCCATGTTAAAAATAGACTGAAAACCTTTGGTGGCCCACTGGGATACCAGTTGTGCAAGCATAATGGGGCTTACCGATTGAATGGTAAGCCGATATACACCTTCAAGGGAAAATAAGGCAGTGCTACTCAAGCAGGAACCAAACGTTTTGCAAAAAATATGTTGGCGGATGCATCGAGCTCATCCAATGAAGTGGCGGTTGGACACAACTTCGACTGGCGAATATAAAATTTGAGTTGAGAAATCTCCCGGCTTTTTGTCACTCGTTTTCAGCGTGGGATACAGTTGCATTTGGATATTTTGCTTGTCACATTGCATTGTGCTCTCAAAGGTTCTGAGCGGATATGGCTCTGAAATAAGAGAAAAATGAAGGCGAGACCCATAATTTCGTGGCACATAGTTATTCTCAGGAAAGAATGATAATTGCCGAATGTTATGACGTTTACTGATCATAAGGTAGATAATATTTTGTCCACAGACAGTCACATCATACATGGACGTCGCGCGGACCTACTTCAGAAATCCTACTATACCAGACTGGCTTTTCTAATAGTCGCGAATTTGCGTCAGAGTTTGCTTAGTTATGCGTTGAAATCGTATGATTATTGCTTGTGATTCTACCAAGGCAAAATGAGCTCTGATTGGACTATCGCTCTTCCAAGCCTTCGTAAGTGCACACATGCAACACACACGCATATATATATGTATATATACAAAAACAGACAGATACCTTTGTTTTTGACAGCACATTGTCATGATTGCAATGGATTCTTTTGCATATCTCATATTTAGGGTGGAAAAAAGATAGCTTGAGCTCTAAGTAAATTATCGGCAGAAACATTGCTATGAATTTTGCCGAACCTGTTGAAAACCGGCCACACTTGAGTGCTGCCTTTTGCATTTGATTGTTGTGGATCGAAATATGGGCACCTGATTATGGGTAACGCATGCTGACCTACTGTTCCCCCAGTTCGATAATGAATGCCTCGGTTAAAGTTAGTCACCAGTATGAGTTCGCCGCTATCTGCGAGGGTTTTTGTATGAATATTAATTGGCCAGCTGAACGATGCTGACATCACCCGTGGTTGTAACCACCGTTGGAACAAGGTAAGCATTCATCAAAACTGGTCATTTTTCGCGAACGGACTTCGAAATTTCCTACCTTTTCCATCCCCACTGCACCAAAGACCCAGGCAATTAGCTTCGTCGAGGAGCGCGAACGTTGACACTCGATTGTTTACTTGTTAATGCTGACTTTTCATTTTTCAGATATGGATGGCCGATGCGACAATGCAACGGCATTTTCTCTTCCACCTCTGTTTTGCTAGCAAAAGCAATAACATTCGTTCTATTTCCTCTGTCTGACTCATTTCAGTACTGTCTGTCGAAACATAGGCGGCTGGATATAAACTGACTGAATTCCAGGTCAGAAACTAACTAACATAAACGACTCTATTATGTTAGAACACGTTAATCCCGACTTCTTGTACTTATGGCTGATGATGTTGGTTATGCGTGTAAAGCACCGATCGTAAGCGGCCAATTTGTAAACTATGTGCATTTCCATGTGAGTCTTCCTGGGGTGATTTTTGGATACTTTTCTCCGCGTTGCAGTTTACACCCTCGGAACAGAAACTTCCCCTGGAATAGAACTATGGTACGAATCACCAAGACCATCGACTGGTAGTCTCCCATTCTGGTTGTTAATTCTCGGGATCTGTTATCCAAACTTGGATTGGGAGAGTAATGGATGGACTGAGTTCTCTCCTTCTTAAAGAACTCTAAAAACGATCGAAGTTCATAGCCTATTCTACCGGTGAACGTATGCCTAGATGATCGTGCGGTTACCAACGAAATGGGCTATTCTGCTACCTAATCAACCTATTGTCTTCATAGCACATTCATTTTGGTGATAACAACATTTGCGCCCTGCATGATCACACTTTGGTGCTTACTTCAATACGGTGAAACGAGATTTGAATGGTTCCCTCGACTCCATTCCATGTACACTGAACGTCATTCGATCAGGTAAACTGCGGTGAACGTCACGCGTCGTTTGTTTGGTACCTGATCGTACCCGCACGAATCAACAGCCAACGGTGATTATAACAGAATTCTAATGGATTTGTTTGCAAAATGCTCGTTGCTCACAACCGTAGAATTCACGGAACCAAATGAATTCATTGTAGTCAACGGTGTCGAAACCTAATGAAAGGTAAAAGCAGGCAGATCACATTTCAGAAGGCAGTATGGTCGATAAATAGTTTTCTCGGCCTGAAAAACGTGACTAAATTGTTCCGATGAGTTACGGTGGTTTTGTTTTTTGTTGGTAGTCGGAACCGCAATGATTCGAGCAATAGGACGATGAATCTGTTAAAAATAACGGGATACAAGTTGGAGGACAAATTTTCAAACTTTGCTTTCAATATCTGACCTAGCTGCTCTAACTTTCGCGGAATGTTTTCATTCCAGTTAGGAATGAATGTTATCGGTGCTCATGGATTACTTCGGAACATCAAACTCGTGAATGGATGAAAACAAACACTGCTAGTCTTCAATCGTATTTTCTCATTTTGCGGTGGGTACATTTCGTAGTCTGAGATATTCTCTCACTGCCTGTCTTGACTAATTTCTGTTAAACATTTGGGCTACTGACTGCTGAATTTAGTTCACAGCTGAGGTTGCTCAAGTATTTTTTCAGAATTTTTCTCTTCTAGCAGAACATTAGGATCATTTCCGATCTTATGAAATATTTCACCATTCAGCCGCCTAATCCGTTTTGACCAAATGAAAGAAACAGCACAACATTTGTTCAAGAACTCCGGAGCATTATTTTCCAATTTCTTACGAGGTTCGAAAATTATTCGGAAATATAGCAAAGTCATTCAGCACTGCCATCTGACTGAAATGCTGAGATCTCATTCTGATGTGGATTAAAACATGCCCCAGTCGACAGGGGTACGTGTGCATGTTCGCACTTCGGGACATACTGAGCGCCTTCGTGCGAGAAGCTGCAAAAATCTCGAGATAAGGAAGTATATTTCCACAAAGTTCCGAAAAATATTGGTGTGCTTACTAGAAAAAGTGTATAAGTGGCGGTCAAACTTTGGGATTTGGCATTGTGAAACGCACTGGTTGCTCATGGGAGCGCTGTATTAGCAAAGACAACACTCGACACTGTATTGCTTAGTCGGAATGATTAATCAGACTGAATCCGTTCGGTCTAATGGAAGGCCGCGCACACCCATCTCATTCCAACTTGGATGCGAATTTTATCTTATACTAAATTGAGCGGCAGTAGTAGTTGATCGAAGAACTGATCAATTTCACTACCATAGGGATATTTCAGAGCTAATCTCACTGGACTGTACCTAAAACGGTCACTTCCAGATAGGTTCCCATTCCGTCACATCGTTGCGAATCCTGCAACTGCTAGCCTAGAACCGATCTGCTTCCACCCTACATGCCCATCTGACTACTTCATAAATAGATGAACCATGGACTAGTGAAAAAGCACAGAAACAGACAACTTTGCCGCTATTATTTCCCGGACAGTGGTATCCGTTAACCCAATCATGGAATGCTTCCGCCCATTTGGTGGAAAGATCTCATCAGTTTCTATGCCGAAACAGCCAACCACTTTCTGTGTGACTGACCAGCAGTGATTTACCAAAGCGTGTGATTCACTGGTAAAAAGAAATTTTGAGTACAGTTTGCAATAAATTGACATAATTCGATTTGTCACTGTAAGAGGACTTCAAAATCTATGGGGTTCTGACGTATTATCAAGACTAGCAGTTTTCGTAATGAAAATAGCTATGAAGAATAAAATTTTGCCCCTGTTACTCTCTTATCGTCCTAGAATTATCCTAAAACACTCAGATGATAATTGTTGTTTTTCCTATTACTGGCCTGGAATCATCTTTATTGGCCCTCAAGCAATGGAAACAACATAGGAGGTTTCTTCTAGGACTGGTTTCAGTCACATGTGCACACGCACACACACACGCACACGCACAATGAGAGAGAAACTACATTTTCTGTAATGGTCGACTGCAAATCATGTCATGGATATTCTTATTCCGCATGTAGTTTTGCTTGTACGGAAACCTTCGAAAAAAATCCTAGATGATGTCCGGACACCGGGAATTCTGACGCAAATCATAGAATGTAAGTAAGTTCCCCGTGCGTTCGCCTCTGTGGTCCTTGTTATCGTCTGGATAGTGCATGCAATGGGGGAGCTCACCATTCTAACCTTTGATATTAGCTCTATAAAATCAAACCTAAACTGGTTGAATCACACAGAAACCAACCTCGTTACTGCATGAAGAAGAAAAGCAAACTAGCACACCAATAAGACAAACTGTGTTGGTAGCACACGGATTGTATAATATATACCCACATATATATATATATATGCAAGATAATAAATGTCCAGAACGATCGCACGACTCACAAACCACGAGACGCTCTGTAGACTAAACGAATCATTATGCATATGATTTGTCCCGATAAATAGCCATTCGTGCTGCCAGTCAGCTTTCCAGTCAGTCAGACAGTCAGTCAGTTAGTTAGTGAGCCAGTATCTTTTTTTGCTGGTTCATCAGCACCAACCTGTCAATCATTCCGGTGACATGCAAGTTGCTCTGCGCGGTTGCTGTTGTTTTTCGTTCGACTTATCAGTCAATTCTGGTTCCAACCAAATTGGTTGGCTTTTGAATGGAATCATAAGAAATCAATTTAGAGATGGGAATTAACTCGTCTGTTTCGATGATAACGAAACGCTTTGTTGTGTTGTCCTCCAAAAAACCACTGTAACCGGAACAAAAAGAAGGGCGATGGACGTGAGAAAAAAAAACGTCAAGTTTATCGCTAGAATATCATTACTGTTCATGACAAACCAAAAATTTTTATCATGTAAATAAGGGATGCTAGTTTCTTTGTTCTTTCAAATTAATTGAAAAGCCCAGACACATGCATTCGTTCACGATAATCTCATGGTTCTCATATCAATGAGCAACGTGTTTAATCAACCGTGCTGATTGATATTACATAAAATTTCCTAAAATCCGAAAAGATCATGGCTGCAAAAATGCAAACTTCTATGTCCTAGTCAGCTTCAGCTATCAAGGCCGGATTATTGATGGTGTTTTACTGATACTTTTGTGACACACGATGGGTTCAACCGCAGTAGATTTTGGTTCAGACATTGTAGACGATGTGAATTTAAGTTTCGTTTCACGAGCTCGAGTCATTCATCCTAGTCAGCTGATTTTGGGCATAATGTTTTATCAGCATCTTGTCATTTTTGGCACGTGTCAATCACCTAGCTAAAAACAATGAAAAAAAAATAATTGCCTATTTATGGAAGTAATGACAACAGAGTAGCTTTCTGAAAGTTTTGTTGACTGAGCTTGGCTTTCAGACAGCAAAGGTTTCATCACCATCGTCAGTGCATAGGAATAGTTGATTGCAGCCTTCTGTATTTATGTTGTCCTTATCCTCTGACCTTCTGGATGATCTTGAACGTATGTCACGAATGTATGACCTTTAAATTTCGACGTCAGACCACCTGGCCTTTTAACCGAGAAATCCGGTCTTCTGTTTCTTATGCTTTCAAATCCGATTTCGTTATGTAAATATTCTATGAGCTCACTTTGTACTTATATCCGTGCCGAACTGGAAGTCATAATTACTAGGAGGGGGTCAGTTTTCAGTCTGTTAGTTTGCCTCTGCTTTTCTCTACTAGGTAGTGCTTTTGCTCCTGATCGGCCTGTGCTGGTGGCCCATTTCAGCGTGTCTATTGATAGAGTTGCATGAACAGTGCAGGGCTTCCTTGAATGTCCTGTCGTCGCTGGATCGGATTTCATCCAGATTGAAAGTGTCCTTGGTGATCCTCATGGAGTGGAACTCGGGAAAGTGGTTGATGTCTCTTTGTGGGTTGCTTTTGTTCGCCTATTTCTGTGGAACCATTCTGCCAATTAGACCGATGTAAATCTAGTCACATTCCATACATTTGACTCTTCATATGACAACCGTTTCGTCCATAGTTTTAAACTGTTCCTTTGGTCTTGAAATGAATCTTCTCATGGTTTTGAACTACTTGTTGATAAACGTAATTTGCCGAGGTTGTAGAAGTCCTACGGTAAGCTCTGGAAATTTTGAAGGATATGAATGTGTAGGCTGGTCTTGTGGAAAAGCATGCAACGCGCCGGTGGTGGGCGACTTTTGTCCTCGTCCACTGGGTCATATGGATAGAGGCGCTTAATTTTATGTGTCGTCGAATCAGCAAATAGTTGGGAAGTTTTAGAATGGCAGAACTTGTGGTTAGAATGCCTTCAGGCAGCATGTATGAAGGAAATCTATCAGAAATCACGGTTTTGCCACAGTTAGTCGACCTCCATCATCTAACTTTAAAAGGTCATGTGTGAAAAAGAATAAAAGACTTATTTACAGCAAAACCAATTGGGTAATTCTGAAGTTGTCATGTTCCTTTATATTAATAATCAATAGTTCTTCCTTTGTTTTTTGATACTTGTATCAGTTTTCTCGTCTTGGAATCAACCAGTTTCGTTGTGAAGTCATGTTCAAATATGTGCTCTATCGAATATTGCATGTTAGACTACAGTGGCCAATGAGGGGTAGCCCAATGACTTGTTTATCAAAACGGCAAATAAGTTTCCAATAGCATTCAAATCTGTACTCTTGGGAGGGACGGGGTGAATAGATTGGGCTTTGGAGGTCTGGAGTCATTCGCCAGTCTTAAAGGTAATAACACTGAGTCCGATACTCTTGAGTTAATATGTTTAATATTCTCTTATAAAAAATGACTTGGGGCATTGTTCTGAAAGATTATTACTTGCTTTCGCTAAATCTGAGGAAGGTTTTCATGCACAGAGAGATGAAATTCGAGCTCTTCATCGCACCTTTGATTGAGGTCCAACGACAAGGCTATCCATGTTTTATTTCGGCCCAAATGAGAAGTCTTGATAGATACCAGACTTCTTGGGAAGTTCTTTCCACAAATGACTTTTTAAGGCTCACCAAGACTTACAACAGAACATACACTTATTAATAAAAACCAATCACTCACTATTTGAATTCTTGGGCTAAGTCGATACGGGTCTTCTTGTGTTACTTTTTCAACGTCGGCTTGAAATCAGGTGACAATTGCCTCAGTTCAATTTTTTTCATCCTTCACTGCATAAGAGAACGGGAATGATTTAACAAATCGTCTTTAGTTTAATCGCACACGATGTCTTCACATTTTGTGCTAATGGGCTTCCAACGTCCTCAGGCCGTTCTCGTGAGCTTTCTGCTACCGAATATTCGATAATTCGTGCTCTTGTTTAAGTTAAAACAATCGGTTACAAAAACTCCAAGGTTGTGGGCTAACACAATCCTAGCCAGGTCCTTTAACATGAGATAATGAGAAACTTTGCCCTTGCATTTGCTGGGATTCATTATCATGGAAGCAACACAAATCTTTAACACGATGCATTCAAAAATCCCTGATTTCAAGATTCACGTTCATGTAAATTAACACATCTTTCTTATTGATGAATAGTTATTAATGATGCATCTTTAAGTTAGCATAGAATTTTGTTTGGCTTCCAAAACAAGTTATTTCAAAAGATGACATTTTGGCAGAAGGAACAAGTTCTGCAAAAATGCTGGTTATCTAGAGTGAATCATAATATCTTTTGCACTAATTTTGCGGTTTTTCACCTTCCGTCACATCTTCCTTTATGTTCAAATTTATTTACCGTGACAACTAAGGTCGTGGATGTTCAAAGGTTGACGACGCGGTCCGGAAGCGACTTCAACCACTCAGAATTGAGAATTTTGTGGAGGTTCTATCTACCTCAAACAACCACGAATTAGTTATTGAGAAAAAATTTTATAATTGATTACATACGACTGTATTTGTATCTATTTAGAAGAAAGATCCTTCGGTTCGATTGTGATTTTGGACTGTTTCTGTCGTTTACTCCACTTTTGATTTCTCGTGTGAAGCTCCTGGGATATCCGCTGCGCTTGAACATGGTGAAAAGATAATTTTCCTTTTGAATTTATAGCTGTTTTTGGTGCAGTACATTTTAGTCTTGCTGGGCAAAGTCTGGATATATGATCTCTTATGGTCATTTGGCAATTATTAGGAAAACGCAATATGTGATTTGCGTTCGTTTTTCAACTCAAGTCACCCAGTGCTTTGTGCATCCGGAGGTGAATGAACTTCCGGCGCAATCGAAGAAAACATATGACAAATAGCTGGAGTGATTGAAAATAAATATCATCACACATGAATGGCTTGATAAAACATTGAAGGAGAATAAAGTGCGCAAAAGACCGTAAATGCAAGTGAGCTTTGAAGATCATTCATTAGATTCTCTGAGTTATAAATACAAGGACAAAGTGCAGATCGTTTCTATAAGCACAGTCACGAGAAGGGAGGAGCATAAACGTGACACGAGTTGAAGAATGAGCAAAAGTCTTTGACAGCGCTGTGCGAAGACACTGGCTGCTACTGGACAGCACAGCGTCTGAAAGTCCATGGCGACATCAAACAGATTTTGAACAATTTAATCCGCACGTCCATCTTCTTTTGATAATACCACAAAGTGCAAGTAATTTTAAGGGGTTGGACGAAAAGGATAAGGTCGTTCCCTTCCAATTTAGGAAAGAATGCTGGGTAGCATGAGAGCCAGAGGTTCGGAATGCATGAAGTGACAAGCTGAATAATGGATATTTAAGGGACGGTGCACTTTGTCAGAATAAAGGAGAAGAGGAGTCAGGGAACCTTGATAAACACAGATTCAACATGCACTGTCTGAGAAAGATTGCGGGTTAACCCTATCCCGAATTAAGGGACAGACGGATATTTTTCGAGTTTTAGTGACTAATTACTAGCAACAGGAGGTTACCGGAGACATGAATTCAGGAAACCACAGTGAAGATTGAGGGGGACATTAGCGCGTTAAAAAACTAGCGCTAGGGAACGAGAGGAAAACCAGTTTATTCAACTTATCGTGTAGATTACTAACAGTACCTTTAACTTTGCGAGAACGGTGAAACCAGCGTCGTCTGCATGTATGCAACTAATGAAATTGTAGAAATAAAGAGCATGTTAACTTAAAGACGGAGGCGAAATGGACGGAGAAGGGCCGCTTGAAAAAAGTGAGCAGTGGATTATTCTTACCGAAAGCAGAAAGGGGAGTGCGGTTGTAGAAATAATCACAAGTGATATTTGAAACATTTGGATCAGTGCCATTTTCACGGAGGATCGGAAGAAAAGAAGCACGATCTAGAGAGCCAAAAAGCACCAACATAGTCAAGAAAAGCAAACCCTACGATCAAGCAAACAAGCAAATGATTGAAAAATATAGTTGGCGATATCCGAGTTAGACTGAAACTTTACACGCAAACTGCGTGGGATGAGGGATCTGACCCACGGTTAAGATAGGACCAAGAAGGGGTTTCATTAAAAACAGGACCGGTACTCATCAGATCATTTCTTGGGAAATTATTTTATTCCAAAAGGTTTCCACTGGTAGAGGATGGTTACGGTAGCGACATAAATATTACAAAATTTATTAGTGGATCCGAAAGGTGAGACACATGCTGTGATTAGTAAAGGAGAAAATTAATCGGACCCACGAGATTCATTGATTCTCATTTTCAGGATGAATTTTTTATGAAGTGAGGTCAACTCGTTAGGAATGACAAACCGGGGGAAAGTAAGGAGTGGCTGGATCTTTTTCCGGCTTGACGCTTGAGTTCTTGGACGTCACGCCTTGATCTTAATTTTAAGCTGTATAGCTGTCTTAAGACTTACCAAATCTTGCCTTGGCTTTTATTACCAAGGTGACCGCCCTCACACTGTGCATTCAGCAGCCTGATCTTAATAGTGGTACCATCCTTATACTCACATCCCTGGCTAAACGAAGTCGTTTTAAGGAGGAAGACAAAAATGTGCCAGATCGGACGTGATAGGTCTCAGCGTGGCAGCAAATGTCGTAGCAACCAGTTGGATATCCACAGTAATGTGACTCACCATGAAGAGGAAGACTGGAAAGTCAAGGGGACCCACCATATCGTACAGCATATTAGATTTCACTTGAGAGCAAACACATCTAGTCCAAATAAGGTTGAAGAATATGGATCGGGTTAGGGAATTACTTTTGCAATAAACAGTGGGCTGAACAAGTAAAGTGCAATGTGCAGACATTCTAATGAGAGCGCGTTTGCAGGCAGGGGACATACTAACTGAACAAGTTAACTGAAGTCTGGTCAAGAAAAGCGTCGTTACGGGCGAGAAACTTTACAAGATTCAGGAAACTTAAGGAAAGTAAAAACGAAATATCAGATCTGTCAATGTCATCAGCAATAACAAGCGAGGAATGGTCAATGCAAATAATGAGATTGTTGGATAGTTCACCTGCAAATTATTTGTAATTGCGCATCTGGTTATTACGAGCAATGAACATTTTTACGAAAATAATGCACCAAAATGAACCAAGATAACGCCGTTTGCAGCGGACGGGGGAACAGCTGTTTTCAAAGCTGTTAAAATGAAATAGTGAACAAAGGAATTTACACTACCCGCTGTGTATAAACGTCTTGACAAGGCCTCTTCTATTTCCCAAAGTTAAGCAATACTTGCCCGTGGAAGCATTGTTCTGTCAAGAGGAATTACGCTGTCATTAGTGTCTGCATGTAACCAACTTTCGTGCAAAAGAATGAGCCCAAAATGTCTAACTTCATTCCGTGAAACTGCGTTTTCTAACATAGACCGTGTATTGCTCCAATCAGTGACACCTTACAAGAGCCCTCCATCACGGTCGTTGCTTTCTTAGACATCAAAGAAACCCTAGAAGCAAGCGTTTAACTAGATTTCTAGAGGAATATCCAGAACCGCTAAATTCAGTAGAACCCGAGAACATCGGTAGGAAATTCAAAGGTAATGAGCAAGTAAAATTATTCGGAGCAACACTGGTAACTTTCAAAGGCTTCGCCAATAAGCCAATTGTCACTGGTTTTGTTAGCATCTCGTTGGACTAAAGCGTCCCACACAGAGAGCTTCCTATACTTCCCGATTTCAACAATGAACATGATATCTAAGAGACAAGACTTAAACTTAAGTATAAGGACTTAATTAATGCGAGACATTACGGTCAATTGCGCGTACAACACAGCGTGTGACCTCAGCTGGTGTTGAAATGTTACGATTCAAACATTGAGCTAAACCACAGTGACTTTTTAAAATCTATCAGCCTGAACTGTGACGAGCACCAGTTCATACACATTATTTGCACCATTGGAGTAATATTCAACAAGTATTTTTTTAAAAACCAACCTGGTTATCGACGGCTGGGTCCTTTTGGACAAGGCTGAACTGTCATAGGCCAGTGAGGGGACATGTAGTTAATTGTGGTGCTTCAGGAATAGCCACATTCTGTTAAAGGATTGTGCGAAGCAGTTCACGTCATAAACACATGAGGAAGTTGAGTAGACAGAAATAACCCGATAAGGCTTGTCTTGGTAACAGGAGTAATGCAAGTGAAAATGAATGCATTACCACAAACAAGGAGATTAACGAAAAAATCCTAGATAAAGTCAGATAAGAGTAAAACAGATTTGGTAAAATATATAGGGATTTTTAGTGGTTGTTTTCTGTGGAATAAACAAACAGATTATCATTATAGATATCAGCGTGAAACGATGTTTCAAATACGTTAATACCAGCGGAGACACAGAGATTCGAGCAAATTGTACCAGTTTCTTTCTGCACACAGAATTACTAAACATTCAGTGGCAATCCGTGTTAATCAATCGTTGCGTTCGATGGATTTGCTGAGAAGTACCGCTGTGTTCGGTTAAATGTACGGCACTGCCGGTGAGTGTTAACTTAGTGTGGATTAGATCTTTGTACTGAGGATTTAAAATCAATCAGCTTTGATCTATAGCTGAAACATATCACTGCAACAAATCAGCACGTGACCAATCAGTATTTCTGTTGACTACGATTAGGTCATTCAAATTGGCGATTTCATTGGTCTGCACACATTCCATATTTGGACTGCAAAATTGTAACAAGCGCGTTGTGATCTGCTATAGTGGATTCGATTGTTCTGGTGTTGATGCCGGCTGATGCGCTTACTGGGCTTCATTTGACTTTGATTTCTCTGTTTCTGTGTTTTTCAGGTTGGTCACACAACCTGTTAGATGACATTTGTTTCATTGTATGCTACAAAACCAAATAAACAAGTATCATCTGACCATTTCTGTCCAATGGATTCTGTCTCCACCTCGTGGGTCTAATCAAACCGGAGTTTCGGTATCGTAGCGGGCCAGCCTTTGGCAACCGTTTTAGTTAGTATTTTGATAGGGCTTTGATAACAAAAAATTGCTAGATTAACCACTGGATTAGGTTAGCCAAATTTCTTTCCACTCCGGCATAAGTTTCAGATTTCATGAAATCCCCTTGAAAAACAACGCTAGATCGAAAACAGTTCATGCAAACTAACTGCGTCTGATCTCAGCGAAACAACAATGGTTCAAACTGGATCAACTCGTGAGTTGGCTGAACGCCGGTACCTTTTCAATTCGGTCTGCTAATCACACTGTAATTGATCGAGTCGGACCAACCTAATGGAATGTACAAAAAATCGGCCACTTTTCAGTTTTGCGATGAACAAATTAAAAAAGAAAGTAATGTCTGATTTTTTTACTGCCGTAGAAGCTGAGTGGAAGAGGGCCGAATATATTCCTTCTGACATTAACGACAACTGGCTTGAAATTCGGAGAACAACTTCGGTGACTGATAAATGTACAGTAGCCAAACTGGTTTGTGACAAAACTTCTGGCCAACTCGAAGCAAGCAACGAAAGAAAAGCTGCTAGCCAGATGAAAGGTTTGACCAGGGAACAAAACGTATTGAGCACATGGCGATAGGAACTACAAAATGAAACAGAATAGGTTCCCCAGAACGAGATAAAATAGCCATTAACGTAGTTTCGATAATAAAAGGACAGCTTTTTTGATAGTTGTAATTGCCGTTGAGTGTTTTAAAAGTAAGCTGAATCCCCAAGGAAGTGGGAATGAAAGTACAATTGCCTCCTCGTTTCATTGGATGGGAGAAAATGGAGTTTCTCATCTGGTGGCCGCAGGAAGGTTTTTACTGACGTAACAATGGAAAAAAGAGCCTCATTGGTGTGTAAGTGGATCAATATCATACTACGAGTTGGTTGGGCTATGGCTCCATTCTTACTCTTACGTGCGTCTAAGCTGTTCGCAAGCGACAAATGGTAGAACCGATTGTCTACAGAAGCCGGAAGTTTCACTATAGTCAGACACTCTTGCGATATGCTGCGGGTACACCAAATTTGGCTTTCGCCTTAGTGAGGCAAAAGCGTGGAAACGGAACCATTCGGAAAAAGGTAAAGCGGTCACTGGTGGGAGAAAACTTTCGTTTTTAACTAATAATTTATTACCAGGCTAAGAAAGTTTAGAAATTCAAGAAACGCACAAGAGAGATAATGGCCTGGGTGAGCTAAGTAGCAATCTTGAGGTGTACGGTTTGGCACACGTTTGGGCAACGCACAAGTTTCAACTTTGAGTGAAATATCAATGATATTGTTGGAGAAAAACCCCCTAACGGCAGTTGTCACTTAGGTATATCCAAAACTAATTGACTCAAGCTATCTGTGAATAAACGCGTTGCATTACCATTAGGTGTATTCTCATCAGACTGGATCATTGGTGTTCCCAGAATGCAGCACAAGGAGATGGCCATATAACAAAATTCGTCTTTTATGCTATTCCAGTATTAAGCCCTGGTGAATGATTGGGAATCACTTTAAGTAAACTATCAGATAAAAAGAACCGGTTGGTCAAACTCTTCTTTTCATACGACAACAAAACTATGTAGCTTCTCACGTCATTTCGCGGTTTATTCATAAACATTCCAGTTAAGGTAAGGGCAAACATTCGTGTCACTCGATTCAGCCGGGACGTCTCCTAGGAAAATATTGGTTGACACAGAATCTCAGCTTTATTCTAATGCCAACGGGAGGAGGATGTTTCGGAACTCAGATCCAACAAAATGTGGCAGTTCTAAATTGCTTCTACGAAGTTCTGGAACAAAGGAAAATACAGCATAAAAAGCAGAAATCAACCTCGGATGGTCTTAGCGATTACGTGGGTGATGGATGTGAAACCGAATGTCATCCAACTGAGAAGGAATTTATTGTCACGCTATTTCGGATAAATCAGAAAGGAAGGATTTGTAGATCAAGAAAACGCCAAAATTGAAGCCACCGTAACATACAGAATTACTAACTGAATCAATGAGAAAACAAGCAATATATCTCTAGTGTACTGCAGTAGCTTACCGTAGCATATGGATTGTTGTCCATGCAAATAAATCCACGATTTCATCCCTGTTAGTTTCTTGGCCTAGGCACAAAAATCAGCATTGCTTCATTGCTGTTTATAGAAGCAATAAAAGAACCGTAATCGAACATGGAGAGCCTATTTTACGACCCCCTGGCATGACTAAAGCCAACGGAATTGATTTTCTGACCTTCAACTTATATGAACTAATGAAGTAGTTTTACAAGACATTGAGAATTCGATTTTTAGAACTTCCCTGCTTGCACATAATGTAGGCTTCATCTGCCACAATTAAATGATATTCATTAACTGTTGTTCTGTTCCAGGGGATAAAAACTGTGCTCGAGTACACTCACACGAACACGAGCAGACTAGCGGTAGACACTAGCCAAAAATCCATTACGATAGACAGTGCGGAGTAATTTGACAGATTCACTGATCGAATAAAGTGACAATGGTTATTTAGGTTTCCGTTCACTTTTCATTAGTCTGGAATTTCCAAACTACGATAGATCTACTTATTGATTCAGCTTAACGAGACTCATTGGCTCCCTAGGGAATATTCCAATAGACTATTGTGATGAACAATTACCATGATGCATGAAAACCATCTATGAATTCTGGGTAAAGAAATTGAGTGAATGACTCGCTCAAACAAAGACTTGCTTATGTATGCAACAGAGCTGCATTAGCCGAAATGGAAACGGGTAAAGACTTGGATTTGACCCTGGGCTACTATGATCGACATACACACCACATCGATTGTAACAAGAAATTTGGGCATAGAACCCGGAGTCTTCATTTCTCTTTTTTCCCCGTTACGTTTCTATTCTTATGAATTACATTTCCCCGGCCGACAGAACCCCAGAAAAGCAAGATTTTGAGTCACTCAGGATCTGGGCATTTGAAAAATTTTGAACGAACCAACGATTAGTCACACGAACACAGGACCAAACAGAAATTTCCGGAACTGTTATTCTTTCGTAATTGTGTGTTTTTATCGACTAATTTCCATTGTGACTTCGAGTATCAAGAAACTGAAACTTGGGATTTTGCCCAAAAGACCAATAGCAAACAATTTGTAAGCGTAACATCCGATTATCTACTGTGTGATGGCGAATTAAAGAAATTGTTGTGTTAAATTGCAGTAGCAAATCAGCTAAAACCTCCAAGTGCGAATGTCAACAGAGGAGTAGATCTGGAGTGCAAAAGGAACATCACCATATTTAATTAATTCCAAAAAGATCAGCTCTGACACCAAGTTCTTTTTGTGCAATCTAATAGTGAAAATGTTGGAGACGAAGAAATTCCGACTTCGGGTGAGCAGGCAGAAGGGTACTTTGGGCAAAGCATTTTCTCTACTTCCGTGGGTTATCATAACCATTTAGCCCATGCATTCTCTTTTGCCGGTATTCTCTTTTTAAAACAAAATACGTTCGTAGATAGTTCTCAAAAGAGCTGAATTTCCCAAGTTCAAAGTATTCAAATTAGCAAAAACATATCATTACTTATATTTTGCCAGCCTGTTGGAGACCGATGAATAACTTCGGTTGGCGAGGAAATTTTTCTGCATGGAGGGCATCCCTGTGTGCCATCATATTGCATCTTCAGTGGCCACTGAAAACCTAACAAGTGCATCAGGAAAGTTGCATGTGTTCGTGTCATCACAATCATACCAAATCTTAACATCGTGTGGAAGCTTGTGCTCTACCACGACCCAAATCACATGATAGTTCGTCTCATGTTGCAGATTACACCATGCCTGGAAAATCAATGGGTAGAGACCTGACGAAGAAGTCTCCAGGTTCTCAAGTTTGTGGGTTGATTTTAGCTGACAGCTGAATGAAGAAAATCAATTGATGGATAATTTATCCAAACAAATTGACTCCTACTCTCTACCGCCTGCTGCCTTGCGCACGATTTCTTCCTAAAATTAAAGCTTCGGCTGAGAACCTCAAGTGTCTTATTGCTCAGGGGATGAACACTTTATACCACTTACCAATTTTTTTCAAAACTGTCAAAATTATTCTGAATTGTGTCGTTCAGTTGACTTTGTTTGATTTCGTTTGTGTAGGCTTGGAACGTGCTCTATTTAACATGGGCACATTTATGACTGCGTACTGGAAGGGGCACTAATTGCCTATGTATTCATTCACAATTTGGGAGTAGATGTACTCTTGAGAAGTCCTGTGAAACAAAGGCATGTTTCTACTCAATTCCAAATAGTTTTTGATATAATTCCGAAATAGTGCTCCCAATGTCATAGAAGTGCCCGTCCAAAGTTTCCAGCAAACTACGAAAATACTGTGCATCTCATTCTGTACTGGGTGACGCGCAAGATAAGCGGGATCAGGCTGATCATTACTTCAAGCATGAGGGACAGTGATAAGTGAGCCACTGCTCAGAGTTCCCTCACTGTGTCAACGCTCCACTGCTTTATTGGTAAGAATTTTGAGTCAGAGGTTCCGGTCAGGTTTCTCCAAAAAAGCCAAGTCTGCGATTTCGACAGCGGGGAGGCATTATTCACCCAAATTCCTAAAGCACACACTTTCTGCCTTACCAAACTTCGTTCTTCCATTAAAGTCTACCAGGAGGAGGCTGTGAAAAGTCGCACTTTCATACATTTACCTGATGGTAGCAGCATAGGAAGGCGGGAGAAAGTCAAGTGCACTGCTTAAACCCACGTGACCTCCATTATCGGAGCATTTGACCAGATAGGACGGCATGATTCCCTAGCTAGAACTGTTAAAGCGCCCGAATTAAATGCACGCGATTACCCCGAAACAGGTGTTCAAGCCTGACTAAAGCACATCAACACTTTTCCGTCTCTGAGCTTCAGGTGATTCAGTTCAAGTGTTCGTGGTCATGATGTCACTGGTTACGCTCTGAACACGACAGCCGAGCATGCACTACTAGACAGGAGTCCGGCCAACAGCCACTTGTGTGTAATTCGGGTGGATGTCACTCACCGACTGCGCCTTTCTTGAGTGCGAAGGAAAGTTCTACTGGAACTTGCCCGAATTACATTTAAGTGTGCGCTCGACGAAGTTAGTAGTTTTGCTGTTGATTTCAACTCGATAATTGGCTGCTTTAGGCAGGGATAAATGGGTATCGGATGTCCATTCAATGATCATGCCAGCCAAACCAATGACGGTGATCATCTCATTCAGGTATGTTCCGATAGTGGACTGTTTCTGGCTAACATAAACCGTTATTCTAAAAAGACAAGCTCTCCTGGCGCTGTTTCACGCCCTCGCAGTGTTGGTTACATTTCGATCATCTTTCCGATGTTCACCAATAGTGTGGATCAACTGACGGTTGTGCGCTAGTGTGGCACACATCTAAGAACTCGGATCGTGCTTCGGTTCGGGCTGGCTTTTG
Organism: Fasciolopsis buskii; assembly: GCA_008360955.1. Lineage (NCBI taxonomy): Eukaryota > Metazoa > Platyhelminthes > Trematoda > Plagiorchiida > Fasciolidae > Fasciolopsis > Fasciolopsis buskii. Next base: position 61,276 of record LUCM01002136.1, on the reverse strand, counting down.
TTTGCGCCTAGTCTGTGGTCTCATCAACACTGAAACTATGCCTATTGGACGACTGTTTCTGAATGATATTCGCTGACAAATTTCCTTAAGAGCTCATAGAACGGCTTTCACCACAACGAAATGCCCAGAGTCCAAAAAAATATGGAGAGCAGATCAGCGAAGTCGAAATCTCGGCGACAACCGCCAAGCAACGGGGCCATATCAAAAAAGATTTTTCCATCGTTAACTGCTTTACTGGAGGGTTGTTTTTCCGTCCTCTATCCTGATCCCAGAGTAAATAAAGTCTACAAGCCCCTGAGATAGCTGATCAGCAGTTTGAAAACGACTTCGAGCAGAAATTAATAAGATTACGGGTATCCACAGCAACCGGAATCTTTACCAACCAATTGAAAGTACTATTCCACGAAGGCCAGACTTAAGTGAAGTAACCAGGGTCACTGATTTACCTTGAGGAACTCTATCTGGAGCGTTGGACAGAGGATTTCAAGGAACTGTTTATTTGGTTCAATTTGATATTGGGGCTTCCCTCTATACCTTCCAAGGAAACAACGCCGGTGGATATCAGCCCATCATAGGAGATGTAGTTTATGCGTAAGATGAGTTTCAATAAAATGCATAACGCAACTGGACCAGACGGACTGCCTCTGTCCTTCTTCAAGGACACTGGCGAAGTACCAACATCTTAGTTAATAAAACTGCTGGGACGGGGCTGGGCAAGGCAGTAGATATATACGGAATGGCGTGAATCCGTGACAATACCAGTTTGCAATCAATGTTTAACCCAGCTCTACATAGAAAAAGGGAATTAGTTTGGTGACAGTAGCATTTAAACAAGTTGTGAACTTTGTTCTCTGTCATTTATTTAGTGCAAAAGAACGCTGGTTGTGTCAGAATCAGATCAGTTTATGACCGGATGGTGTTATACCGATTAATTATTTCCTACTTATCTACTTTTGGAACATAGGCTCTCCTTCCGTGGAGCCTTGGTTTCTGTCTTCCATGGTTTGATAGAGATGTTCAGCCCAGTCAATCGTGTAATACTGTGGTGCTGCCCTTCGCCAAAGGGCGTGCCAGAGAAATTCATCTCTGTCTTCCTCCTGTAATATCCAAACAGCCGAAGAAGAGTTCGTGCATATAAATATCGTTCAACCTTAGTACACCGTCACAGGTGATGTTGCTCAAGGTTGATTTCTCTCTCTGTTTTTATTCAGTTTTTTAACTGTGACAGGAATAAAGGAGGTCGCATCCTCAGGTGTGACTGGCGGCCTCAGTATTCAATCAGAATGTAAATTGTCCGACTTGAACGGCTTGAACCAGAACTCTGTTGTTACAAGGAAAGGATTGGACGGAATGGATGAGTTGAACTACTCGAGTAGTTGCATCGCAACACGTAGTGGCATATCGGAGGAATTCTCTCCTTGCATACAAAGGGATGGATTGGCGCATCTGTGGCATCGGAAAGACATTCGGTGAGCGACCAGAGGTCGAGTATACATAGCAGAAGTAAGGCTGGTATTGCTCTCCGAATCCCAAAGACAGCCTCTAAGAGCAGATATGCGAAAACTTTTGGTGTTTGAACAGTTTTCTTCGCATTATTGGTAGAACATGGTAACAGGATTGTTAGTAACTCACGGGTTATACGTAAGATGCTGATCCCTAGGGCTCAGTCTTCAGAGCAAGTACTAAATGTGAACAGATCAAGGTGGTTGGGTCATATTTTGTGCTTATCCTTTGAGTGACTGCCCTGTTGTATGCTGTTACTCGAGGCAGGTAATGGCAGGTAGATGGTGTGAAACCGTCATTCGGTGACAAGATAAAAGGCACAAAAGCCCCAACCAATGGAATGGTTCACTTAACTCGTTCACTTCAGGTTCACTTAACCTTTTGAGGTAGGGTCCAAGAGAATCCCCAAATTGAAGGTTGAAGACAGTAAATGATATGGCTCAGTGTCAAAGCCAGTAGCATTTCTGCATCCGAAATCTCTTCTCTTCTGGATACTTGTTCAACCCACTATTTCGTAGTCAACTTTCAATATTTCTCTTTTTTCCTCCCTGAATGGGTGATGGTGTGAGGTAGCAAACAAGGCCCAGGTGCACTGGTCCAATGATTAGTTGTGGTATCAGTAGTAGTAGTAGTAGTAGTAGTAGTACTGGCATTAGTATCAATAGTAGTAGTAATAGTAATAGTAACAGTACTAGCAAATACTCATCCTGCACAAAACAATGTCATATATGGGAAATCATATGGGGAATATGTTGTTTTCAATTGTTTCAATTCTTTGATATTTTAACAGAAATTCTATTAACCCATAGGGTGATTTGGTCCGAATTCAGCAAACAAATGAAAATTTGACCATCTTTGAGGAACCGCCATATTTGAGATAGCCCTAAAGTTGCCAAAAATCGAATTCAATTTAGGGTCGAAATGATCAGTTTGTTATGTAACTGTTGCTGATAGTTGAAGTTGAAGTTTAGCTCTCTTTTGAACGCCATTCAGTTCGCGTAATCTAATTGATTAATTGAACCACTGATCTCCTCATTCCTACCCACTTGTTATGATGAGCCATTAGGAATTTCTCCCCGTTTACGTTTTGATCTCCTGATCTGTTTGCCTGCGCGATTGGCCTTGAAAGACATTGATTTTACTTGGTTGATAACTGCCCCGGTCATACTGCGACACAAAAGTCTTTGTAAAGTTTATTTAAATTTCATATCTACTTTTTTGGAGTGACTTTAAGTTTGATCAATCTTGTACTGCATCATCCCACTTATTCCGATTTGTATAGAGCCATGATTGAAGGTAATCAAACTGTCACGGCTTTTAAGATTGCCGCACAAGTAAATCTACCAGCTCTTCCAGTGTAACTGCAGTTTAGACGAAATTAATGAAAAGCCTACAAATGTGCTGTTTTCTGTTGCATTTTATTCAAAACAACATCTGCCTGCTTGCTTGTTCGAATGGATCTCTCGGCCACCTGCTTATTAGTCGAACACAATTTTTCTCCGCTTCACCATAACATATGCATCACTTAGTTACGATTTTTCAGACTGAATAGAATCTATCGTTGTTCTCAGCCAAAAGGGAAAAACTGCATCTTATGGTTTTTGTTCAGATTGCTTATGGAATAATTGCAGACATCTAAACGCATCCCAAGGTCATGAACATCTGGCGGGTTTGAAGCACACGGAAACAGACAGTGTAGTTTGGCCTATGGTGTGTAGCGTGCATAGTGTTTCAATGTGCTTCGTCTGGAACCACTGTGAGGTGGAATCAATTAAAGAGTGCCACTTTATTACTACCATAGAGGAATGAGTTTAGTGTGTTCATACAATCTGGTCACAGTTTCAAACGGCTTTGCAGGCTGGCAAATTCGTAATTCACAAATTACCATTCTTGCGATTGACTAGAACCTAATCAAGGTCACGAAATTGTCCAACTGTTATTCCCCCAAATGGTGACGCATTTTCCCGACAGACATGAACTAGTCAATTCCAGTTCTGTCCACCGTGCATAAATATCAAAAATCCTTATCAGGATTAGTGATTTTCTCCCTCCATCAACGTTTTCCTTCGCAATTTAGGTTTTAGCACTGAAATGTCTATTTCGCTGGGTAAGGCAATGCAAGAGAACGCCAACTTTAGTGATAGAAAATTTTACCCGTACTCTTTCGACAACAGATTAAGGGAAATGAGGGAAGATAAAGCCCAGTAGTGCGGGACATGCGTAAACTCAAAGATTTGATAAGATTTATTTCCTTGAGATCTTTCCTGTGACCTAAAGGGTAAGCAACAAAAAGCCTAAATTTTTAAGGGATTTTGGCTAACTTGCCAGAATCTAGTAAAGCTTTGTTTCTGTTTGGCAATGCCAAGGTACGTCTATAAATCTTGGTACTTGAATGAAACAGCTAGGAAAGTTAGGGTGATTGCTACTTCCCACGGGTCAGAATACAATGCTTTAACAGTTAGATGGGATATTTGGTCAAGCTGTATGGAAACGGCCAGCTTGGAATTTCGTGATGCTATCATGAAGGTCAGAAAGTTGAGTGGCGTGGGTAAGACAAACCGAACATAGTCATTTGCATATTTGATACAGAAGTTTTCATCCTAGGCAGTGATAAAGGATACAGGCTGAGAGACTGAGACGGCCAGTAACAAATGAAGACTAGTCGTTATTGTGACTTACAAAATGCGGCAGGAAAGTAAGGGTGCCTCAAAGTCCTAGTAGAGGAGAAAGGAGATCAACTTGCTCTGGACGAAACATTCGTTCCGAGGCGACGGAGACATCAAAGATACATCAGGAGTATCGATAGGCCGGGGGATGGAGACCGGAAACAACTAGTAAAGGGTTCACATAAAAGAGAACCAATTTTTTTAATACACGGCAATAGTGGCAATAAAGGGGAATTCGGAAGGACTGCTCTCGTAAACGGGATGTTAGCTGTCAGCCTCCAGCGGCCAGGAATTCCTTTTTCTCTTAGACATAGGTCGATAAACACAAAAGTAAGGAAGAGATTGGTCGCATACAGCTTGATAGCTATACTGATTGGGCCGTCCGATTCAGATTTTGCCATAATAAGCTGGGTCAAAACTAGAAAATAAACACAAAAGAGAAAAATTATCTTCAGTGATAATCGAACATTTTGTCCAAAAATCGTGTGATCACTAATGTCCAAATAGGAAGGCTTGCATATGAATGAGGTTCCACAACAATCCTTCAATAATACCCAGATCTCTCGGTTGTTTTATGCATCAACAGACTGAGTCTAGAAAAGACTTCCAACTGCCGAGTAATCCTCGTTTTTTAACGTGCATTCATTTAGTCACCGATGCTGCTGTAGATAATACGAATGTGGAATCTAAACAGCTTCTATAGAACATCAAAGGTCAACGCAAAATTCAATGTGAGTGTGCGCGCGTATATATATATATATATATATA
>LUCM01002136.1:34293-56239 GCA_008360955.1 Fasciolopsis buskii | reverse complement strand
ATATATATATATATATATATATATATATATATATATATATATATATATATATATATATATATATAATCCTGTACATGCACGAAAAGTTTGAAATCATAAAATGGACATCTGTAACGTATTCGAATGACTTTTTGCGGGGAGGGGCAAGTGGATCTAGGGAGCGTCAGTGCTTACATGAGCTGTTTTTGGACACGAAGTTTTGTGGTCCCATTTGTAGAGAAGACTCCCCCAATTCCCCTTGATAGTTTGCTTCGAAAGCTGTAGATTATTCTGGACCCTTCAGCCACAATCGCTAAGGGGATAGAACCAACTAGGTTTGAACACAGCACGCGTGACTGTTTAATCGCTCAAGTATATGACCAATTTGTTAGGTGCCTGATTGCATGACCGTCTCTCGCATTCCTTCGCGAATTAAATTTAGTATTACGTACTGGCATGAGTACAAACAACTGAAAACAAACTTGTGCGTCACATTGCATTGTTTCTCTGACTGCTCCAAGAGACAATCTCGAAATACATTATTTCCCACGTTGATTAAGATCGACCACCTACATGAGCGAGGTCCCCACAGTCCAGTCGAAAGGGGGTTCCGAATTCTTTTTGTATACTTCCGAAATTATGTGGGTAACGACATAGTGATCTAACTCCTATCCTTCTTCCTAAGGTATGTAATTTAATTTTTTTGTTTTTGTATCTAATTCACAGAATTCTGTTAGTACCTTGTTGTGGAGGCTTTTGTCTAAGCAGTAAACCATACCAAAGAGAACCAATGCTAAAACCTATTCCATTTCACGTTTCTATTTAGCCTACTCGCGAGTAGTGTGTACTAGGTTTACATTGTTTAAATGACTTTGCAATTGGCAAACCGGCTCTTGGTATGAGTCTTCACCCCCCTCCAAACGTTCCCAACTTTTGGCCCTACAGGGACATTCACTTTTGATATACGCGTGAATCATAACACCCAGGCGAATCTCAGAAGCTAAGGTGCCATAAAATAATTTCGCCGCTAAATTGTGCTTCTAGAAATTACGCGACAAGAAAAGCTATTTCTCAGTGGCTCCCAGCCTACCTATTAGGAAATTTTCAAAATTTAGGGTGTTGCTGCTTGCAAAGCCCCAAAAACAGGCGAGATTCCCTTAATTTTTCAAAATCCCCGGTCATATTTTCAAATATCTGTAATATTGTTAAGTTTCATTTCGCTTCCGTCGGAGCAGAGATTGTGTAGCATCTTTCAGAGTCAATCACTAATGTAGATTCAAGGTCTATAAATTTGTTTTTTCGGCCGTCGGTGTCCAAACCAATAAGATCGTGGCGTTCGGACTTGGTGGTTGCAGATTCGGATCCTCCCACTGCCGGTCAGCTTCCCCACTTGGCAGCTATCTGCTGGCCGCGGCTCCCTTCCTGAAAATTGATGTACATTGCTGTTTCATCAATAAAAGAAGTAAAAGATAAAGAAAAGTTGAAAATTCTTAGTTTCCTTAGGTAAACAAAAGAGAAATGTTATCTTTTGTAATTGCTTTATATCGAGTCTGTTTTCTGTGGCTGTGAGCTAGGCCAGTTGGTTGATGCTGCACACATTCCGTTGTTGTTTCGTCAATAATACAGGCATGATAACTTCCTCCGAACCGGTCTTGTTAGTTCGGCGTCCTGTCTGTCACATGGATTAACCATGGACACAAGATCAACAGGTGATAATTTAGCACAATGATCGTCCTAAGTGAACATATTCTCATGTCAAGGGTTCACACCATACTCACAAAGACTTTATCACTTGTTTATCACTTGGACTTATTCTTCCGACCACTTATGCACACGAGTGTATATGCCCTTAACACTTCTAGTGACACGACTAAACATACACATCTGGACTCATTTTGGAGTCAGCTTTGCCTAACCAGTAACTAGTCAGATATACAGAACTAGTAATCTGTCCGCTGTGGTCACTCAGGTCCAAACACGTTCTTAGGTCAGGTTTTACAATTCGAACAGTCCCCTACAAGATAGTAATTTTTCATGCGGATTGCATCGACTGTTTTCGACTTGCCCATAAGGACCTTCAGCTATGGGTTCCCAGATTACGGAACCATGTTTCGCGAAACTGACGTCTACCAAATGTGTACCTGCTAGGCTGCAAGAAGCTTGATGAACTGGTTCAAGCTAACGGATCCTAAAAGGGCTCTAAAGTTTCCAGGAATATGGAAACGAATCAACCTTGTAGACGATGTCTGAACATGCTAAAACGAAATGCGATTGAATGTTTCTTATAGTCAGCAAAAATAATAGTCTGCATTTTTGCATGTAGAATAAATTTTGTTTCACTGGGCGTGTTAAGATAATTCGAAATCATGGTTCGGAATTTCATACACCGGAAAACCAAATCCGTTCCGGAAACCAGCCTAAGGAAAGTCACAGGAAAATTACATGCAAGTCAAAATCTTCTAAATGTGTGATTTCATGAGATTTCACACTTATTTTGGGCAACACGTTCAGCCATTTGGAAATTTTTGTTGCGCTGAAAAATACCAAAGAAATGTTGATTTTATCAGCATGCGTCTAGATTCATTCCAGCCTGATCTGGCTGGTAGGTGAAATCTGAATTAAATAGTAAGTGAAATTGGTCAAATTACCGCGAATCGCATTCGAACTCGTGCGAGCGCGCAGTGCGTAGTTTCAGTCATGTCTTTTGTGTTGTACAGGCGCAAAGTTATATTTAGTCTAACGGAAATAAATAAGTACAAAATTGCATTGTATGAACGGCCGACTATTTTCCTAAATATTTCAACAACCATCCAGTCATGGAAGAATTATGTGGGGAAAATGCACACTTGTTTCATCCTGGCTGTGAGCGACCAGTAGTGCCTTTCCATCTCACGGAAACAAAAATGTGAACCCGGGTAGAATATCACCCCCAGCGATTTTCTGAACATCAGCGAGACACGACACAGGACCCACGTATCCGTCGCTGAATTACGTAGACACAATGGTTCATATTGAGCTCGCTTTCCAGGTCCGGCATGATAAATTTACAATGTTGATAACTTCTAACATGGGTAAAACAACTGCAAATTGCTTTTATGGTTTCTAACTGACAATTTGGATGCTAATACTGACAGATGAATCATTTAGAAAATCACAATAAAACACCCACTACTGCAAACTGTTTCGCTATTTATTCAGTGTGAGGAGAGATCCGTTATTTGAATAAATTTAAATGCTTCAGACCAAATTTGGAACATCTCGAAGAATTTATTATAATCTTGCTTTTTCTTTAGAATAAAAAAACGGTTGGCCATATCCCAATTAGATGTTCCTCATTGCGCATGAATTTACTGTGGTTGTTTAACCGTAATTCATGATGATGTCATTAAGTATGTTTTGTGTATCTTCGTACCTGCTATGTTTGCATGTCATGACCAGGTCAAAGTTGGGTAATTATTGTGAGTGTACCACTTGCATGATTTGCAACGAAGCAAAAATGTGCCCATTTTGTCAGAAAGTTGAAAATCTTTGCAATGCGCCATCAAAAAAATTGTCACTCAGCAAATGCTTTGTGAATAGTAACATATGACGGATTCGCATATTCCTCGCACCAGTTCATTCAAGACGAGTGTCAATGAGCCGGTCATTTATCACTTTTTCATCCATAAACTACGGATGACACACTGACGCCTTTCACACTAGCTCACCAACCAATCAGCCGTCGATAAGCTGTTGCCTAAATCATTGGGTCATATACGTCCATTGCGTCAGTGAATCACTGCCAGCTTTCATGTGTATCAGCGCCTTCTTTTTTTGTAACATATAAGATGTTTATTCCTGAGAAAGTTTGAATGCAATCTTTTTACTTGTTTGTGATGGAGCATGGCGAACTAAACAACCACGGAGTTACTGACCGAAAATAACTCAAATGTTTGTGTATTGATGCAGCTGATTTTTCCTAAGACAATTCTGGCAGTTTCCACTGCGCGTGATAATAAACTTTTGATCTCGACTCCTTACCACAATGTCCTTTGGCCAACGTTTTATAGGACAGATTATGGGATCAGGTTTGTTCACCAGTCCTTAGAGGCCGTCAGCAGTGCTTGATAACCTTGAAATAAGAAACACCAACGGCTTCGCCCAGACCCTGGGTGCAGTGATGAATATACAGCACTTTTAAAGTCTAACAAGAGGGAAACTTGAATCTGGTTCTTCTGAAATGCCATTTGATCGGAAGACCTAAGATGAAGTCCAAAAAACTGTCAGGAAAAAATAGTATTAAGCTTGCACACTACTGGCAAGTAGGCGTGAGATATGTATCAAATGGATTCGGTCCCTACTTCAATATGAGGTTTGGCGTCGCAAATAATCTGGTAGAACTCGCGGTGCTAAAGCGATAGTAATGTCTGTGAGTGAGTATAATTCGTGTCTAAACAAATCACTTTTATATTTCAGTCCAACCCCATGAATTCATTTTAACAACACACTACTGATAACCCAAAATCACTGTACAACCGTTTCATCCGCGTTAGGACTCATCGGAATTGCTTACAAATCGCACGTTTTTGAAGTGGTTGCAGTGTTTCCCTCGTATTCATCAACGAGAATGGTTGTCTATTCTGTAGGATGAAGCATTTCTCCTAGAAATTCATCTTCATGACACACATGGAAGGAATATTTGCAGCTATGAATTGATTCATCAAGCTTCAACTAAGAATAAGTGTTGTTGATGATTACTTGAAACAAATCGGGCGAAAAAGATATGAAATGCTTCACTGAATTCATGAGCATTGGCTCAGCTTGTTGGATCACCTCTTCTTCCAAACTGTCATTTTTTCGTGATTATTTCCCAAATGTGCTTATTAATTAAAAAAAGATGATTAATGATTGAGAAATAACTAGTCTATGCCAACAAATTTCAGTTTTCACAGCCGAACCTAAACCAGCTCTAAGACGAACGTCCCCTTGAATCGAGCCAAGCAGTGTGCAATAGTGGAACGCGGTACTGGCATCAAAATGATGCTGAGGTTGTAACGGCCATCCAAAGTGCATTCGGACCGCGGTGAGCATGAACTACCCATAGATGAGGGCACGATATGTAGTAATGTTTCCGCCCTAGGAAAATCGTTTTATCGTTTCTGTTCAACGATGGAAGGATGCGTCATCTCAAAAAATTTTAGGTAGAATTGAGCATTGACCACTCTATAGTGGAGAAACCAGCCCATTTGAATCTTTCAACTCTAGAGACTACTTTGACTTGCACTGAGTCTCCATTGTGCTGCATAGATCCTACAGTCACAAATACTGTCCGAACAGATCTTCAGTGATCAGGATCAAATCGAAGTAAGTCGTAGATCAGTTCGACTGACCGAATTCCACTACTCATCCTTCAAATACACTTTAATGTCCAAAGAAAATGGAACTTTCGATGAAATTCAGCCGGTTAAATGAAACAGGACTGGGCCTCCCTGATTGAAATTCATTTCTGTCAAGGTGATGAGAAATAGCGAATGGCTATTTCATAAAGTCTTGATTGATCTCGACTTTCGTTACCCCGTGTAATCAGGACTCGAGCAGACGGTCGTAATAGACTTTGTTATTTTTGCATGTTATTGTTGGCCGATGTCACGTAAATGTAAGGCTGGTTTCGACGAGATAGAAACATTCCCAGCTGGCACCGCACAGCCCGAAATTGCATTTCCTCGAATAAGGTATGGCAGTTTGTTTGGTACATGTGCAAATCTCCCCGGGGCTTTGTAAGCTAGTTAGGGTAACAATTTCATGGCTAGTCTGTTCGATGACATCTTGTTCGAATTCTAATTGCTGAAGATAGTGGGAACACTAAATAAGTTAAAATGGACCCAGAATTAATGCAATGCTTTCATGTTTCAATTGGAATAGCTCTTTAGAACGAACTACTCCATTTGTTAGTTTGCCTTGGAAATTGTTGCAACATATGTGGAAGGATTAGCTTAGCTACGAATAGGTAATTAATTGACTACGTCAACCCCGGTTGCTACATGCAACACTGTGAATATGAGCAATTGGAAAAAAATCGTTTTCATTGAGCTCGCTGTCAGAGACAATAAGGTGCGTTCGTGTATTGTGCTTATCCATTTTGGAGTCACCAATCAGAATGTATCCGAGGGAAAAATTCGGACTTAAGCTTCTACCGTCTAGTGGATTGATCGAATCGACCATATGGAAATCGATGAATGTAGACGTCTGCTATGAAGTGAAGACAGGTCGTAAACTCACTGAGCGAACAAAGTTGAGAGTAAATGTTAGAAATCAAGTCAAATCGACAGACAGATCAGATGAGAAACCAAAATAGCAAAGAAACAAATGAACTTAGAATATAGATAAACTTCCGCTTTACGAATCTAGCAAAAAGGATGGGGAAAAATAATTTTCAATGTAATAGGTTCCTCATAAAAATTGACCGTTTTCATTTTTCCATTTGAAACTCACTATTTCCATCAAATATCTGGCTTACGGGGAATTATAAATTGAGAAAACTGCCCGTCAAATCTGCTTGTCCATTTAATAAAAATGAACGATCAAAAGTAATGAAAAAGTGGGAGGGGATTGTAGATCGTTTTGAAAATTCAATGCTGTCAACGAAATTCTACGACAAAGACGAAAATTGTCACGACAAGTTCATGGTATTGTTGTCTGTGCCGATCTTAGTCGCTCGTTCGGTAGAATAGTTAGACCAGACTTACTCACCCAGAAATCTATTTCAGACCGACATATTTGTTTGTGGACATACAAGCATAGCATGGGCGATTTGGTCAATTAGTCAGAATGTGATTAGCTTTATCATTATGGTTGGGAGCCTGCTGCTTGCTAGAATGAGGTCAACTAGGGCGCACTGCACTGTACCAAACATGATTTATTGTCAGACTATGGTTACCAGAACAAGTTAAATCAACGGGGTTGACATGTATAACAAACAATAAAGTGAGACGGGATTGCAGAATCACGGGCAAAAGTTTGACCTAGCTGAGCCTGACAAACGCAATTTACCATTTCGCAAACACTTTCTAAAATTCGACGCACAATAGCATTGCCTAGCGTCTTGCTGTTTGACATCACCACCAACAACAGCAACTCGAAGAGTTGAACACCATGGAAATTATCATATGAAAGTGGAAAAAAGTCAGGTTAGTTGGAAAACTAAGAATTGAATATCTCAACTATATCAAATGCATTGCGGTGACCAGCCACCGCTATGCTGCAACGCAATCAGGGAAGACTCCTCATTTTATTAGTCTAGTCAGGCGACTCTAACTTCAATTCTCAAACGCATGTTTCCATTACATTTAGTGAAAAAGAAAACGATTAGTCAGAAATCGTCTATTAGTCAAAAGGAGATGCTTGCATTAAGTTTTGTATAGTTAACACACACCGGTCCAGAAGTTCACGGACATAATCAAAACAGATTAATTAATCGAAATTGTCAACAGCAGTATTCACACGGCTGTCGAACTGCCAAAATGTGTGGTAGAGAGAGCGATGGGTGATTCAACAAAGCAATGGAGAGAAAGAAATAAAATCGCCAGGTCTGAAAAGCGATTCACGGAGCAGCCGACACATGCACATCGATGAAGAAAAATGTAGACCGAAGGTGCTAAAAAGAAACCAGAAAAATTGGTAAGAGGGATGCGAGGAATATGATCAGCAGGGTAAGGAGAGCCCCATGAACGAAACTATAACAACGTTTCGCAAAAAACGTTCACCGGTTGAGACAGCACACTGCGTGGCGTATTGAGCTTCCAACGTGGTCGTGATCCTGCTCTTCCTCGTCCCAGTTCCCCACGGCATCCTCGTCCAGCTCGTGCACAGTGTTCGTGGTAGAGACCAGTGAAACAAAATCCGATTGCCGCGACCCGGGATCGAACCGGGGACATTTAGATCTTCAGTCTAACGCTCTCCCTGCTGAGCTATCACGGCACTCCGAAAATCGACGTATCCAGCCTCATGACAAACCAACCAGTGCCAACAGATCTTTCGAACACTCCTACATTGTCGCACACAAATCTACACTGTCCCCCTGTCACAATCATTCAATTATGAACGCCACATCGATTGGTTGATTGGTTGATTGGTTGATTGGTTGATTGATTGTTTCACTCATTGTGTCTTTGACTGTTTGAATTATCGTTTGACTGTTTCGTTGTTTGATTGTGTAATTCACTGGTTCGTCCGTTTCTTGGTTCGTTGATTGGTTGATTGCTTGGTTGATTGCTTGGTTGACTGCTTGGTCGAATGCTTGTTTGATTGGTTGTTTCGTTGTTGTATATTCTACTTTGTTAGTTTGTTTGATTGTTTGATTGTTTGTATGCTTGTTTGTTTGCTCGTTTGTTTGATTGATCTGTTGCTTGGTCGGCTGATTGGTTGAGAGATTGACTGATTGGTTGATTGGTACAATGAGTGATCAATGTATTCGGGATTTGAACGAGACGCTGAATGTGTGTATGTGTGAGCCAGTGATTGACTGGATGATTCAGCGAGTGCCAGTGTGAGAGGTTAGTGATTGGATGGTCGATGAAGTGAACGAGTGAATGAGTGAATGTGCTAGTTAGTGGGAGAGAGATGGATAATGTGTGAGAGAGGGTGAACGTGCTTAGTATTGGTTGAGATGTTTGATGAAGTGATGAGGAGAGGCGAAGCGTGATTCCGAGGGGGAGGATGGGGTTGTTCGTGTGTCACACGGTACTTGTAGTTGGAAGTGGGTGAGAGATTTTCACACCGCCACAAGTAGCGGATCAACGTGTGTTGTTCGAGTAATTGAGGAGATGAGTTAGTGCGAATTTGCTCGTACGGGATTGTTAGTGAGCGCTGGTATTCATCTCTCGTTTAGCGATAGTTTCTCATTGTTTTCGACGGATTTTCTGCTTGGAGTAATGTGCTTCCAACGTGGTCGTGATCCTGCTCTTCCTCGTCCCAGTTCCCCACGGCATCCTCGTCCAGCTCGTGCACAGTGTTCGTGGTAGAGACCAGTGAAACAAAATCCGATTGCCGCGACCCGGGATCGAACCGGGGACATTTAGATCTTCAGTCTAACGCTCTCCCTGCTGAGCTATCACGGCACTCCGAAAATCGACGTATCCAGCCTCATGACAAACCAACCAGTGCCAACAGATCTCTCGAACACTCCTACATTGTCGCACACAAATCTACACTGTCTCCCTGTCACAATCATTCAATTATGAACGCCACATCGATTGGTTGATTGGTTGATTGGTTGATTGGTTGATTGATTGTTTCACTCATTGTGTCTTTGACTGTTTGAATTATCGTTTGACTGTTTCGTTGTTTGATTGTGTAATTCACTGGTTCGTCCGTTTCTTGGTTCGTTGATTGGTTGATTGCTTGGTTGATTGCTTGGTTGACTGCTTGGTCGAATGCTTGTTTGATTGGTTGTTTCGTTGTTGTATATTCTACTTTGTTAGTTTGTTTGATTGTTTGATTGTTTGTATGCTTGTTTGTTTGCTCGTTTGTTTGATTGATCTGTTGCTTGGTCGGCTGATTGGTTGAGAGATTGACTGATTGGTTGATTGGTACAATGAGTGATCAATGTATTCGGGATTTGAACGAGACGCTGAATGTGTGTATGTGTGAGCCAGTGATTNCTCTCCCTGCTGAGCTATCACGGCACTCCGAAAATCGACGTATCCAGCCTCATGACAAACCAACCAGTGCCAACAGATCTCTCGAACACTCCTACATTGTCGCACACAAATCTACACTGTCTCCCTGTCACAATCATTCAATTATGAACGCCACGTCGATTGGTTGATTGGTTGATTGGTTGACTGGTTGATTGGTTGATTGGTTGATTGGCAGATTGGTTGATTGATTGTTTCACTCATTGTGTCTTTGACTGTTTGAATTATCGTTTGACTGTTTCGTTGTTTGATTGTGTAATTCACTGGTTCGTCCGTTTCTTGGTTCGTTGATTGGTTGATTGCTTGGTTGATTGGTTGTTTTGTTTTTTCATTTTTGTTTGTTGTTTTGCTTTTTGCTTTGTTTGTTCTTTCCTTGGTATTTTGTTCAATTTTTTTTAATTTTTTGTTTATTTAATTGTTCCCTAATTCATTTTACTTCTTGATTGTTTGTATGCTTGTTTGTTTGCTCGTTTGTTTTATTGATCTGTTTCTTGGTCGTCTGATTGGTTGATTGACTGATTGGTTGATTGGTACAATGAGTGATCAATGTATTCGGTATTTGAAATTTTGTCACCGGTCGACCGATGCATGGTAATATTTTTACTTCTCTTTGCCGCACTTTCCATGTCTGATTTCTGATCAGTAAAATGGAAAGAAAACTTTCGCCTACACCTCCCTTGTTCGGATATATTTCTCCGGCGTACAATTCATCAACTGTTTTCTTTTTCTCTGACTTTCTTCTAAAACATTGCAAAATGGACAGTGATCCGTTATATGTTTTACCTGTTTCTTGCATATCAAACCGAGACTTCTAGGAATGCATGCCGAAAATGTGTCATTCGGTCCAGCTAAGTCTACTGAAACGAAATATGCCTCATTTTTTAGAAGTCCAAAAGAGAATGACAGTTCTCGGTCCTATGTTTCATTTTTTCCCAACTAGGATCCCCCTATGACTGAGGAACGAACATTTTCCACAATAATACGTTTCTCACGAACGGAATTCTGTTTTAATATCCATTTTCCTTATTAATTAATCCTATAACTTTGATCTTTAGCTCATGTTCTGACTACGTAATTGCTTTCATGATGATTTCCATCTCCGGATTATTTGTTGTTAACTGTCCACAAAATAATGAGGCTTTCAGAATGACTACTGTCAGTAAGCCTACCATTGTTGACAACTTGGATTGATCTATCCCTTAAACTGGGGGGTTAATTTTGACTTTTCTTGAACAGGACTCGTTCGATCAAAATGAGCATTTCAGAACGCGCGTAAGCATAATCGGATTTCTGGGAGTTCCAAGACTGTCTTACGCATCTACGGCAAACGTGAACGGTTTTGGGCTTTTAAACTCATCATGAATTCCAGGCATCCAAAATGTTTGTTTTTCCACTAAAAAGCGACAATAATGCGAAAAACTGGAGAGAAGCATTTGGCTGCAATACGTTATTCCCGCCCATAAACAGAAATCAAGTGGACCTTCATCTTAGTTGTGAATTTTGCCTTCGCATTGGTTGCGGACTTGTTACCGTTGTTAGTTATTTTCTCTACTATTTCTACTTTTCTGTTCTGCCGGTTTGTACCGATAGTT
This sequence comes from Fasciolopsis buskii, assembly GCA_008360955.1. Taxonomy (NCBI): domain Eukaryota; kingdom Metazoa; phylum Platyhelminthes; class Trematoda; order Plagiorchiida; family Fasciolidae; genus Fasciolopsis; species Fasciolopsis buskii. Next base: position 44,994 of record LUCM01002136.1, on the reverse strand, counting down.
CGTGTTGCAATTAATCACTGGAAAAAATCATATCGACCAGCAATTCCACACTCATTGTAGCCAGCCTATAAGACTTTTTTTCTTTTGCAAAATGCTCCTAATTTAGGTGATATACGTCCTTAGTTTAGCTAAACTGTTCAGGCTGCCCATACCGATTTGACAGTTTCCTCTAATTTTGACAGAAAGTGTTTTGGATCCATGGTCACACTCACTTTTGGTTCACAGTTTAGAAACGAAAGCCGTCTCGCAGATTGCAATGCTATTGATCGGCCATTCCGTGATCTGAGTCCAGGCATTCAGATGCAGACAACCTTTTATGTAAGTGTGTTCACTTGTATACTTCCGGGAAGACAAGATTCCAGCGATCAAACCATCGTATTTTCATTATCAACCGGATGTGGTGATCATGTGGTTGAAACAGGGAGGGGCATTTTATTCAACAAATGAGCCAATGAGCACCAGTTTGATATTTAAATGAGATAACCATAGCTCATATGATGTGTTTTCCATGTAATGCAATTTCCCTTCTGAAAAGAAAGGTTGCAATCAAAAGTTAGTTAGAATAAAGTAATTTTTAGCCTTGAACTATTAACTGGATTTATCCAATTTTATTTGAGATTAACTGTTCTCTGTGATTTCAATGAATGACCAAAGAACATTTCATCTCATAGTGTCAATGCCCAAATTGATGACGAAAAACACGGAGGCGTTGCGGATTTATTTCACTCAGTTTGTAAGAATTCTTCAAATTTTCATAACCAGCAAAAAAAAACACGTCAAAAATGCCCCGCCTCCCCTGACTGTTTTTGGTCCATGTAGAATCCGTATTTTGACCATAAAAATAGAGCTGATTAGAAAAAGCGTTTAATAATGTAGCGTAAATTGTCACTTGTTAATGTTCTGTCTGTGTCGACCTTAAATCTTCAGTCGATTGTATCTCGCGGTTTCTATCTCGAGTCCTCAAGAGCTCCAGTGATGAAAACCAAGTCGAACAGACAACAAAGTACGCTTATTAAGCGAAATCGAAACGGTGATCAGCAATCAGTGATCAATCAGTCCACTGGCTAATTGGGTCTATCAATATTAACTGGAAACGTCGAATGATTTTTTTGTTCAGTTGACTAACTGAGATACTTAGCGTTATGTGGTTGCAGTTGTGCTGACCTTTGATTAGAATAATGAATATGGCGATCCATCATCTAATGACCTTGAAGTTAGTATAACAACAATTCATAATAACACTCTATTAGTTGGTCGACGAGCCTCATCGCTGTTCTGTCCACCAAGACAAATTGCAACCTATAGGTAGTTGGCTAGATTGTCAGATACATATGCATTTTTTTATTTCAAATAATTTCCACTCTGACCGACATCAGAATAAATCACATCACGCCAGTATTCTTTTGTCGTTTACCGATTTTCACCTATCCTAGCGAATGGGGATGAGTTTGATTTGGTGTTTGCTTCTTCTTACATCCTGCAGATTTTGTTAATCGCCCGGTCCTCGCAGACAAAATACAATCCCCCTCTTGCTCAAAGCATTTGATCCATCCTTTTTACGGTTCATTGCTTTTGTGGTGGAATGTAAAGAGCGTCTCAGTTTCTGAATTCAGTTAGCTTACCAATCTTTTGGTCCTTTTTAAATCGACCATGTCCCACTTTCGACGACTTCATGAAGATACATCTGAAAACACTAGGTAGGTTTGGGCAAAGCAGTTGAAGTAAACGTTTACGTCTAAAGTTACTTTTTTCTCACCCCTTTTAGCTGGAATATACTAAGAGATTGGTTTTTTCCTCTTGATAGCTACACTGGCCAACGGGAATCTTAAAGCACGGAACGCGGAACTAGTACATCATGACCCACAGGAATCAAGAGCACAGAAGGAAGGGATATTATATCCGACCTGTTGGAGTTTTGTAAAATCGCCGTCGCACCGTTTCCGCAAATGCGGAAGCGTCCATTACCAAGGAGAATGATGATTAGTATCCCGAAAATTTCAGTTATGGAATAGCATTTGACATGTCACAGGATATCGAAGTTCAGTAAATCTATACACTGCCGGAAAAGGCAAAACAACTATCTAGCGAGAGTGATCCCAAAATATTTGCTTGTCTAGTGAACACTAATTATGCCTTAGTAGTCAGTTGATAAATAGAACAAGTTCTTTATCATTTAAACTCACGGAATTTTGTTGTGATTACTAACACTTGGTTTTTTCTGCCCCCAAGTGCATCTATTTTACCATAGGCGATCTCAATCCAAACGAACCCGTAGGTCGAGTCAAACGGCCGAGAGCATTGAATTTTCACATGTCTAGATTTTAATTCCTTTTTTATTAAACAAATGACGGGATAAACAACTCCTAGGTAGAGAAGTGATGAACCTTGGGAGGGCAAGTTATCGAACCCTGGACAGATGACCATGAAAATTCCAATTCGAACATAAATTTCACACTTTAATCAAAATAAAATGCGATAACTTTTTTCTGCCATATTTTGAGCGCATTTTTCCAATGGGTTCTGCGTAATTTGATTCGTATCACACTGAACCTCCTCGAGTGTCTCGTTTGGTCGGTAGCGGCAGTGACGCAGTTGGCGTCCACAGAACCAATACCCCAAGTCGACAGTGTAAAAATATACGGAGGGACTAGTCGGAAATTTACGGTGATAACGCATATTTGTCTGTTGCGTCTTCGGTGTATTTTGTTCACGAATGTCAGTTCGTCTGTCTGTATGTACTGACGTGCACGTTTGTGTGTGTGTGTCTGTGTGTGTGTGTGTTAAACCACGAGTGCCTTTGACCACTGTCATTGCCAGACATAACATTGGCTGGATCCTAAATTGTAAAGAGAAAAAAAACTCCCGGGGCACGTTTGTGTTAGTTTCTATTATTTTTTGCTGATATGTTGAAAAATGTAAACTTTTGCATTTGTCAGATAAACGCAAATCTTGGCTGAATATTATCATTTTAAATCGGATTGATAATTGCAAGTCTTTTGTTAGACGTTAATGATTGGCGCTGAGTAAACTGAATTTGAAACCTTTCAAATGAAAGCATCTTGAATTGAATCATGCAAACCTGGAAACCTTCCCTTAGCTTTAAAATGTTTAGCCTGGACTCTAGGAATTTGGTATTGGCCCTTTATTTCAGAATCCCGAAAGTTCACCATTTTGTTTAACCAAAAATACAAAAATTTGACGTCTTTGATTTCATATTCAGTACTGCAGCTATTTGACTGCCCTTAGACTGAGTTAGAGAACTACATTTGTTCAAAGAAAAACGGGTTGATCATATCCAAAGCCTTCGTCGTACTTAGGCTACTTGCAGAGAAGTCATCTATCAGTAGGGGTCGATCACTGTGAGCTAACGGACAGTAACCGTGCAAATCAGTGACGAATAGGTGCAACATCATGTGGTGAGGTTTAACAAGCCGTTCAGAGCCTGCCCGGTAGCGTAATGGCTAAGGCGTTCGACTCAGAATCGTTCGTCACGGGATCGCGTGCCAGTTCGGGTGTGGTGGATATACACTACTGATGATTCCTAACAAGGATGAAACAGCTGTGCAGTGCTTCTATGGTTTCTCTATGGTGAGTTGAGCGATGATGTCACATGGTGAATTAGTTCATGAAAAATAGATTGATCAAACGACTACTGCTCTGTTTTAGATCTAATTCAGCTGCCTTCATTCAGACCAAGAATGAGTACACTAGCCAGGGGATCATACCCGCCAAGCACACACACAGAGAACAGAAACACCACACACATTACAAAAATCAGTTGCAATATGTAGGACTGCAACTTGACTATCACATTTAAATGGATGCATTATTGATTTTTCCACTTAAAAATCGAGAGATGCAATCTGAGTTTACTGGTTTGCTTAGTTTATTTCGCAAAAACCAACTCGATTTAACAATGATACCATAGGGCATCGTCTGACCATTCAATTTTCTTTGGAACGTCTGGTCAGGCTAACATGACAGCTTCCTCAGATTTTGGGTGAATTGCGAACCAAACTGCTCGAACCGACGCTTTTCAAACGGGAATCGGAAAACTTGTGTGGATTTGCAACACCCAAGCTATTCTGGATGTGCTGTTTCTGGCAATAGTTACAAAACGAATTTTGCACATGGACGCCTTGTGGGAAATTAGAAGTTTGACAGACGTATGATGAATGGGTTGGATGAGAATACAAAATCAAGGTGAAAATAATATTCCGGCTAGTTATGACGAAGCAAGTTAGGGAACTGATATTTTGCTGGACTTGATCTGACTCACTGTGCAAACAGGGTCGAGTTGAACAAACAAAAGATGCTCGAGAAAACTGCAAATCAGCCAAATGTTTGATACAACATTGTTTGATGTGCAGCATTCACAGTGCGAATGAATAAGTGAATATTCTGGAATTCGCTTCTAGATATTTCAGTTTCTTGAGGGTTAGCATCCGAAAAGATTGAACATTCCAGTGAGACCCTAAATCAGTTCAGCTCGGTTGTGTAAGTAACCTGATGTGTGTTGGTTTCCGAGTGATAAAAAAATAATTTACCAATGAATCCCCAGAGGGAGAAGCATCTGGCTGAGTTTACACCAAAAATACGATCATCTGAATTTGAAACTTGCTAGTCGGTTCGCAAAATCTAAAAACTAGTCATTTTCAGGCTGAGGCCTAATGTTCTCCTCAAAACAAAATGCGTGTTCCCCCAAATGTTCTACTGTCCATGGTACGTTCACGTTTTTCGAAAATACTGGAATCTAACCAGGCAACATCCAAATTTTATGATCACTGCAGCGTCCAACAATTGCTGTCGAAGGTTACGTAGTCAACATCGCACTGTCTGTATCAACGCTTTCTGTTTGAATTCTATCATCGTCAGTCAAGGTCCCAACTCGGAATTCTTCGATTAGATTCAATCCACCTCGCCCTTCTAGCGTATTTCGAATAATAAACCGTCACACTGGGACTGCACCGACGGCTTGTGTGCCTCCATTGCCCAGCAGGTTATGCACATTAGCTTGTCTAAACGCGAAGACCCAATCGAATTGGAAATGCCAGTGGAGAGTAGCTTGAAGAAGTAGCTCCTTAGACCTCCAGTTTGGAGGTTAATTTGAGCTGGTGCCTTGCCAACAGATTCTCGGTATAACCAAAGCGTTAATTTGAAAATCGTAATTGTTCTTTTACTTGGCGGTTGGACTCTAACAGTACCAGTCCACAATCTTTCAGGGGTTATAATTATGAAATAACTTCCGTACTCCATCGGTCGTCACATTGGTTTATCAGGACAGCGCTATCTTCCGCTTACAGAGGGTCGGTTGTGATGGGTACGGCCGTGCTCACAGCACTCTCTCCTTCAACCTGCATATTATGCCCCCAAACATCTCTGTTTTTCCCAGTTGCGATCCATAATGTTCCCTCTGAAAACGTCTCATATTTTAGTCGATCGCTGTCATGTTGTCGTACATGAGTTTCTGTCTCGCAGCTTATTTTCTCAGATTTTGGTAGGCTGTGTCTACTCTCATGCAACCTAGTCAACAGCGGGTCTAGCGCTCACAGTGGATACCCTGGCGATTGATGCAGGCTGCGTCAGTGGAACGCGAACCTAAGTTTCCAGTAATGTAATTCAGCCAGCTGAGCCTGGTGGTTCATCAACTTGACTCTTGTTCACAACAAGAGAAGCAGCTCAAACTGTGTAGACGTGGTTTACGAATAGCCTCGACTAAAATGATTGGAGCTGTCTTGTTAGACTGAATCCCGGTTAATTGTCGTCTATGTGTTTTGAGCTCCCGGGGTTTGATCAGCGTTTGAGAGGATAATTGTTAGCCGCAATTCATTTGCGATCTTAGCATAAAGCCGACCAGACGGTACCATTGAAACTCAGAGGAACAAGTTTAATCACGAACTCCACACTCGTGTTCAAACAGCCAAAGGCTCTGAGACAACAGTGTGGGAGATGGTCTTAATGTACAAGTTGGTAAACTTAGCGGATCGGGAACTTGCTCAGGTGGACTTTACAAATTGAGCGTACATATAATAAGAAAAGACTTCTCTGATGTTGCGCATGAAATGGGTTATTTCTAACTATCACGGGCTTTCGACGCAGTTCACGTCACACAGTAACATGGACCTCTAACTCCAAGTTAGATCGTTCATGTTGCGGTAAGCTACCGTTGGCGCGGTTCTGTCCAAAATTGTAGATCGTAGTGGTCCATGCATTTGACTGTGCATTAATTTTAATGACTTTTCCGCTAAAGCTCAATGATCATCGACACAAACCGCAAACCCGGTTGGTCATAAAACTTTCGTCTGATCCGCATGTTCGCACGAGTCACGGGCAGAAGACGCTTTACGAACAAAGAACATCGACAAAGAACAATGTAGCCAAGCAGCGCGATCAAATCCAAGGGTCGGCGAGCCTGGCAGCAGGTTTCGTTTACGGTCCTAAATCTGATTTCCAGCAAAGACGCTGAATTTGTCAAAAGCCTCTGAGTTTAATGGGGCGAAAATGTCAACTGCCTGACTCTGAGGTGATTAAAATACAACGACGCCCACCAGGTTAATAAGCGACAAGCTCAAGAAGGGAATTGAAAATCGGTGGCTCAAAACAACCGAAGAAATGGAAGTTTTGGCTGATTCGGGTCTCAGTTAAAGGCCGTTCGAAGCTACACACGATGCCGGTGGGCGGCGAACTTCGGTCAGTGAGCATGAGTGGGATAGAACTGAAAACCTATCCATGTCAGGCAGCAGAAGCTTGGTCAGTAGGCGGAATATTTCACGGACCATTTAAGCTGGCTGCTTACTAATGTGATTATTCGTACTTCAATAACCTTGGATCCCGGAGAAGTGACAGTGGACACATCAACGGAATCGGAAGTAGAGTCGAGCATTTGGACAACAGAGCAAGGAAAATCGACCCGTGAAAACGAATTCTTTCACATGTCCTTTTAAATTAGGAGACGATGGGTTGGCAAAAACATTTACCTCCTTGCTCCGTGAGGTTGTAAACGAGAAGTGCATTCCGTTGACTTGAGAGGAGTCGCTGATCGCGTTCATCTTCAATAAGAGGGCACACAGCTACCGTAATCAACGTGAAATTCGTTTGATTTCGATAATGCTTATCTCTCTGACCCTGATTCGACAGCAGCAAGCCGGATTTCGCGAAGGTCGAGGTTGCATCGACAAGGTTTTCGCCAACCACTTGAAAAGAGGCCAGGCACATCAACACCGTACAGTAACCGTTTTCCCCACCCTCAATTTAGTCGATCGGACATCGATGTTCAGTGTCGTTCACCGGAGTGGAATGCCACAAAGTGCTTGAATCTCCTGCTAGCATCGTACCCGTATACTTTTGCCACGTAAGGGAACTAGGTGAACGGCGAAATTCATTCGAAGGAACATCCAGTGTTTGGTGGTAGTGCTCTGTCACTACCATTCAGATATGAATTTTCCACCAACCTAGTGTTGGAGGATGCATTGAGAGGTTCTCATTTTATGAGCGTCGAATTGTCAAGTGGTGAAAAGTTACGTGACATTCTGCGCTTGTTCGAATCCTCAGGACACGCACAATGCTCATTAGGTAGACTGTTAAGAGCTGTAACTCATTTGAACATGTGTTGTTCCCCTTCAATATGTAAAGTGTTATTACAAGGCAGAACTTCAGTAAATCAGAACGTGATACTTATCAGAGAGGAACTAACTGCTGTTGACTGCTTTACTTGCCTCTTCAGATGCTTGACTAGGAATAATAATGGTGGTCAAGCAACAAAAATCCTAGAATTTGAATATGACGTTCGCGGGTTCGATTACTGTCACCCCCGGCCACCTTGCCCAATTGGTAGCCCTCGGCTGGCCTTAAAAAATGTTGTTTTCTGTCCCTGTTGTTCGCTGCAGTTTTCAGGAGCGAGTTTTGAATAAAACGAGAAATGACACACCGATAAATCCTAGTGCCTTATTTTTCTGGAATCTCATAGAAGTTATACTCAAAAGGCTATGCAGCTGTTCTTGCTATTTACTTACTAAGTGGACCCGGGCATACAATGCCTAATTTTATTTTACTGATATCAATACAATTGGAGCTGTGTATTTACACGTTTTACGCAACCTCGTAATTCTATCCGAAAATGGTTGTTGTGGAGAGAATGTAAAAATCCAGGGGACGGGTATGAAATATTTATTACCCGGGTCATTGACGTCATCTACGCTGCGAAGCATTCTCGCATTTTTGTCAAAAATGAACAAAATAAAACCGGTGTCCCTCCAGAAATCGACTCGATCTCGGCTTCTGTTAGTCATTATTTTACCTAATCATAACGATTAAATAATGGAAATTGTCAAACATTTAGTACCATAAAACTTAACTGTTCCACTGAGCTTGAACTAAAATTGAAACTTTAAATAAATTTGCGCAAATTATTTCACATGTGTGCCTGTTCGACAATCTTTTCGCGCGCCATTTTAGAAATCATAAACCTGCCGGATACATTTCATTTCGGTGTTCGCGCGATCTCACGTGCCTCGTGCCTTTCGCAAATGATGCGCAAATATCCCGACACCACGGAATGGTGCACAATGCTTTTCCAATTCAAATTCTAATTTTCACAATTAGTATGATAGTTTACTTGCCTTACCATGGGCCTTCTGTGTTTAGCTTAGCAGCCGACCGAAGTTCATTCTGCCATCAAAGAGGCTGGTTTTGTTGTCTGATGCAAGTGCTTGTTTACGAATATTTAATTTGTGTGGCCTGTAATCCGAATATTTGCGTATAAATCGCATCGTCATTGGAGATTACGTCTTTGGCTTGAACCACCTAGTAAACTCCAAACGAGTCCGCCAGGACCCCGTTGGAGTTGGACAGGAAATTAGAAGAGTGAACAGCCACGGAGAAATTTACAAGTCACTTTCTAAACAGCAATTTGCAACTTTAAGAGCTCAAATATCACAGCAATACTTTTTTCGCTACTTTGTAATCAATCTCTTATGTGGTTACTATTTATCCATTGAAATGATTTTGGCCAAAAGATAGATTTTTGGGATTTTGGGCAACTTCAGATGTCGATTCTTGCTTCAGGACTTCGAAAGCGGAATTCGTTATTTCCTGAATGGTCAAACCTGGTGGAACCATACAGATCCGAAGTGTCCTGATATTGCTCGTTGATTCCATTTTTTTTAAAAAACTGAGACGCGAATCGATGTTTTACTTACCAATAAGTTAGAACAATTCGATTCACTAATTCCCGTGCACAAGTTTCGTTGAATGATTAGGCTTTTGATCTGTTCCTGGGTCAAATCATTGGGGAATCAAACGAAATAAGACCACAGCTGGATGGGCTACACGCAGCCATATCTCGCGCATGTCTTGAACAATCGGAATTAAATATGATAGGCAGGAATCCAAACCAGGAAGCGTGCCACATTGACGATTGTCTTAAGACACCGATAGATGGATGCTTCGTGAGGAAACTGAGAAGATTTACAAAAAGTCATTCACTAGAAAGAATTTATTGATTAGTTTGTACCAAAGCTTCACAGTCCTCAAAACTGCCGTTGGGGAAGAGAATAAGACGAAAATGCATTCACTACTGGGTAGGAATCAAATATCTTGAACAAAATGCAAACATTCCGAATAAGGAGCAGTTTTGGGTAATGTTGCAAAATGAATTGTCTTAGTAGAGATCGGTGGCTATATATTGAAACTCGACTAGTCTCTATCCGATGCAAATTTGATCCTTGATAAAACGACTTCAGACATTGTCAGACGTTCTATGTTTAGAATCATTTTGCATTACAGTGCATAGCCTTTTGCGTAAAAAAGATAACATCGGAGTTCAGTCAACAACGTGGGTTTAAAAAAAGAGAAAAACAGTTACACTCATCACTTTGTAAAAATGTGAAAAAAATCTCATCCAGGGATGATCAGAAAACATAATGATGGGCTACTCAGGAAATCAGCTAAAACAAGGTCATGGTTTGTCCTAATGCGCGCTAAATATGGAACAGTTGAGTTCCTATAGATATTGATTCTAGAGGATATGGGATGAAAAGCGTAGCATGTTAAACGAAAGCGACTTTGAAAGATCAATGTGCAGATGATATGTGGGATCTGAAATTATTTTAGGAGCAAATTTTTCACATTCGGATAAATGCTGATCACGTGGATTGAGGGACAAGACAGTTAGTAGTATGATGGACACATGGCTAATAATTGACAGTCGCCGGGAGGAAATATTATGGTCTTTCTAAAAAAAGCTTGCAAAAACAACCGGTAGAAAGTAAACAAGGATTGGTATGAAAAACGAGTGATGGTGCTTTGCTTCCCATTGTATTGCGGAAGTTTTACGATTTGAAATGGAAATCCTCGAAGATATATTACATCATGCGAAATTCACTGCAGACCTTAACAAAAGTAATTACTGGATATTTCACAGAATCAACAGGGAAAAGTGTTTTTGAGTTGATGGATCAGGTTTCGGATGGGTAGACTGAGGGAGAGAGAGAGAGAACAGGCATTCGAAACATTTAGATGTGTTGAGATATAAACCAGCTCGTGCTGAGAAATCGTGAACAGAAGATAGGTAGTTGGAAAAATTTTGAAAATCATCGTTGCTCGAAACGGCTTGAGAAAAGACAACATCATCAGCATATATGAACAGATGACACGGTGAGCTAGTTGATAAGTCGCCGATGTAAGTAGAGAGGAGAAACGAAA
>LUCM01002136.1:16465-29557 GCA_008360955.1 Fasciolopsis buskii | reverse complement strand
AACCAAATGCCCAACAACAAAACAGCATAATGAGATGACACAAAATTGTAGCGCAGCCTGTCTAAAGGGCGCGCGATTGTGTGCTTTCAGTGCCACAGTTGCGCTTTAACGTAAGAAATGCCCATCGATATCTTAAAAACGTATCGATACTTCCCAACTGCTGCCACTCTGCCACCAGCACACACATAATAAGAATGCATATTCATTTCAACCGGGATAAACGCTAATCCGAAGTTGGTTTATTCCCGTAAAAATGAGTGTGAAGCCACTCAATTGCGAAACTCAGCTTCATTAGTGACCCATCATTGTGGAAGCGTATGCGGAATTCCAAGATTTCCACAGTTACCGTCAAACAGTTCAGTATTTTCCGCATCAGGATCCGTGTTGATATCCTCATCGTTAGCAAATGCATCGTCACTGGGAGACCAAAAATTTACATTCACATTGTTTTCAATTTTGTTCAATTTGAGCAAATAAAATTTCGCTAGCACAACTTGTAACCTGCATGTTTTAATCTATAGAAAAACTGTTTCGTTAAGTTTCCCTTTGTTTCTCGTCAGCCTCTTCATTTTCCAACTCTGCAGAACGTTTCTATGATCCTGAACAAAATTTCGCCCCATGAGGCTCCTTGAAAATATTCTCAGGCTTGAAGAGAAGGTGAAACCATTTCTCATAACGGAGAGAACAGACAAATCAAGCATAGGACACTGGAACTTTCATTGACCTGTTTCATTTCATCAAAAAAGACTTCTTGCATCGATTCCACCTTTGTTTCCCAATTTCTTCGCTGTCTGGTCGTAAATTTTTAAGGTGAGAAATTCAGATGCTTTGTAACCGTTGTCTGTGACGCTGAATTCGATGAATCTGCTGCATGAGCGCATGCATCCTCTTTCTTCCTGGATAGTGTTTAGTCGAAGCTGGTTTTAAACCGCTCAACACGACTAAGTTTGTAGAAATTGTTGGTCCGGCCGCCTTATCAACATGCAATCCTTGTTATATGCGAAATTAAATAGTCGCTTATCTACTAGATTGTGTTCACTCTCTATTCGAGCTTATTGAAAAGGAACAACGATTGTCTTATTCCTAAGATAGCATTAACTGTTCGTTCCAATGTGTTCTGTCCAAATGCGCTTATTTTGACCGTTTTGTAACTCACTCACTGTGTCAAGCTGCATTACCATATAGTGCAGTGTGACTCCATCCAGTCACAAGCAGTCCAGCTATTCATTTCATACAAGCCTGCATCACAATGAGTGCATCTTATGCGCACATTTTGTTCAATGCGTATTTCGTGAAATTAGTCACCATGTGATATCAACGTTCAAGAGGCCATTAAGAAACTAAATGAAACACTGCAGCAGTTCCATCCTTGTTAAGAATCAGCAGCAGCGCATATCCACCGCACCCGAACTGGGACGCGAACCCGGGACGAAAGACTTTGAACCTGATGCTTCAGTCTTTACATGGATCATTCATCTTCACCACATCATATTGCACATATCCGTCACTGATTTACACTGCCAAGGGCCTTTGGCCTAAGGCAATCGACCGGTACACATAGATGACTTCTCTCTAGGCAGCCGAAGTACGACAAATGCTTCGCAAATGACTTACAGGGCTTGGCCAATTGATAGATGTTAGTAGTAGAAGATTACGGGTCATTAATGAGTAGGTGTCGATTGCTTTGAGCCAGTGACCTTTGGGGGTGCAAATCAACGACCGACAGGTTCACAATCCTGTGGCGAGTTTCAGCAAACATTTGGGAACCTGCGCAGTAGCATAAAGGCTAAAGAATTCGACTAAGAATCTTTCATCCCCGTTAGCTTCCCATTCCGGGTACGGTGGAGATGTGTATTTATTAGCTATTTGTCTGCCTCAGATTGTCTCTAAAAGTCGATCCTACTTCGAAACTTTACTGTTTTAACCCTCTAACCAGTCTGTAAACAAGGTTATTGTATCCAAAACACAATGTATGGACAAAAATCGCTTTAGCTGGTTTTCTTAGATGTTTTTTTTATTTTGCTCATTCTCTTTTCTCGTACTTTGGTGATTTTCACAGTAGTTCATCCAGGTCTGTGAATGAGTATGTGCCCCCTCGCACCAGCTGACCCATATTCAAGGAATCGACCTATGATTTCTCGAACTTCGTGATCTTTCCAGGGAAGAGTGACCATTCTCCCAACATTCGTTTTCATTATTCCCAACGATCATTCTATCTTTCGTAATGTCTTCTTGTGAGATCAATTCGTCCGTTGCTTAGCATTGTTGATTTTACATCTATTCCTTCATATTCAAAGCGTCTGGAAGATTTGCATTACCTCTAACGTTATTTTTGCCTTGGTTTCTAGATGCTTCCTACCAGTTCCAATTTAGTGTTCTTCTGGAATCTATGCTGAACCATTGAAAAAGGGCTTACCACATACTTTGTGAAGCTCTTTTAATTTTTTCCGTCCATCAGATCTTGTTTGCTAACCTGACCAAGATCTTATTTATTCCTGCCCTAAAAGCTCGTGAGAAAATTTTACGAAAAATGCTCAGAAGCAACTTCTTGTACATGATTCCCTCGACTAATTGTCTCCGAAAATTTTAGTCGATAAATGTTCTGTTATTTCTTCCCAAATGTCCTCTACAAAATTGGTCCTATCTTACATTTTGTCCACGCAATGACAGACAGAAACCTGGCCACTGCCAAGCTACGGGCCAGCATTCTCTGGTTCAGGGCGTCTTTATCTCTGCACTTTTCTTAATATTGCTATTATTTGACGACAAACAGTTGGAAATTTGCTGCTGAAATGCAAGCTAATACTTGAACAACCTGAAAAACGAATACAGAAGGAGGGTGATTTGAAATACTACTATTATTGTAATGATAACGAAGATGATAATGATGATGATGTTGATGTTTGCTTATTTTCTCCAGTCATCAATGACGGTTTCCTCTGCGCTCATGTGTTTCTGAACCTTTATCACCTGGGCATACCATGATTGCTGTTTCTCACCTTTGTTTGGCCTTACTTTCAGGGTAACTGCCTATTTGCAACCGTGTGTTTGCTTATGCGTCACTCGCGATCCTTTTATCGTTATTTTACACATTCTCTGTTTGCTTACTTGACGGTCTAAGCCCCATGAACTGTCATTGTCTTGCTAACCTTCGCCCTCGCGGGGGCTCCAACCACACGCCCCATACTCAGTAGGTTAATTCTACCCCACACTAGAAATCGCTTTGAATCGCCTATCAGATAGCGATGATGAGGAAGCACATGTCTCATTCGATTTTATCCCTTCACTTGTTCCTGCATTTTGGTGATACACAACTGTTTGTGCCCTCAAAATATGCACTGCTGATTGGTTCACATGCATCTCTGTTACATAACATCACATATGGAGTATTAATAGTTAGTGTTTTGAGGTTAAGCTGTAAGCCATTACAGTAGATGACAATAGATTATTTAACGTAAGTGACTAAAGAATGTGTGGAAAACTTTGTCATCCCAGTAACAACACTAGTCTACTGCATCGCCCGACTGACTGAGTGATAAGCGATAATGTCGAGTCCAGAATTTGCACTCGTTCGCTGTTTCGAGTACATGTAAAGTGAAGGCAGCATTTATCGATCATAATAGTCATCTGTACAGAATATAGTACCACTAAAATGGCGGTTCTAACAGTTCGTTTGTAAAAAATAAATAAATAAATAGAAGTATTAAAACTATAGGCATTCAAAGGCATCACTTGAGAGTCAATGCAATGAACGTTCTTAATGCTGTTCTGCAAGTTGTGTTAATTTAGTCGGAAAATAACTATTTGAAGTAGGCTTATAAGCGAACTCTTGGACTCCGTTAAATAACTTTATAGGGGAATTGGTTTGTATGAACCACCTTTACACGATATGCATATTGCATATCCTTTCTCTTCTGAATCCAATGAAGCAACCTGAAAAAGGAATATCCTCAGGATTCTATTTGGTCGCCACGAAAGTAAACTTTAGTGTTCAGCAAAACATCCTACAGGAGGCCATTTCATAGATGGAATTTTTAGTTGTGACCTGGACATTATGTATGATGGATACAGGTCCACCTCTCAACGTAGTTAGATTTACTTTTATGTGCATTTTAGCAGCGACACGTGCACGATCATCCCGATTTTAGTTGTCTGTTAGTGAATCCTACACTCGAAAGCACAAATGCACGTATAAAGGGCTCACAACCAAAAACTCACTTTTGTCTATAACTGTTACCAAAATTGATGATACAGACATCTGGTGAACAGTTTAGTGCACATTTCACGAATTCAACAAAGTATCTGTTTACTAGTAAGCAGTAACACACCACGGAAAAGAGACCTTATATTGTTATTGTTCCATAAGGAGTTTCGTCCAAATGCAGTCACTACAGTTTCGTCAGTCATTGATCCCATTAGGAGCTCACGAAGGAGAACGGGAAAGCATTCCCTTAAAATTGAGCATTACAAATAAGGTAGAAATGAACTTGCTGATGTGAACAGTTAATCCATGGTTCTGTCTCTATTATTAAACAACCTTCATCCGTGGAAAAAAGTAGTCTGTTCCCGTATTTCCCACAATAACTTGCTTGTTACTTCTGGGACTGGTATCATCAACTTTCACTGACTGACCTTTTTTTGGGCTATAATTGTGATGAAGGACCTGCCAGTTTGAACACGACTGGAGTTAACGAGACGAGTTAAATGTTTAGTCTCAAAGTCATCCGTTAGCATTAAGGACAAGATATGAAGAAACTTAACTCGGTGATTCAAGTTAGCCTGGACGAAAACATTTACGCCTCAAGTTGGTAAAACAATCGCTTAACTGGAACGAGAGACACTCGGGATTTTAACTTAGGGAGTGAACCGACTATGCAACACACGAGCCTCGAGGCGAGCAAAAGTTCTTTTGGGCTCTATCGAGTTTGTAGGGTTGAACCGATTCCCTGAGGATTGTGCGTCAAATCTGCACATAGTTGAACATCAATCTGGACCACATTTTAGCCCGGTTTATTCGTAAAAATTGCAACCAAACCTAAACACGTGATTATCGAATTGTGTGAAGCAGGTAAGTGGGAGCGTTTTCCATCCCAGTAGAAAAAAATCTGGAATTGTTAGCCTAGCACTGCGCAATTGAAGGACTGTTCACAAAACTCATATCGCTACTCCCACACAATCCTATTTGAGATACCATGCTTCTGCGCACTTCAAGACGATTCACGACTCCGATCTACAGAATCTCCTGGAGGCAGCTACAGATAGATTAACCTGCAGGCTCAGACACCACAACTACAGGCCAAGATTGTTTCATTCCGGCTTTGTGAGTACCAGCATCGCTCCTCTTGTTTACGAAAATTGTCAGATCCTGTCCCTAATACCGCAAGCATCGACTCCACTCTTCATGCGCTGTTCATCTGCTAAGAAATCGTGGCTTGAACCCGGATATAGCTGATTTGCTCATGTCGATAGACAGCCCAGACTCGTCGGCAGAGACAGAGTTCGAAACAAGAAGAAAGACTGGAGGCGGTGTTGCAACATACATAAAACTCCTGGTCAGGCAAGTCCAAAGTTGTTTATACTTACTCGCTCAGGCGAATTTGAAATGTTCTCGTGGCACAGTGTCATCCTGGATTTCTCGTTCATAACAGTACTATCATAACCAATACTATGCATTTGCCCCCTTTTAGCTCGCCAACAAATATTGCATTCTTTTTTCGACTCTTTTCTTAGTGGTTTGTGTCCTCTTCTGGGGATATTCTGCATACTTATTGTTAGTTGGCTTTCAATCATGCATCAAACTCTACACTGACTGTGTTTTATTTGACTTGATCTCTGCCGTTTCTCCCACCAGAGGCGGTTCATTTTAGATAGAAGTTGATTACCAACCCACCTCGCATTTATTTTTCCTGAAACTTCGTACTGCCAATTTTTCAAGTAGAGATCATTGGTTGCTTCTGTTAAGGCCAGCTTTCCATTCCTTCAGGCGAAAAAAAAAATCAAATCTCGGTTTGGCTTCGTAAACACTTTCACCGGCAACAACCTCCATTCTTCTTTCAGAAATTCCCTTTTCGATCGCATTCTACCTGTTCCTCTTGTTTTAAACTTCCTGGGTCAATTGACAATGTCAAAAACTTTTCCACGAGACGGCCAACCACAATCTTCTGCATATCTGCTCCCTTCAGAAGCACTATTCGTTTCGAATGGCCATGAATCATCCTCTTACCCAGAAACTGAAATATCTAGAAGATGCAAAGAAACTTTCTACAAATCTCGTAATTAACTCAAGCTTTGAGGTACTATTTTTACAACCTAATAGTAATAAAAGCAGAAATCCAAGCATTGACTTGACATTCGCCGGCCACTGTTGAGTTGGTAACAACAATCAACTCTTATGGGCAAGCAAACTCGACTGCTGTGTGGGCGAAGAAAAGAAGCATACGAAAACTCCTGCGGATGTGGACAGTATCAATCGTGCTTTCATTCATTCTTCCAATTATATCCCGTTCATATTTATTCAGCGTGATGATATGACAGTTACAAGTTTTTCTAGAGACGAGGTGCTCGATCTTCTCCGCACCACTAAATATACCACAGGGGTTGGTCCTGACAGTCTTTCCTCAGCTCTTTTAAAGCATAATGCTGTGGCACTGACCGATGCATTTACTTCTCTAATCAACTCGTCATTAATCTCGTCTTCCATCCCTGACTGTTGGAGACCCGTCACTGTTATTCGCATCTCTAAATATAACATTTATACTGCTTTGGCAAAACGTTTCCGCTCCATCGCCTTAACGTCTTCTGGTCTTAAACTGACGGAGCGTGTTATATTTAAGCGCCCGCGTTCTCCTATGTGATTCTCCTTGATTGACCCTTTTCAGTTTTGTACTAAAACTAACAGGTCACTCCGACCACTGGTCACCTTCGCTCATTTCACCGTATTTGTAAGTTCCTTAAGCGCACCAGCAATCTGTGCGTTTTCGCGCCTTTCTGGGACCATTCGTCGGCATTTGACTCCAGTCCCTCGGTCTCTTCTTACTCCACAAAACTGCACAAACATTTGATTGGTCCCATTCATTAATTAGCATGGCTGTTCTGCATTTACTATACCTAACCGAACCCAGTGCGCCGAATTGGACCGGCGGAAGTTTCAAAACCGTTGACTCAAGCCAACTTCAGGATGCTTCAGGGTTGCTGTTCTTTTCGTTTTCCTCTCTACTTACATCCGGCGACTTATCAACTCAGCTCACCGTAGTCAATCCTGTTCTATCATGCTGATGATGTTGTTCTTTTCTTCAAGCCGGTATCTCGAGCAACGATTGATTTTCAAAATTTTTCCCAACTACCTATTTTCTGTTTCACGATTTTCTCAGGCACGAAGCTGGTTTTATATCTCACAACACATCTAAATGTTTCGACATTTCGCCTGCTCTCTATCCTCAGTCTACCCATCCCGAACCTGATCCATCAACCTTCAAAACACCACTTGTTCCCGTTGATTCTAGTGAAATATTCCAGTAATTACTTCTTGTTAAAGGTTCTGCAAGTTGAATTTCGCAATTTGAATGTAATATATCTCGAGGATTTACCATTTCCAAATCGTTAAAAACCTTCCGCAACTACACATGGGAAGCAAAAGCACATCACTTCGTCTTTTCATTACCCAATCCCTGTTTTACTCTTTACCGGTTGTTTTTTGGGCAAGCTTTTTTTAGAAGACCATAATATTTTCCTCCCGGCGGCGACTGTCAACTTATTAGCCATGTGTCCATCATCACTACTACTGCTACTCTGTCCCTCAATCCACGTGATTCAGCATTTATCCGAATGTGAAAAAATTTGTCCTAAAATATCAGATCCCAACTTATTCATCTGCCACATTTGATCTTTTCAAAAGTCGCTTTTCCGTTTAACCACGCTACGCTTTTTCATCCCATGATCCTCTTCAGAATCAATATCTATAAGGAAACTCAACTGTTCACATATTTAGCGCGCATTAGACAAACCATGACCTTGTTTTAAGCTGATTTCCTGGAGTAGCCTCATTATGTTTTTGATCATCCTGGATGGAGATTTTTCACAAATTTTTACAAAGTGATTGAGTGTACGTTTTTCTCTTTTTGTTTAAACCCACGTTTGTTTGACTGAACTCCGATGTTATCTTTTTACGCAAAAAGGGCTATGCACTGTATGCAAAATGATTCTTAAAACATAGAACGTCTGAACAAATGTCTGAAAGTCGAGTTTTAATCAAGGATCAAATTTGCATCGGATAGAGACTAGCTCGCAGTTTCAATTATATAGCCAACCGAATCTCTACTAAGACAATTCAATTTTGCAACCTTTACCCAAAACTGCCCTTATTCGGGAATGTTTGCATTCTTGTTCAAGATATTTTGATTTCTATCAGCAGTTGAATGCATTTTCGTCTTATTCTCTTCCCCAACGGCAGTTTTGAGGACTGTGAAGCTTTGGTACAAACTAATTCAATAAATCTCTTTCTACGTGAATGACTTTTTTGTAATCTTTCCTTCAGGTTTCCTCACGACAGCACCCATCCCAATCTATCGGTTGTCTTTAAGACAATCGTTCAGTGTGGCACGCTTCCTGCGTCTTGGATTCCTCGCCTATCATATTTAATTCCCGATGTTCAAGACATGGCGCGAGATATGCGGGCGTGTAGCGCCATCCAGCTTGTGGTCTTATTTCGTTTGATTCCCCACATGATTTGACCCAGGACAGATCAAAGGCCTAACATTCAACGAAACTTTGTGCACGGGAATTAGTGAATCGATTTGTTTTCTAACTTATAGTTAGGTAAGTAAAAACAAATTCGATTCGCGTTTTCATGCAGTTTTTTAAAAAAAAATGGGAATTCATCGAGCAATTATCAGGACACTCGGATCTGTATGGTTCACAGGTTTTACCCATTCAGGCAAATAACGAATTCCGACTTTTCGAAGTCCTAAGCAAGAACTCGACATCTGAAAGTGCCCCAAACCCAAAATCTATCTCTTGCCAAATATCATTTCCAATGGCGGTAAACCCTACGTAACCACAATCTAAGAGATTGATTAACAAAAGGGTATGCGAAAAAAAGTATTGCTGTGATAATTTCTTGAAGTCTTAAAAGATTTGCAAAAATTGCTGATATGAGAAAAGTGACTTGTAAATTTCTTCCGTGGCTGTTCACTCTTCTAATTTCCTGTCCAACTCAACGGGGGCCTGGCGGACTCGTTTGAGTTCACTAGGTGGTTTCCCAAGCAAAGACGTAATCTCCAATGACGATCAGCGATTTTATACGCAACAATATTCGGATTACAGGCCACACAAAATTAAAATCATTCGTAACAAAGGCACTCTGCATCAGACAAACAAAACCCTAGCCCTTTTCGATGGCAGATATGACACTTCGGTCGGCTGCTAAGCTAAACACAGAAGGCCATGGTAGGCAAGTAAACTATCTCATACTAATTGTGAAAATTAGAATGTTTGGAAGTTTGGAAAAGCATTTGTGCCACCATTCCGTGGTGTCGGGATAACTTTTGCGCATTCATTTGCCGAAAGGCACGAGGCACGTGGAGATCGCGCGAACACGAAATGAAATGTATCGGCAGGTTTATGAATTTTCTAAAAATGGCGCGCGAAAAGATTGTCGAACAGGCACACATGTGAATAATTTTGCGCAAATCTTATTTAAACGTTTTTCAATTTTTAGTTAATGCTCAGTGGAACAGTTAAGTTTATGGTACTAAATGTTTGACAATTTTCCATTATTTAATCGTTATGATTAGGTAAAATAATGCTACAGAAGCCGAGATCGAGGTCGATTTTCTGGAGGGACAAACCGGAGTTTTATTTTGATTCATTTTTGACAAAAATGCGAGAATGCTTTCGCAGCGCTAGATGACGTCAATGAACCGGGTAATAAAATATTTCATACCCGTCCCCTGGATTTTTACCAGTTTCTTCTTCCACAACAACCGATTTTCGGATAGAATTACGACGGTTGCGTTAAAACGTCGTAAATACACAGCTCCAATTGTATGATATCAGTTAAAATTAAAATTTAGGCATTGTATTTGCCCGGCGTCCACTTAGTAAGTAAATAGCAAGAACAGCCTGCATAGCCTTTTGAGTATTAACTTCTATGAGATTTCCAGGAAAATAAGCACTAGGCATTTATCCGGTGTGTTCATTTCTCGTTTTTATGTCAAAACTCGCTCCTGAACAACTGCAAGCGAACAACAGGGACAGAAAACAACATTTTTTAAGGGCCAGCCGAGGGGCTTACAATTTGGCAAGGTTGGCCGGGGGTGGACAGTAATCGAACCCGGCGAACGGTCATATTCAATTCTAGGATTTTATGTTGCTTGCACCCACATTATTATTCCTAGTCAAGGGCATCTGAAGAGGCACAAGTTAAAGCAAGTCAACAAGCAGTTTTAGTTATCCTCTCTCTGATACAGTATCAGACGTTTCTGGATTTTACTGAACGTTCTGCCTTGTAATAAACACTTGTACATATTGAAGGGGAACAAACACATGCTTCACAATGAGCTTACAGCTCTTAACGTCTACCTAATGAGCATTGTCGCGTGTCCTCTGAGGATCGAACAAGCGCGACACATGTCAACTAACTTTTCACCACTTGACAATTCGACGCTCATAAAATGAGGAAAACCCTTCTCCAATGCATCCTATCCAACACTAGGTGGTGGAAAATTCATATCTTGAATGTAGTGACAGAAGCACTACCCACCAACACACTTGGATGTTCCTTCGAATGAATTTCGCCCGTTCCACCTAGTTCCCTTACGTGGCAAAAGTATCCACGGGTACGATGCTAGCAGAGGAAGATTCAAGCACTTAATGATGGCAATATCCACTCGCCGTGAACGACACTGAACATCGATGTCCCGATCGACTAAATTGAAGGGTGGGGAAAACGGTTACTGACGGTGTTGATGTGCCTGGCCTCTTTTCAAGTGGTTGGCGAAAACCTTGTTCAGATAGCAACTCGGACCTTTTCGCGAAATCCGGCTTGCTGCTGTCGAATCAGGGTCAGACGGATAGCATTATCGAAATCAAACGAAATTTTCAGCGTTCGATTACGGTAGCTGTGGTGCCCTCTTATTCGACAGATGAAACGCGATCAGCGACTTCCTCTCAAGTCACGGAATGCACTTCTCGTTTACAAAACCTCACGGAGCAAGGGAGGTAAATGTTTTTGCAACCCATCGTTCTGCCTAATTTAAAAGACTTGTGAAAGAACTTCGTTTTCAGGGTCGATTTTCCTTGCTCTGTTTGTCAAATGCTCGACTCTACTTCCCCGATTATCGTTGATGTGTCCACTCGTCCACTTCTCCGGGAATCAAGGTTATTTGGAAGTACGAATAATCACATTAGTACAAGCAGCCAGCTTAAATGGTCCGTGAAATATTTCCGCCTACTGACCAAGGTTCTGCTGCCTGACGATGGATAGGTTTTCAGTTTCTATCCCACTCATGCTCATGCTGACCGAAGTTCGCCGCCACCGGCATCGTGTGTAGCTTTCGAACGGGCCTTTAACTTGAGACCCGATCAGCCAAAATTCCATTTCTCTCGTTTGTTATTGAGCACCGATTTTCACATTTCCCTTCTTGAGGCTTGTCGCTTATTAACCTGGTGGGCGTCTATGTATGATTAAATAATCACTCAGAGTTAGGCAGGAATATGGACTATACTTCTCGCCCAAATATAAATCAGAGAAAGGCTATTAAAGACAGAAAATCAGGAAGTACATATTTGCTAAGGAAGAATCAGAATTAGGACCGTAAACGAAAAAGACCTTGGCTGCGAGCATCGCCGACCCATTGGATTGTGATCGCCCTGCTTGGCTAGCATTGTTTTTGTCCGATTTTCTTATGTTCAGATAAAGCGTCTTCTAGCCTGTGAAAAACATAAACCGAAAAAGTACGTTAGACAGATTGCGGAATCAGACGAAAGTTTTCATGACCAACCGGGTTTTGCGGTTGTGTTCGATTGATCCATTGAGCCTTTAGCCCCGGAAAAGTCATTATTAAAAATTAATGAGCACATCAAATGCATTGGATTCCACTACGGAGTCGTACCAATATTATGGAAACAAGATTACCGCTAGCCTAACGGTTAGTGTACGGCGCAACGGGATGAACGATACTAACTGAGTCTAGAGGTCCGATGTACTGTGTGACGGTGAACTGCGTCGAAAGGCCCGTAGGATAGTTAGAAATAACCATTTCATGCGCAACATCCAGAGCAGTCTTTTCTTATTTTATATGTACGGCTCAATTTGAGAGTCCACAAACTGAGCAAGATTCCGATACCGCTGAAGTTATACACAACTATAAGTAACATTAAGACCATCTCGACAGCTAGTATGGAATACTGAACAGAGGGCCTGATATGGCTGTTTGACGAGACGAAAATGTGTTGGAAATAGTTCGTGATTAAACTAATGTATCCTCTGTTTTCAATGGTACCGAGCTTGGTCGGCTTTAAAAAACTGCATAAGACATAAGAATTCGCAAAAAAAAACATGAAAGTTGCGCTAGACAATTATCCTCTCACAAAACAGTGATCAAACCGCCGGAAACATCAAAAACAACATAGTACGACAAATTAACAGGGAATTCCCAGGCTATAGCAAGACAGCCTCCATCATTTTAGTCGAGAGCTATTGCAGCTAAACCACGTGGCTACACAGTTTGAGCTGAGCTTCATCTGTGTTGTGAACAAGAGTCAAGTTGATGAAGCCAACACAGGGCTCAGCTGGTCTGAATTACATGTACTGGAAAACTTAGGTTCGCGTATCCACTTGATCTGCAGCCTGCATCAATCGCCAGGGTATCACTGTGAGCGCTAGACCCGCTGTTGACTAGGTTGCATGAGAGTAGACACAGCTACCAAAATCTGAGAAAACTAGCTGCGAGACAGAACTCATGTACGACAACCATGACAGCGATCGAACTAAAATTAGAACGTTTCAGAGGAAACATTATGTGATGCGCAACTGGGAAATAAACACAGAGATGTTCTCGGGCCGGGGCATAATTCGCAGGATCTCTCTCTTTT
>LUCM01002136.1:0-16440 GCA_008360955.1 Fasciolopsis buskii | reverse complement strand
GAAATTTGTTCACAAAATTCTGTTAGATCCCACGCATCCTCTGCACAACGATCTTTCTAAGTGTCGCTCTGAAATTTCAACACGATGCGCTTTCCGTTTCAAATCCTCCAGAACCATATCTATGGCAACTCCACTGTCCCATATTTAGCACGAATTTTGACCAACCATCACCGGGTTTCAGGCGAATTCCTGAGCAGCCTGTCTTAATGCGATATGATTAATACTGGATGAGTGCTTTTATATTCTTTACGCGGCGATGCGTGTAAATTTTTTTAATTTTTTAATTTATTTACTTCTGTTTTCTCCTTACTTATCTGCTAAACTCACAGTTTTTAACTGAAATGCAACATTATCTTTCGTACGCAAAATTCTATACAATATAATAAAAACTCCGACGTGAGCATCCAATCACAACGTGATTATTTTCATTTTCCCAAAAGGAAAATTCTTCACAGCTTTGCCGAATGCAGTATACAACATGTTTTTTGGCCTTGCAAAATCACAAGTTTTATGTCAACCGAGCTTAAGGAAGCACTGGCATCATGAACTATTTTTTGCTCGCATGTTTTTGAGACAAAAACGAGTCATACTTTGACAGCAAACAATCAAATTTCCAATCAGATCCATTTACCCAAATTCGCGCAAGTAGACGTATATGTAGGTTGTCTATCTAAACTCGCTCAGATAGTGTGATTCCTTTTCACACGATCCAAGACACATGGTGAGATTCAATGGTACAAGGCGACTTCAGGCTGAACGTGCTGAATTGAGTGTGCTCGCAATATCAGCAGGGCCAGTTCAAGCATTTGTGGACCGT
Source organism: Fasciolopsis buskii (assembly GCA_008360955.1). NCBI lineage: Eukaryota > Metazoa > Platyhelminthes > Trematoda > Plagiorchiida > Fasciolidae > Fasciolopsis > Fasciolopsis buskii. The sequence goes on along the minus strand of LUCM01002136.1, from coordinate 15,623 downwards.
TTTAGCTGCACCAGTTTGAATTCATTCACGAACGTGTTTTGTTGACACAAACTTTTTTTTTACAAATTTTCTTTGTTGCCGAGGTAAACGGAAAAATGATGGAACATAATTCGACAATTGGATAAACAACAAGTTCAGAAGATTGAATAGGATGTGGAAAAGTCGCAAAGAGGAAGTGACATCACAAAAGACATGTCACCTTTACTTGGTCACCAGATGTCATACGTGTGATTCAAAAATTGTTCCGACCCACCTCGGTTTGTTGGCTCAAAACTATCGGTTGACATTAAGCTGAAAATGTGGAGATTCAGACAGGATTCTGTGACTCGTCTGTTCTGAATAGTATACAACGCTGTTAGTCGTCACCTGAGCGGACTGGTCAGCTAGTTGATTGACCAGTTGGGCGTCTTCGCTTCATCGTGAGGCTTGTGACCGATACATTTCCGTGTCTGCGCGCAGCCACACTTTTATATTGCCACGTGAACTCCATGGGTACATGAATGACATAGCATAACCAGCGTGATGTGCTGGTCTCCCCAACGAATGATCAACGTGGGAAGGGGGGGGGGTTGTAGGGCTAGATTATCGGTCCCATGGAGGTATACTTCCGATGCGCGTCGTCAGCTAAACTTGTGAGAATACTGAACTAAGGGCAATCAAGAAACAGTTCAAATCAACGCTGTAAATGTGTTGCGGGGGGATATTCAGCCTTCACATAGTAACAAAATTTCAGTGTGATAAACAATACGATCATTGCATAAACTGCTCTATTGTTATTTAAGTTGCTGTTTTTACATTTTTGAATGGTTTTAAAGTATTGCCATGTAAGAAATGGTGAAGTGAGCATAAATTCGGTTTTGAGTGGGCGAATTGTTGGTGATTGGAACTTGCAAAGGAACAGAAAACGCGTGCCACCAATTATTCGTGCATCGGGTGCAAAGAATATGGAATCCTTTTTGTGCGAAGATTTTGATAACTATTACGGCGTTGTAAATTGATGAAATGAGTGATTTGTTTCCTTTTGCTATACCGATTTGGGATGAAAAGAAATGAAGGGACTTGGAAATTGCCTTGAGGATTACTGATAACAAGCCGGAAAAAATGACGTGATTCGTTAGCCAGAGATGGAAAATAAAAGCAAACAAAACACTTGATGCGATACGTCTGTGCCCAATGAAATTTTAAATGCGCTGCACGAAACAGGGTAAAGGGGGAGGATTTTGCGTTGCTTCTTATAGTTGAGCAAAACTTTGGACCAGTTTTCAGTGAATTCGATTACTGATGCTTTGCAGTTTCAAAGTGCTTTGAGCGATGAGCTCGCGTTTAGATCGGAAACATTTCGTCACCAGCCTAGGTGACTTCATCGGTGCGTAGGCGATGACCTCCGTGGTCAGTTGAATTTATAGTAATGCTGCCTTAGTTTTGATCGTAAGCTCCAGAGTGCGTCAAGCCTGAAGCTGCCCATAACCTGAATTGGCAATATCTGAAAATCACAGCAGCGAAATTAGCAGTATTTACTAAATTATTGAGGTTGCTACAGTTATTTGCGTTGTTAATTCATAGTCGAAGCCATCACGTCTTTCGAGAGTGAAGTGATTTACTCTGGAGGTCATGGTAAAATCCACGGTAACTTAATTACAAATGCAATTGAACCAGAGAGGACTGCTTGCGCAGTGACAGTGTCAACTCGACGGCTGATGAGCCGTTCGAGATCTAAACGACAAGCTCGGCATCTACAAAATTTCAGTAAGTTTGACCGAATATCGCGTCAAGGTTCTAGTCAGAATTTTGGTGATTTGGGTGTTCCCCAGTTATTGAGTTCTTATTGCAAGAGCTTGTAAAACAACGCGTTTGGTATTATTCATAATGAGTAATCGAATACCAGCGCTTCTTATGTTTATCTTCTTTATCTGTTGTCATTTAATTTATTCATAGACGAAAAAAGTGTATGCCATTCTCAGGAAAGCGGTTGCGACCAACGGAAGAATGCCAGATGGGGAGTTTGACGAGAAATTGGAGAATTGGAATCCGCTGCCTTCAAGTTATATTGCCGCTGCAGCGGAGCTCCGTCCAGTTATTGAGTAACTCGCTGACCATGCATTCCGAACCCTAACCAAAGAACTCAATGTGGGTAATGAACGTGCGCTATAATACGAATTAGCTAAGTTAATTACATTAACATATCTCAAGGTCGTGACAGATTACGGTCATAGCAAACGACAGTACAAAATCAGGAGTTAATCCAACAACAGTGAGAGAGTGGACGCAACGATGGCTCTGAGACAAGTCACATAATGCTTTAAAAAGCTGGTAGATTTACGACTGAAAAGAAACCAAAACAGCAGTGAAAGAATGAGGCAGCAGCCGAACATTTGCACTGTCGTGAGTGGGAAGTGACGGAACAGTAGTGCAATGTAGTAGGCCATTGAGAAAATGAGGTTAATTGCGTGGGGACAGTTGGACGATCGAGGGATTCGACAGTCAAATGGAGCAGCGGGTGACAGGTTACGGAATGACTGAGTATCGTTAATGATGACAAGGACAAGTTACAACTCGAAGACGGCAGATGTTCGAGTGAAGATAACAATGCAGGAAAGTGCAAAATTTCGGATGAAGATGTTATCTGTCTGGGAGGTGGAGAAGGGTTAACCGAGGAGGTTGGAGTAGGTGTGGAAAGCAAATGCTTATAAACCAACAGCTGTCAAGACCAGCAGGTAAATCTTGTCCAAACAAAAAACATGAGTGAATTCGAGGGTGAAACAAAGAAATCCTGGCGAACTCTGACAGAGAAGGTACTAAGAGAGCACAAAATGGGATGTGAACAAAAGAACTGCACAGAGGCTTGAAGAATATAAAAAGCAAATGCCTGAAGTCAATAGAGGTAACAAGTGTAACCTAATGGGATGAGGTAGGTCTAGAGCGAACACATTTATCTATTTTATCACCAATAAGTCGATGAATTAAGATTTTGTGTAACCGCTTTTCTGCAGCGCAACCTGATTAACTGTCACTCGAGTGCAGATATTTCCTGCTCTATATATGTGACTGCTCCCTGGGTTTATTTTGTATTGAAATAGGACAAAACTTGAGAGCTGTGTGCACTGTCCTAAGCAGGTACATTTATGAAACACTGATGTCTGTCAGTCCCATTAACCGAGTTGGATCAATGAGCAGTGAGTGCTTTCCACCGGGTGGCACAAAAGAACTCGTCTTTAATTTATTATATTGAGTTTTTAAATATACGACAACACCATCGGGAAGATCAGGGCACAGAATTTGGACGTTGAGGTAATGAATGAAACCATCCTGATTCGTGCCGATTTCTCAACTGGGACTGAGCCGGTGCCTTGATGCACATGAGCATCTGTCTTCTGTGCCCGGTGATTTGCTTGCCAAGGTAAACGAGTGATAAACGATCCTCCAGTATTGGCTTTGCTTCTGCATATCTGGAACTTGAAGTTGAACAGAAATAGAGGAAGATATTTACTGCAAACTGTCATATAGGTCTGCATAGCTACAACCCATTTACTTTTTAGTGCTAAACATGACACTACACTTTTGCAACAAATAATAGACTCGGTACTGCAGTTTGCGTTGGAATAAGCGGATTACAATACCACCGTCAATAAAAATCCAAATGAGGACACTTATTGTGCTGAAACAAATTCCACGATATGGATATCGACTCCAGTCAGACAAAAATATATAGGCAGTTTCCAGTGTCATTTGCTTGGGAACAGCCGTCGAAAAAACCGGTAGAAGACCAGATCCGATGGAAGGGAATGAGTTCACATGCACGAATAAAGTAATGTCGCGATGTTCTCTTAGATTATCAAATTACTGTGAAAATTTTCATTCACAGATGTATTACTTACGGGCTCCGTTAAATCAGTTGATTGGACAAAACACCGAGTGGAACTGCTCGCTAGCACATCGAGCTATGTTCACAGTAAATGATATAATTCTCAAGTCGGGCTTAATTCTGTTTCATTATTTCCTCCGGTTACCTACGACTGGTGATACCGGGTACGGAATTGGGGCTACTTGTCTATAAAGATTCCAAGATGGGATCGGAGTAGTGTTCCACCATAAATTTTAGAATATAATTTCGAGAGGCAAAAAAGAGACGGTGATCCCGTTGACCTTTCCAAACCGGAATCTGATCACGGCAGTGGTATACTTTTCGAAGACAAACTGATTATAGCAGTGGCCGTTGATCTTGATGTTCGGTATGTTTTTGAAGATCGAAATCTTCCAGCCAGCACGTTAAGGATCTTGCGTGAAGCAATGAAGTACAGCTCACTGCAGAATATTTTATTTAAATGCGAAAAGGGAATGGTCTAAAAACCTGAAAACTGCGTGTTAAGAATTATTATCCTTCTAGCTGGTCTGCCAAATGCCTCACAAGGGATCTGTCATACGGAATTGTTTGCGGTCCTGTGCATTGGTGTAACTTCACCACGTTGAAGGCAGTTGTCTGAAGTTGTGCGTACCGATCACCAATGGAGCAGGAAATCTAACAATTAAAAGTTTTTATGGTTGCTCAATGACTGCCTAGCTGCCTCCTAACAACAAATCGTAACAATGCGTTTTTAAACGCCTTCTGGTGCGTTTCAAAATGGCCTGTGTAAACGCAGTGAATATCGACTCACCAAATACACAATCCTAGTAGGAGTTCAACAAAATGCGGTGACACTGCACTGATTGCGCCAATGGATATGCTGAGTGAGCAGCCCATATGAGAATGTTGATTTTTAAGAACGGACCTAATTTTGCGACAGAATAACCAGCTAGTCAGTAATGATCAGAAAGAAAGATGTATGCGGTTTGATTTGAACTAATAAGCGTATGTTCTCACTAGAGTTAGTGAAAAGGACGATAATGACCACGAGGTTGATTCGATTAATGATTTGCAAGGTGAAATAAGGGATGAATTCTTTTTCCCTTTTCATTTTCAAAAGAGCCTAAGATTATTCTGATTTATACTAAGGTCAAAGCAATTGAAATGGAAACTCTTAGTATAATAATTGTTCATTTTGCAATATCGCAAACACTGATCTGAGATAGCGATCCTCAATTTGGCGCACTTTGCATTGCAAATAACAGCCTTCATGTTTGCTCGCTGTCTATTATTTACTATTTCAGGACTAAGCAGGATGATTTGCTGACACCTTTAAAATTTCACCGAGTAAATCATCAGAAAATGGTAAACGATAGCAACCGATTCATTTTTCCTGTCCTACAACTTCACACATTACAGTGCATTACTAGAACAAAAGTCCCCAGCTGAGTTGTTCCATTGCTTACGAAAGAATCCACCAGAAAATGGCATAAACTCGCCCCTGGTGATATGCGAGGACCAAAACTTCATGCTTCTACTGATCTTAAGCTGAAAATATTCGATAGTTCGGATCAAATGAATGTCAGGAAATTTCTGAAAGACTCGTGTAGACAGATCATAGTGGAAATAATTAGATGAGACAGAACCGTCGTTCATGAATTCGCATTGGCAAGTCTCATATGGACAAGGCATGTGAACAATTCCAGACTTAGAAGCATACCACAGGACCCGGTCAAAAAGTGTCCAGATTTCTTTCCACGGATGACTAAGCTACCGAAGTGACAGAGCAAATTGGAAAGTCAGCGTCGCTTAGTGGAGGCTCGTGAACAACCAGACCGAAGGCACTCACGACAAGCTCGATCACCAGTAAACCGGTTAACTGTCTATCCAAGAAAAAACAAGCACAATGTCATGCCTCACCGAGCCATTTATGATGAGGGAGCCGTAATGAAAAATAAAATGCTGATAGCATTGGTCTATGCTTAAGACAGAGCACTACTATCGAACAGCACGTGATCAATCAGCCAGTCTGTCGACTGTGATTGAACAATTCATACCACTGACATCGTCGGCCAGTCCGTGCTCCATGTGGAGCAAGTGCTGTCTAGTGAGTAGTGTTTCCACTAAATGGGGTTGGTCAGATAAGATCTTGTGCACTACAGGTTCTAAAAATAAAAAGTTCAGTAGAAGACTAGAACAAATAACGACTAAAATCTGCTGACGGTGGTAGTGTCGAAAGATGGATTAGTGAAAAATGTAGTAGTCGACGTTCTTTAATCATACGTCCTCTATTGGGGTGACGGAGTAAGAAAAAAAGTTGAAATTGTTAGTCAGTATTACTTTGTTTTCCGATAATATGAAAATTGAAAGTTGATTTGATGAAATGCATAGGTGCCCTGAAGCTATTTTGCAGTCATTCTTGAGGTGACGTTGACCTTCTGATTCGGATGTTCTGTTAGATTTTCACCACTTACCTGCTTCCCAGTAATACACTGCCTTTGCCGTCAGCTTCAGTCACCGATTTCATCAGTTCAAGCAAATCTGTTTTGAATAGATGACAACTTTTGAATGTATACGGCTACCCCGTTCGAATTGAGTATTTTAGTTACTGTGGGAACTTTGATTCTTCTGCTATTTAGGGCAGAATTGTTGGCTTCGCGGCCATCACACGAAGAAAAGAGTATAAAATATTTAACTCACGATATTTTACCGGTCGAGATTACACAAAGATGCCGTCAATGAGATAGTTTACCTGGTTAAGTTTGATCCGTAACGATTCCATTGCGGCTGTAGTCAAGGGGATGTTTTTAGTAATATTACTGGACAAGCGGTAAATCAATTGTTTTAATCAGTGAGTACCTGTCGAAGAAATAACCTTGTTTTCCATAGACTCTGAACCGATGTTTGGAGTATTTTCTCTTCGATTGTTATTGAAGTTATTCGCACAATAACAGCTGGTGTTTTTATTTACGAATCACTTCGAATTTACAACTTGAATCCCAGCTAAGATGTTCGGTAATCCACGGAAGTTGCGTGGTAAAGACTACGTGAGGTATCAGTTACCTTCATTTGATGGAGTTCGAAGGTCGCTTCAGTGAAACGCAAAGAAAACATTCTGTGTAAATAATTTGAATAGACAGTCTGCTTGCAAATGATGCCGCAACTGAAACATTTCGTTCCATGTTTGTTCACTCACCGTGTATGTTACCTTTCATTTCCGCCTTGGGTAACTATTTGCGCTCGTACACGGTTGCAGCGAAACCGCTCAGGATTCATGAGGCAAACCCGTTCTATCGATTATGATCATTTGGAATTTATACAGTGTCCTCGTGTCAAACGAAGACCAGACTACTGATAATTGTTTCCGCAGCCCAAAAACAGACACTGGTCTACTGCTTGCGCCAAGTGAACCAGCTGTTATTTCGCTATTAGCAAACTACTTATTTTGACTAGGCTGTATTTTAAAAGCCAGTTGCCTTTAACATGCCGGATGGGAGATGCATACAACTTAACATTTCAGACTGGATGTCAGTTCAACTAACATCAGACTTTCATTGGTAATTGATCCGTATTTAGCGTATCACAAAAGCCCCGACATTTTCATGGGCAGAACACCCCGCCGGTCAGTCTGACCAGATTCGCTCGGATGGTGAGTTAGATAGTTTACCCCCACAGTCGCGCGTACCTCAGTGAGGCACGTTGCAGGATTCATGCCTGCTTGTCAGGCAAGTTATACATAAGCAGACAGACGTGGTTGGCTTTTATTGACTGATGGGAGAACGATAAAACGTTCGACGAAAGTCGTGTTCGCACACAACACCCGATTTGTGGTTTCGCTAGCTCGCCGCTGTGAGTAGTCCATCCCAAATTTAGTCTAAGCGTGACAATAAAAGCCAACTGCTACAGCATGACCGCACGCACAACCGGCACTGGATTGAATACTAGCTTAATGGCTGATATCTTTGCATGCGAAATATGTCGACGACTCATCCAGCAGCCAAATACACGAGTTCACATTCTCATAAAGAATAAGCAAATCACCAGAATTCGTTTCGTTTCATATAAGTAACAAATGCAAAATTGAATCGGCATATTGAGGAGATGCGAATGCCAATATGTCTGCGGTGTTTGATTGATAGTGGTTTGGAGAATTCGTCGAATGTGGTCACTACGACTGCCGCGGACAGTGTTTGCTACGGCTTCTTTAAGGACATGGTCAGTGATTTTCTAACTACCAGTGACTGACTCACTCCGTATAACCGTTCATGTCTAAGCGCTTACATTTTCAAAAGTGCCGATTACAAAGAATTTAGCTTGAACATCTAAAAAGCCATGTAAACTTCTGCGGTCGCACAAAAGTTTCTTGTGCAGTGAGCTTTTTGCTAACAAAAGAAAGTGGGAATTATCTTGCATCAAGTGTGTTTTGTGTTGAATTCAGTAAAATGGATCGATTATCACAAAGTGTTCAAGCGACCACGAAAAAGTTTGACTCTGTGAAATATCCAGGAGTTACTATTGATAGCAATCTAAAGTGGACTTCTTACATTTCCACCTGTGTGAAGAGTCATTTCAAATCAGTAAGCTTCAACAGTACGAGGTAAAAGAAAGCACCATCTCCCGATTGGCATACCAATGTGTTCTTCCAATCCTTGTCTACTGTTCTCTTGTTATTTTTCCAGGTTTACTTAAAAGAGACTAAAACTCTTCACCGCGGGCTATCAATTATTAGCCGTGTGTCTTCCATATAACTAACTGAATTGTCCTTCAATCTATTTCATCAGCACTTATCAGCATGTGTGAAATTTGTTCACAAAATTCTGTTAGATCCCACGCATCCTCTGCACAACGATCTGTCCAAGTGTCGCTTTCATTTTTTAATGCGATCCACTTTTTGTTACAAACCCACTAGACTCAATATATATGGGAAATGCACTGTTCCATATTTACTACGCATTTGAAAAACCGCGACCGTGTTTTAGCTGACTTCCTGGACAACCTATCACAATGCTCTACGATCATTCACCATCGAGTTTTTTTTTTACATTTTTACGAGATGGTGTGTGAAATTCCTTTTTTCTATTTTATTTTTACTCCCGCTTTTTGACTGAAATGCATTATTTTTTTATGCAAAAGTCTATGCAATACAATACGACATTTAGACTAAAAAGTCACAAATTCGAGTTCTACCGACGTCGACAAATCGACTGCTGTCCAGTTTCCCGTTGGCCACGTCAACTTCTCAAAAATGATGTGCGCTGTTATTTCTGTAGTAAAGATAGCAAGAAGATGAAAAGATCAAAAGGAGAGTGCTTTGTAAGTTAAATAATTTGGACGTTTTTGGTGTTTATCCCAGAAATCCCCCGGTATTTAAGCACATATTGGATCATTTCAGTATGGACGTTTTATACTAGTTTTGTCATCATATGGCAATTTCATAATAACGCAATGTGTAATCTGGTGGGCTGCTCCATAATTATCTATTTTTGATTAGTCACTTTGCTGGTCATCAGAAGGAAATTTGGAATTTTCCTCCCAAATTATTTCATTGCTCCATGGAAGTTCGTTTTGGATACTGGCAGCAGATTTTACTAACTCCCTATATTTCGGTCGGATACATGGTCGCACTGATTTCCACTTGGTTTGATTTTTCTATGAAGCATCGTGATCAGAAACTGCAGGTTTTGAGTCCAATCGAAATAACTTACAGATGTTTTAGGTCAGTGAAACACTCAATGTGCTGGTGCTAAGGGGGCATTCCTTAAAAAACTGTACACGTTTTCTTCCATTGTTGCTTTTATTTCATCTGTAATAGGCCTCACTTTTCGTGTGTCCCGTCCAAGATTCTGATGAATAATGCTCCAACCATTCAGCACTCATTTTTCATATTTTCTAATTATATGGCGAACTAATTTAAAGTAACTTTGTATTGTGCATTTATGTTTGGATGATTCTCAGCTAGTGCCTTTGTAAACTAACCGAAATTCGGTCTAGGGTCAGCGGTCGGGGTTGTCTTAGATGCCCCTATCAAGCGTTAGATAGCTGTGTTTTTGTTTAACGGAATGATCTGCAATAAAAAAGAGGTAAACCAAATGGTAAAAGCACCGTGAACAGAATGTCTACGGCGAACATCTCGGTAATATTATCTTGGCTGAATTCGCTATTGAAAATCAAAAGATATTGGGTTGGTAAAAATACGATGAGAGGAGTAATATACCCCAGCTTGAGATCCAGAAAATAATGAAAGTCTAGAAGGAGTCGCCATGGGATCTTCATATCACCAACTTTTGCAACCTTTCATTACATTCGATTGAATCTAGGGCACTGACAACATTTCTTAATGCCTCACGCCTTCACATTCGATATGCTAATGATGCATCGCTGATAATGAGATCACAGTACAAAAAAGATTTTCTCTATTGCCTGAAAGACTAGTGCAATCCGAGTAACTTCAAAGGAGAATCGAAAACTATGGATAGGGCAATGAATTTTCTAGTCTTCCCTTGGAAACTGACTGATAGACAGAAATTCAACATAACTATCCATAGAAAAACCGTAACACTCACCGAACTACCTAAAATTCCACTCAGCTCACCCACAATACAATAAACGGACATTCGTTTCGTCGCTAACCAAGACAACTGACAAAGTCTGCTAACTGGACTCCATCGGTATACCACGTAGACCACATCCGTTGGGGCCCAAAAGGATAATTCTCAGTGATCACAACAGCCACACAATTTTCTACACGGATAACATATTACAACAAAAAGTGACCAGAACAAAAGACTGGTGAATGAATCGGATCACAGTAGTTAGACTTACAAGATCATTTGCAAGGATTGTCCAACCGAGCAGACTGGACAGATCTCTACGGAGTTGAAGGCAAGGGTAACGGATCACAAACGGAAAACAAAATCCCGATCAGTTGACCGAACCTCTTCGTCAAGCTAGAACGTAACCAACCGATCGCATTGCACATCATAGCTGAAATCCCCACAATAGACTATGACTAAAACGAAATTATTCATGGTGGATTCCGATGATTCATTGAACCCTTGCACGTAGAATCGTTGCAAATTAGTGCTCGTTTCACATGCATCAACCGGAATTCGGGGGTAGAAATCTCCATCACTTGGACCGAATCAACACGACTAGTGGAAAAGCACTCCGACGGCCACAATACCCTGTTGCCCTCAGTTGACATTCAGAATGGGAAATGAAACCAAGTCTTCTATTTCTCTACGCCTAAGCTTAACGAAATGCTTGATGCCTAACTACCTATAAACGGAAAGTACATTTCACACGGTCACATACACGAGTGACTTTGTGATATCGGCTAGCTTATAACTACTGCCTAGTGTCAATCGCTTAGAAAACTGCCTCGAGAAAGGATATCCAAAGTAGTTGAAACATCGGCCTTGACCTCGACGCCGTTACTGACCAGTAGAAAAATTGCACATATGAAACGTCACATGGTGCATCGTTTTTCGATATACTCTTGACCTCTTTTGATCGAAACCGGTTAACTGGAATGAAAAAGTTTGCCTGCTAGACATGGAGACATAATAAGGCTGACTGGTCACCTCAAGGCGAGATGAACTAGAAATCGTCATACGAGGTGGAAGAGCTGAATCAAGTTCCAAAGGACAGGAACCAAAATACTAATGATAAATTATATACAGTAAAACAGCTGACCAGCGGTGAGCAACTGACTGCTAATCGGAGGTGGGGGGACTAGTGTTCATCCGAGTGATCTTCGCTGAATCTCATCAAGAAGAGCTTAGTCTCACAAATGACTGCAGCCCTCTGGTACCGAGGGCACTGAGCTTTGTGCAATAAAGATTGACAGGTACAAAACAGTGCTTGACATAAACCAGAAACCGAACTTTGGGCGCAGCACAAGAAAAAAATGATAACAAAAAAGGGACCATCAAAGAGAGCAATTTATGGATAAACCCATTGGGGAAAGCAGATCTGTAGAACGAAGAGAATGCGAGGTAAAATTCAACTTGAGTGAATACCGAAGATGTTTGAGAACAATGGAAAGGTATGGAGTCTTAGAGGCATTGAAACAGACGCACTTGAGACAATCTCAACTGATATTTTTCTAGATTAGTAGCAGGTAATGCACCGAGAACAATAAGATCCTGACCAATATTAGTAGCACATTAGGAGTGCGAACAAAGGAGAGAGGCATCATAGGTGAAATAATGAAGGTGGTTGCTGCTTGGCGTTAAAAGATCGTTAGTAAGTCGAAGAAAAAGATAAAACCAAATGCTAAACTTTGGGGGACATTACCATTCAAGGGAGCGGCTGAGATAGTACCCATCGATTGGGGATGACGATGGTTTGCTTATTGACATGACATGAAATTCACCATGCAGTAACCGGAAGGAACCCCGAAAGAAGACAAATTCGATAACATTCCCTGGTGTCAAACTCGGCAGAAGCCCTTAGAGATGTCCACTGCGGCTAAATAGGTTTCTCTGTCAAAAATGTCCTATCCAAGCAAGTAGACCACCCGTACCACCCGCGAACTAAACCCATAACGACTGGCACTCAGTAAGCCATCAGGTTCAAGAAACGGACGAAGTCGATTAAAGATAATGATTTCGAAAACTTCCAAAAGCAAAGGAATATTGCCAGCTGAAGAGTAGTACATCGTGTTTGAATTGTGTAGATGAAAAGACTTGGTAAAGTAGACAGACAATTCTAGAGCACAGAAACCAACCGAATGGTGGAACAGTCACCGTGGGACATAGTGGACATAGTGACAATAACGAAGAATCGTGTCAGTTTGTTTCCATAATTTTGTGTGATTTCTCTGGGCCAACGTTTGAACTGCGCAATAATTGAAGAACGACCTTAATGCAAATTCGTCTAACTCATCTGTTAAAATAAGTATTATTTGTGTACCGATGAAAAGAGGAATTTTCCTTGGGAGTATGGGACGAGTTTCAAGGTCAAGTTTGCTCTTCAGCACAACCCTGTCCCAAGATTACGCGATGAATAAAAGTATATATTTCGAATAAAATTGCAGCAGGATCCAGTAATCAGTTTATTAATTCTTTGCATTCATATTTTGTCAAGCGCACAAATGAGAGAAAAATTGAAGTTAGCAGGACTAATCAATTCTGGATCCACCTGCTTCACCTTGCATTATTTTTGTTCTGGTCGAGTCGATTAAAGTGCTAACAGCTGATGACAGCAGATCAACACTATGTTGCATTTACCCATTAAAGTGGGGCTACCATGATGTAATATTATCTATACTGGAAATAGTACCGTGGACTCGAATTACCGGTAGACACTGAAATACTGCTGACTTGGGACTACGCTACGGGAGACCGGAAGAAACTCGCTGCAACTGGAAATTACGTAAGGATTAATGTACAAACTTATCAGAGTCGTATTGAATCACGAACTAAGAATGCGAAAATCCTGCAATTGCCACTGGGCAAAATTAATTCTGTCATTATTTGGGAACTGTCAAGCTTATTAGGATCTGGGACATTAATCAATTTGAAGTTGCAAATCCATCCACTATTGCTGTTTGGCAGTGTGATCGTTGGCTCCTGTCACCTATTCATCTACCTCATCGGCTTCATTAGGACTTCAGGTCATTAACAATGCGGTGACCTTTATTGGCACGGGTTCTGTCTCTCCTGGCTAGTTATTACACTCTGTGTGTTGTCCTGTCTCAAGTGCACTAATGTGCAAATCACAAACTGTACATGCCAAAGTCATGGCGGCACTGGACCGTTTATATCCACGTTTGATAATACCACACCAAGAAAATCAATTTCCTTACGAAACTGAGAACAATATAAGATTCAAAATGTCTCAAAACAATTAGATTGGTGAATAAGAATGCTCTGTTGATGAGAAGGTCAGATTGAAGTGCAGCTGCATTATGACTTCACGTAGGTCATGGATGAGATACGGCGCTACGCATACTGTTTTTACATTTCTTGTGTTAATTCTTCAAAGTCATTCAACTGCTTGTCTGTGGCCATTTATCAATACCAAAAACAATCACCACATCCATAATATTTACAATCTCCATGAAGCTGTAAAGATCTTATAGATTAAGGCTGTTCCCTATTAGATATGAGACGGCGTTCTGGGTAAGTAGAGAAGGTGGAGCTACCAAGAAGCAATTAAATTCACACTGGCTCAAGGTGACTAATACTGCGGTTAGGAATGAGTAGCGACAATTCCGCAAAACCAAATGATCCCGAATCACCTCAGAGTTAAGGAAAATTTTGAGTGTCAGCACCGACGCGGCAAGCATAGAGTATTGCATATTTTGTAGAAATGCTAGACCCAAAGGATTAAGATGGAGTTGCGACAAGAAGATTGAAAGGATGTCCTTCTACATCCATTCAAAATCCGTCATGTTTAATACGTCTACCTGAGAATCGTGAGAAAGTTTGGTTCACCTTCGTTCTCAAGTGGAACTACAATCAACCAGTCAGAATCGTGGCGAAGAAAATGACTGTCATACCAAAATAACAATTCACTCATGCAACGCATCACACGTTGTTTCATATCTAGACACTCGGGTACCAAATGCTCAGTGATTTTATTACACGAAGACAAACTACTCAGGCAGACCACTCACTTCGTAATCCAGTCAAAATGCGTTCGGTCGTATGGAGCTACAGACTGTTCTGTCTGCCTTTCATTTTTCACGAAGTCATCTGCACCAAATTGGATTTATCTCCTCGTTTCTGTTTCTTTGTCCTCATTCCAACTAAGGTACCTAGCACGAAGCAAGTTCAATCCAATGGTCACTTGAAGACAAAATATATCACCTGGGGACAAATCATGGCTGAGGCATATTCATCAGTGGACCATGCTACTGGCTGTTCCATCAACCAGAATAATGAAAAAAATTGCTGCTAGCCTCGTCAAATTTGACTTGCGTGTGACTGGCCCCACCAAGAGCTGCCCTAGTTGGTCGGCGGTGGCCGAGCGGATAAGGTCTTGGCATTTGGACGTGAAGGTCGCAGGTTCGGTTCATCCCACCGCCGGTCAAATTCTCCATTTGGCGGCCTTCTGGTGGCCGTGGACATTTTCTTGAAAATAATGTACATTGTTATTTCATTAGGAAAGGGAGTAAAAAGATAAAAGATCTTGCATTTTCCTCAAATACTCTTGAGCCCAACGCATGAAGAAGAGAGAAATCTGACAGCATTCACAAAGGTTGCGTACATCGCGTAAAATAAAACTATAAAATTTATGACGGTAAAGTTAATCTGCTCATAGAGAACAAACACTCTGTGAAAATCTTGCATCAAATTATTGTATCCACTTTTTAAATGATGCACTGTTTCCTTGGATTTTACTAGTAGCATATTAAGCTCAGTTTAGCCCCTTTACTCTGATTAAGGAAGGCTAAGGTCAACGGATAAGTCCCGAACAAACGTCAAATCATTCAGGTTTCACAGGTTCCTGAGTCATGGGCCCATTACTGGGTCCAGCCAATATGAGATAACACTACGTCATCGCCTGGAGCCTAGAGCCTACCGTGATGTGGAAGGTTTAGAAGCAGCTCCCTCGATTAGCCCTATGTCCGAATCCCATTACGCATAAATCCGTCGGCGACCCAGGCTCCCCAATTATTTCATCGTGCCAACTTCAGAAACATTCGGTCGCATCTTTGGCTAACCATCTCTCTGCTCCTCCGATGTAGCTTCAGTGGTTTTTCCTGGCCACTTGAGTGTTTAAACCGCATGGCGAATCAGTTAATAAATCAAATCAAAACCCCTACCATTAA
>LUCM01002135.1:15376-49432 GCA_008360955.1 Fasciolopsis buskii | reverse complement strand
CGATAGTGTAGGCAAAAACGTCGCAAGAGAAAGTCGATGAATAACACTAAATCAAATAGGTCATCAGAAGAGTGGACCAGCGAGTGTTGGTCATCAACCTAATATAAACAGTCCCATTTCGATTGATAAACCAACCTTGAGTCTGCTTCACTTCTTTTATCTCACGACAGTTAGTGGGAATTCGAGATAGCGGCCTCTAGATGGAATCGTTTGCGCCCCAATGGTGCATTGCATTGGTGCAATAAATTACTAAGATTCCTTCCAGAAAAGGGTAACTCCTTTTTGCCCATTTTGATTTCTGCCAGCACCGGCTGTTTTAATACTTACGGTGACTTTTAATGTCCTCTTGATAGCCTTTTCTCAATCTCCATTGAACCCCTAATCCCGCGTCAAATTGGAGCTAAAATACAGATCTTTCGGTCCTCTCTCGGAGAAGCAAAACATCCCCTACATAGTTGGATCACCTCGATTCAGGTCAGCAAGCATAGCACAGGACAGAATTGACGCAAAGGACCAAACGGGTGTCCAGGGCTCACCCAACGGCATAAGCAGGAACTGTCATCCACCTCTGCAAGTGTTCATCATGGTTCAGCGTTAAAAAGCAAGGCAAGCTCCACTGACCGCTGCCCTTTCCCCAGAACTACATGTTCCTACCAAAAGAGTGAAAATGCAAACTGGACAAAAAGTGGACCTACAGAGGCGAGAAAAGATAAGAATGCTAAGTTAGCCAACAGAGGAAACACAGTCTAACTGTACAAACACACTTTTCAATCACTAGCATTCAACAGAAAATGACAACACGACTGCCATGATTCACTCTTCGCTATCATATCCTTCAGTGCCTACAGCGAACTAGTTGACGGGTCAGTCAAACCAAAACCACGAAGATGAGACACCTTACCTACCTTGTGATCCCAGTTCGCTGCACACTTTCTCATTTCACGTTGTCACGTCTTCCGCTTACCTTCACATGTTTTTTCCACTCCGTGGGAGAAACGCGAAATAAGGCACGGTATGGTAGACGAGTGTTTGTCATACGCAACAGGTTACCCAAGGATATTCACTCTTTATAGACATATATAACCCTGTTACAATGGCAGCTGTCAGTGATGCTTGCCTTGTTGTTCGACGCTGAACGGTGATGATGGCAGTCACTCCGTGTGTCCCTCTTGAAAGTGCGTACAATCAATGACTCATCCCACGATAACGGAATACGCTCCTCGTTCCAAATATCACGAAGAAAGGCGGTAAGAGCTGTTGACAAGGTTTCTCCATCCAGTTTGAAAACGACTGGAAGAAGTTCGCAGGAATCGGCTGCATTTCCCTTCTTCAGAAGTCGGATATCCAAATGCACTTCCAATTCCGTTGGAGGCTCACGTGACGCCTCCCAGGGATTCGCACCTGCAGACCTGGAACTAAACACGTCAGCGTGTGGCCAGGTGAACTGATTACTGAAGTGCTCAGCCTGACGGTCCATCCTTTATTGTTTCCCATGGATGAGCTCTTTATTTCTAACGCACACGACATCACTAACTGAAGTCCGCCACCACCGGTGCCGTGTACGAGTTTAAACAGTCTTTGCTACCTGAAGCGGCTGTTAATTCTCTCTTCGGCTACCTTAACTCACCACTCATTCTTAAGGCTCATCGCCAAATGACGGTGCAACTTTCAAAGCATCCTATTCATCTCTCTGAAGTTAGGGAGCTGACGTTTTTTGCTCGATTAGGCCCAACAACCCTTGCCAGATCCAGCGTCATTAATGAACCATAGGTCTAGGACCAAAGGTGAAACCTGCTGCCAAATGCACTGCCCATTTGATTTCGTCCCAGTGCTCATCTACATTCCTGCTCGTCGAGACCCTTAGTTCGCCTGACAGTTTCTGGTCACAACTGTTGCGAACAGCCGAGTCAGACAGACATTCGATGATCAATCGAGTTTATGGTCTGCGTTGATGGCCGTTGAGCTGCAGCAAAAATCGCATTAAAATACCGTATGCTCCGATTCGACGTACGTGGCCCAGTACGATCTACCGTTCCGAGCAGAACCGTCCAGAGGGCAGCTGCGATATGATGGACCTGAATCAAATAAGCTGCGGATTCGGAGCACCTTGTCGCTGTGCGACGCGAACTGTGTCGGAAATTCGCACTAGATAGGAATGAACGATCGTCTGTACAAAATCAGAGAAGCCTTGTCTGTTCGCTGAGATGACAAGGCGCGCCGCTCACCTAAACAAACTTCCGACGCACCAAGCTTTCCAACTTGTGATTTAAAATCACCTGCTACCACTAAAATGTTAGACCGTTTGCTCTTCCGAACAAGGGTGACGAGGTCATCGCAAAACTCGTCTTTCTCCATGTCAGTACTGCAGACTGCATGCCGAGAAAACACAAACTGCGCTTTACACCACTATCCTTCCGGAAACCCACTGATCCCTGCAGTCTCATGGCACACAGCGACTGTTGACTGGGATCCAATCTAAAAGGGCTGCTTCAGCCTTCTCACTCAAAACTATTCCTACACCACGTTGACCCACAGCTTGAGCCGCTTCGTCCTCTGAAGTGTGAAGAAAATATCTTGACGAGACGTTTGGCGCAGTTAGCTGAATTACTCTACTCGAATTCTGAATTCGTGTTTCACTGACGCAGCAGCCATCAATCGAAAGTGAGTTCACTGTCGGAGTTGAATACGCCTGTTGGCCGGCCTGCACAAATGCGCGCACATTGAAGGAAACGAGATTCACAGGCTGACGAGGCTTGAGAAAATGTGAGTTAGCAGACAGCAAACCACCTACTACACTATTTGACAACGAACTGTTGCAATTATCGTGCGTAATACCAGTGGGGACGTTATGGGTAAGCAGAGTGAGTAAAGATTTGGTTGGGAACAGAAGAGATAGGTTCAGTAAAAGAGAATAAAAGTGTTATCCTCTTCTCGATATCCTAGGGTTTTTTTCGGGAATCGACTTCGACTAAAAGGAAAACGCACTCGCCTCGATCTTAGGGATAGACGACTACAGCATGGGCGTCCCATTATACACTCTGCACGTACACTAAGGAGGACAAATCACACACTAAAAACCCTGGCCCTGTCGAGCTGTCTACCTTGTGATCGCAAAACTACTAACATTAGTACTGCACTTCGGGGATAAGGGACACCATTTTTTATCCAGAAGACTTTCGAAGGACTGCGTAACTATATACTGACCATCCCATTGTTTCACCTGAAGTTGGGTCTTACCTAAAGCCTGCTTCGCTACTTAAAGGTTTTATGTCATTCACGTTCCCTTACCGCAAGGTCGAATTCTGTTATGTTGCCCAGTTTGGTTGTTCTATGCACACACTGAAGCACAAGACACAAGTACTCGCAGCGCATGATATCACATGAGCACACAGCCTGTAGTCTAGTAGGACAGGAACACACAGAGGTTGGAGACAAAAAATTCGGGCTCAAGACTCAAGGCCCGTAGTCGCACAACGAATGGAACAGATCTGCTGCTCCCTTGAATGAGCAGCCACACGGAACAAATAAGCGGCGCGAAATACGCGCAGCTAGCCCAGCCCCGCTAGCGAGAGAGAGAAGACGAACACAAGAGTACTTGCGCCGCGTTTATTGGTGACCCACCAACACAAGTCAGAATTCAAGTGAGCTCTATCGTTTATATATTTTGATTATGATTGATGATGACGATGATGATGATGGATGATGATGATTGATGATTGACGATTGATGTCTGATGATTGACGAATAATGAGTGACGATTGATGACTGGTGATGATTGATGCGTGATATGTGATCATTGATGATTGCTCATTGTTGATTGATGATGACTGATGAATGATGATGATTGACGAATGATGATGATTGATGATGATTGATGATGTTGTCGACGATTATTGATTGATGATCGATGATGTGTGATGAACAATGGTGAGGATGATTGATGATGAAGATTGATGATTGATGTTTGATAATTGCTGATTATTGATTAGGAATTGATCATGATGATGGATGATTGATGATTGATGAGGATTGACGATTGATGATTGATGTTCATTGATGATTGATTATGAATGATGAAGATGACAATAAAAGATTGATGATTGATGATGACGATTGATGATTGATGACTGATGATTGATGATGACTGATAAGGATGATTGATGGCTGATGATGATGACCGATGATTCATGACGATTGATGATGATGACTCATGATTAGTGATGACTGGTGATGATTACAAATGTTTGAACACTAATGATGGATGATTGTTCATTGATGATGATGATGATTGAAGATGATGATGATGATGACTCATGATGATGATGAGCATTAACGACGATTGATGATGATAATGATGATGATGATTGATGATCACGACGATTGATGACGATGACGATTGAAGATGGTGAAGACTGATGATGATGTTCACTGATCATGATGACGAATGATGATGATGATTGATGATGATGACGACTCATGATGATGATGAGCATTGGCAATGATTGATGATGATGCTGATTGATGACGATGGTGATCAATGATGATGATGATGATGATGATTGATGATCACGATGATTGACGATGGTGATCATTGATGATGAAGACGACTGATGATGATGATGGTTGATGAGGATGATGACTAGTGGTGAAGATGATTAATCATGATGATCAATGATGATTGGAGATGAATGGTGATTGATGGTGATGCATCATGATGATGATAGATGATGATGATGATTGAAGATGATGGTCATGATTGATGATGATCATGGCTGATGAAGATGATGGTCGATCATGATGACGACTGGCGACGATGATGATGACTGATGGATGATGGAGGATGGATGACGGAAGATCGATGATGGATGATGGAGGATGGATGATGGGGATGACCATGATGATGATGATTGATGATGATCATGATTGATAATGGCGATCGATGATGATGACGATTGACGACGATGATGATCGTTAATTATGATGACTGAAGATCATCAATGATGATTGATGATGACGATGATGATGGATAATGATAACTGATGATTGACGACTGATGTCTGATGATGATTGATGATGACTACTGTTGAAGATTGATGATTGATATTTGATCATTGATCATCGCTGACTGTTGATTGATGATGATGATTGATGATGCTATTGATCATTGATGATGATGATGATGATGATGATGACTGATCATCAATGATCTGTGATGAATGATGATGGATAAATGATAGATGATGACAGATGATGATAGATGATGATAGATGATGATAGATGATGATAGATGATGATAGATGATAGATGATGATAGATGATGATAGATGATGACAGATGATGATAGATGACAGATGAGGATGATGATGGTTATGATGATGATGATGATGATGATGATGATGATGATGATGATGATGATGATGATGATGATGATGATGACCCATCAAGCTGGAGCGGCATGTCTCGCTGGGCCGGAAATTCGTACGAGACAGGAACAAACGGCTGTCTGCACAAAACTGGAGAAGTCTTTCCCCGTTGTCTGTTCGCCGAGCAGGCAAGGCTCATCGCCCACCTAAACAGGACTCCGATGCACTCAGTTTTCAAACTTGTGCTTTAAAATCACCTGTCACCACCATTGTCAGAGCTCTTGCTTTTCCGAACAAGACTGACGAGGTCATCGCAAAACTCGTCTTTCTCCATGTCAGTGCTCTAGTCTGTTGGAGCGTATGCCGAGATAACAAATAAACTACGCTTAACACTACTATCCTTCCGGACGCCGACTGATACCTGCAGTCTCACGGCGCATAACCGACTGTTGACTGGGATCCAGTCTAAAAGGGCTGCTTCAGCCTTCTCACTCAAGACTATTCCCACACCACATTGACCCACAGCTTGAGCTGCTTCGTCTCTTGAAGTGCGAAAAATATCTTAACGAGACATTTTTGGCGCAGTCAGTTGAGTTACTCTACTCTAATCGTGAATCCCAGTTTCACTCACACAGCAGACATCAATCGAAAGTGAGTCCACTGTCAGAGTCAAAAATGCCTGTTGGTTGGCCTGCATAAAAGTGCGCATATTGAAGGGATCGAGATTCAGAGGCTGACGAGGCTTGAGAAAGTGTGATCCAGCAGACTGAAAACCACTTATAAACTATCTGGCAATGAACTGTTGCAAGTATCGAGCGTGTGATTAGTGGGGACACTATGGGTAGGCAGAAGGGGCAGAGATTGGGTTGGAAACAGAAGAGACAGGTTGGAAAAAGAGAGGAAACTCTGAGCAGCAGCATACTTATCACTACCCACCCCACCTACGCTCGGTGCAATGGGCAGTGCGGTTCTGATTATCCTGCGCGACGACCGATGCAATATGGAATTATTTGTATGCGTGTAACTCATGGAGATTGATGGACCGGTGCTGCTAAGGGGTCCAGCCGCTAAGCAGAAGAACGATCCGGGTTCTCAACCAACGCCCTTGGTTCTGACAAGAACCTGACCGCAAGGCAGCGTGGCATAGCTGAGTGGAAGCCCATCTGCTGGGATCAACTCAGATCAACTCCCGACTTGGGGGACGAGGAGACTACTTCGTCAGGCATCTCTACCCATTGACCTTCCAGGCATGATTGAATCTCCGGCTTTAGACAGACCATCCTGTATAGCTCGTTGGATCATGGAGGCACGCAAGCCGTCACTTCATGTCAAGGTGTAGTCTCGGTGACTCGCTTTATCCTTTCACCCTAACTTTGTCATTGAAATGGTTGTGGTGATATCCTTATCCTATCACACATATGTCTGATTTGGTATATGCGAACGATGTTGTGCTAGTGCGCGAATCGAAGGTAGACTGCAGATTTTGCTTGATCGTTTGACCGATAATGCACGCAGCTTTAGTATACGTTTGAACCTCCGAAATGTAAAAATACTTTTGTTGGGCCGGACTGGCTCAAAGCTCAATCTTGCACTTGCAGGGTAGTAACTGGATGAGATGGACAGATTTGGTTACTTGGATGGTTGTATCTCAGCTGGTTGTCGTACACCGAAGGAAGTATCTTATCACGTACAGAAGGCTTGGTTGGGTTTTGCAAATTTGGTGCATTTTTGGCGCCGGCGTGACATCCGGTTATTCATCAAAAGTAGAGTATACGCAGCAGCAGTGAGGTCGGTATTGTTCCTAAACGTGGGTGGAGAAGCTCTGATGAAATTACTTACCTCCTTGCTTCGTGATAAATGGAACGAGGAACGTATTCCTTTATCGTGGTATGAGTTACCGATGGTACACATTTTCAAGAAGGGCACACGGAGTGACTGCGATTAGTTCAATTCCGATAGTTTCTAAGGTGTTAGCTTCAAATATGCTGTGCCGTTTGACACCACAGGCCGGATTTCGGTCAGGTCGAGGTTGCATCGACAAAATATTTGCTCGCCAAAAGTTACTCGAAACGAGCAGCACACACCGCCGCCCTACGGTCGCAGTCTTTCTCGACTTGAAAGGTGCTTTCGAATCCGTGGATCGCTCGGCACTATTCAGTGCTCTCCACCGGAAGGGTATCCCAAAGAAGTTTGTGAACCTGTTGCGAGCATTGTACTCGCATACATATGGTCGCGTGAGAGTATACGACGAACAATCAAATTCATTCGAAACGACTAGCGACGTTCGACAAGAGTGTCCCATCTCTCCATTTCTGTTCAACTTCGTCATGGACGAGGTGACGGAAGATGCTTTGGGAGGTCTCCGGGATGTAGGAGTCGAACTGGGGAGTGGAGGGGAGCTGTGTGACCTAGATTAAGCAAACGACGTTGTGTGCCTGTTCGAATCCGGGGACCATGCAAAAAGGGGAACTAAATAGACTCTCGAGGTCGGCTGCTTGGTTTGGAATGTGTGTGCACTGTACCGCAGTGCCTCAGTTCTGTTGTACGGTTGCGAGAAATGGAGTATGCATGTCGGAGATTTTCGTCAGTTCTTTTATCATTTACTTTCTTTATTAATGAAATAACAATGTTAATCATTTTCAGGAAAGGGGCTGCGGCCAACAGAGCTGCCAAATGGGGAAGTTGACGGGCGATGGGAAAATTTGAACACGCGACCTTCAAGTCCAAACGCCACGAACTTATCCACCTGGCCACTCCCGATGGAGGTCTTCGATCACCGATTTCTACGTAGTATCGCGAAGATTGGATGGAGTGAACGGGTGAGCAATAGGGACGTCAGGAATCTAATGCAAGGTGTTGGCTCTCAGAAGACTTTACATCAGCGTGCAAAACTCAGTAGACTTCGCTGGTTGGGTCACGTGTTACGTATGAAGAACACTCGTCTATCATACTGGGGCCTATTTCGGTTTCCTCCTAAGTAATGGAAGAAGCCACCTGGAGGTTAACAGATGACATCGCAACGCGGGATGAGATGCACTTGGGTAGAAGAGGTGTCTCACGTTCTTGTGATTAGGGCCCGTAAGAACCGTCAACTAGCTGGCTGGAGACACTTAAAGATAAGGCAGTGAACTGCGAACAGCGGCGATCGTGTTGAAATTTTCTGTGGAATCAGAATCATTGAAAGAAAAGGAGCGTTTGCACAGTTAAACTGTTCCGCATGTTGGCTACAGCAGCGTCTTCTCGTTTCCCACCTATGTAGATCTACACCCTGTTCTTCTTGGATATTCACTATTTGTAAACCAAATGTAAACGGCAGGCCGTCAGTGAGGCTTCCCTTATTGTTTAACGGTGAACGATAATGACGACGATGGTGAATACAACCCACAACTTTAATTGCAGTCAGCTCTTTTGCGTCGGCGGGACATCCAGTTATTTACCAAACGTGAGGTCAGTATTGCTCTACGGTTCCGAAACATAACCATTTAGAACAGAAGGTATGCGAGAACTTTTGATGTATGAATACCAATGTCCTCGTTGTATTGGTAGAATGCGGTGGGAGAATTTCGTGAGTAACTCAGAAGTCAGGCATAAGGTGTTAGGGTCCAGTGAATCAGAATAAGTTAAGGTGGTTGGGAAATTTTTTCGCATGCCCACTGGACAACACCTGTCTCGTTGTACGCTGTCCTTCGAAGGTAATGGTTGGAGGATTGTTCGGGGTGGCCAGTCGATGACGAGCAAAAAGTATGAAAGGTTAAATTACGGGCTGGGTAATGTAGGTGCAGTTAGTCTATCGGGTTGGTGTACACGAGATCACCTGACGCGATGGTTGGAGGCAATCGGTGATGTGGCTTGTTGCCACAGTCAGTGGCGTTCTTGCATTTGAACCCTTCTTCTACTGTATAGTTTTTCAAATCAGTATTCTGCAGCCGTTGCGTCATTATTCATCGTTCTTTTTGTTTGAGTATTTAATGCTGTAAGGTATCGGACACAACCACATCCTGACCGGGATTTTTTCGGAGGCAACTAAGACGAGGCATATAGGGAGCGCGGACCCTCCTACTTTCGACTATGAAGGTCCAACCTACATAAGATAGCCCGAATGCCAAAGCGAAGCCGTGCCGGCTATCTGGTAGTAAGAAAGCGACCCATTCCAGTTGCCTGCTTTATCAGGATGTTACTATGAGAAGAGCCTGCCCAAATCACTCGAAATGAAGCACGATATCTGGGTGCGAGCAGGTCAAGTAAGCCTTACAAGAATTCATCGAATCAATAGAGGTGTTGTAGAATCAACGCATATGTCTATCGGGAGGTTTAATGTCCAATGTTCCGGGCCAGCAAACACTGGCATTATTGCGCGATATGCTGAGGCAAGAGGGAGCAAGTCTAATCGAAATGGATTGTCATTACAACGTTAACAAATACTGGCAAATAATGACAAAACGAAGTTTGGAAACAGAATCTCGACATACCAAAAAGCTTGAATTGGTCCTCGAAGCAATCTCTGTTTATTTTGAATTCTGGTTCTTCAGAGTAGCTGTAAAGTTCTGAAGACGATTTGGTTTGTATAACATCGTCAAAACTCACCAGCGATTTCCACGCTATACTCATCTGCATCACTGTACACGAAATCAATGTCTGTATTTTGATCCTCGTTATTCTGCAGTATACATTGGCAGTTTCATAAACTTACTGTGTCGTCTTTTTTGTCATTGTCCTCAACGGAATCGTCCATGGAAACCAGTTAGACGCACAATGACAATTCAGTTATCGCAATTCAGTTCATTTCAGTTGCCAAAGGATAGAAATGACCAAAAGTGTCAAGCGATCATCCGCAGTTCTTCGAAGGGCGTACACAGAAACCGGTATTCATATTTTTGAGAGTTATGTTCTCTGTGTTATCTTTGGCCTTCAAAGGACTCCCACTTAGCACAGTGTGCACAAAAACACCAAATCAGTCCACAAGAGGCCGTCTTCAAATTGGCATAATATAGTAGGGCTTTCGGTTTACATTTGTTGGTAAAATCACAAATTGAAAATTTCCCTTTTTTGCTTTTCTTCGAAGGATGACACACTGGTAAATAACTAGGCGAATAGGCCGCAGTTGATCAATTTCTTTCACGAAAAATAAAGTTTGTGCGGTGTATGAGGACAAAGCCATTTAATTTTTCACGGTTCTAGTGAGACCTGCTACATGCCTTTACCGAAGTATGATTGTGCATACCACTCGGTCTCGTGGTTTGCGGTGTTCACTCACCACCTCTGGCTTCTGATTTTCTGGGAATACTTTTCGTCATTCTTTCGACGAATGGATCAGCGGATTTGCTTAATAATAACAGGAACAGTGTGTTCTTGTTGTGGGATGTTTGAGTGACGTATTATTATAACGGAAGCTTATGTTGCGACACAAATGTAAAATTGTAAGACTGGGTGTTTTTACGCGGTTCTTGTATTCCTTTGGGTTGCCCCAACCGTTAGAACAACTTTTGCGTCGCCCTTACTAGGTCACGCACGATTGCAATGCGGGCAAAGGTGGCCCTTTACCGGTGAAAGGAAGAGACCGTCAGAAGCTGAGGCACCAGCACCCGAGCTGAGTTTGCTTGAGCAACGCACAAGTGGCAACCGCGATGGGCGGTTAACGTTTGATTGAACAAGCCACTCGGAGGCACAAATCTGTGTTCCTCCTCAAGATTTGTGAGAAGTTGAAGCGAAAAAATTTTTCTTTTTCTCACTGCTGAATAAAGATTTTGTCTTCGCTAAACTTGATTCTCAAGTTCCTCTTATAATTATCTTAAGTATATCACTGTGAAAAACTTGGATGCATTCGCCTGGAGAACCGCCGGCTAGATTGCAGCACTTAATTTGATGCAAGAACGATTTAGGGGTGCAGACCCTGTTGCAAACGTTACTTGCTTGACTCATATTGAAAGGAGTTTTGTGGAAAGCACCGCCTAACACAATATCTCATAGGGGATCATCTTCTGGCCTCTGAGTTTCAATTTTATCCGTCTAAATAAGGTACGTTATTAATTTCTCTGCGACACTGAGCTGCACAGGAATGTTGTTATAAACGCAACGGTAAGAAATGAGCCTGCGAATAGCTCCAGGTCGAATTTACATATTTGGAGATGTTGGAGATGAAATATGCCGTGCAGCCTCAATGGGATCGGCTGCGTTATCTCGCGACGGGAAGCCAGATATCAGGTTTTTACGAATAAAACGCTTTTGCTTTTGAGGCCTATAATTCATAGGAATGGATGGAAGGGTGCCGCTAGACATTCCAACCGCTGAGCAGAAGAACGATCCGGGTTCTCAACCAACGCCCTTGGTTCTGACAAGAACCTGACCGCAAGGCAGCGTGGCATAGCTGAGTGGAAGCCCATCTGCTGGGATCAACTCAGATCAACTCCCGACTTGGGGGACGAGGAGACTACTTCGTCAGGCATCTCTACCCATTGACCTTCCAGGCATGATTGAATCTCCGGCTTTAGACAGACCATCCTGTATAGCTCGTTGGATCATGGAGGCACGCAAGCCGTCACTTCACGTTAGGGTGCATTCCCGTTGCGAGTGTTTTTGCTTGTGACTAACACATAGTATGGACAACGAAATAGGGTATAAGCCCGATTGTTTAGCTGCAACCACTATCGGCGCAAAAGATTCACACTTAAATGATTTCGCTCACAATACCGATGAATTTGATACTTTGGATGGTTACCATGTATAGTTTTAGATTTCAACATTGAAATCGTAGTCCGAACAGAAAGCATCTACACGGACCTTAATCGTCAGTCGTACTTTAGGATTGAGCAGTTGCTGTAAACAGACCTGGTTCCTGCGTTGTCTGCACATTCTGTCGCATGTCAAGCAGTAATGCAGACACAGTTATCAGTGGAGACTACTAGGTGAAATTTTTTGAACAAGTTCATCCCAAAATAACTGTCGACCCACAGACTCTGCTGGAACTGCCACGAAGATGGTGAAGAAAGCTATGTGTAAAGACAGTTATCTTCTTTTTAGACGGAGAGGGTGTTTACAGGGAGCAACAAAAAGGCAAATGAAGAAACCCAGTTATGACATCATAATTCGGTTGCACTTCGCTTGTGTGAGTTTGTTCCTCGGCTCGTCAAAACAGTTGTAGCCGATCCTGGCTCCCAAGTATTCATCGTGAGACTTTACTGTGGAATGAACAAACTATCCAACTTTGGAGACTATTTGGTTGACTCCATTTTTGAATTAAGAACGCTTCTAGCTAGCGAAATTTTTTCTCGGTAAAAGCAAAACTGAAAATTTACTTTATCTAGTGTCATTGCATGTGCTCCAGCAAAAACAGTGATTAAACAAGTCGAGCTTCATAGCGACAACCATAGTTTGCCACGACGTACTGCCAGAGGCTGCGGCTTAAGCGAACATCTATTTCTCCCGGCGAATGCCGCTCGGCCAAGAACGGGTAATCATTTCCGGTCCAGGTGCCAAGGGGAACACCTCACAAGGGAACCCTCTTTCAAGAAATTGCCCTTGTATATTATCCAAGGTGCTCCTCTGATAACACGCGTGTAGCAGATCACGGTATTTCGAAAAGAATCCCGATGATCAGGGGAAAGGTTCAGAGACCACAAAAAGTCGCGATTTCGGCGATTTTTTTGTTTTGAACCAAAGCACGCGTCTCGGCTGTTCATAGGCCAGCCGACTGAACTTTTTCACGTGTTTGTAGGAAATTCGTTGACGCTGAATATTAGAAAGCTTCGGATTACAACCAGTTACTATTGTACACAGAACTCTTGGTTTTGACGGATATTCTCCCCGAGTAACTATATATGCGATCTAGGCAGCTTTCGCTGAGCTCTTAAGTGAAAGGACGGTGGCCGTCGTCAACCACTTATGGCTTACGGAGGTGGTTGGCGTCCTCTGGCAGAACGATAATCACGCCGCTCATTGAACGTTTGATCAGGGACGGTCTTTCTCCACCGGCATATTGGAAAATTCATGAAGTTCAAAGACAGATGAAACTTCGCATACAATTGGCAGAGTGAAAATCTACGTTAGACAGGTACAAGGGAGCTACTGCAATGGCTGCTCGAGGAATTTACCGAATCACCCTCCTCCGGCGCAACTACCGTCGTTGACGTCGAGGGAAAACGCACTTTGTTCAACTTTATTTTGTTCTAGAGTGTTTTTAGTTTTTTCTTGCTTCAATTCGGGGAGAACACATTAGCAAACCTGGTCAAATAAATAACCCTGCTTCCGGAACAATTTGGATTGGGAGACTGGTCATCTTAAATCCATAATTCGCCACTGAAGACGTTGAATGTAAACACAATGAACAGCAGGTTGCTTGGGACCTCCTTTTTCTACAGGCAATTTTTCATCCGAAGTCGGTCGCATTGTGGTTACGAGCGGTTCATCACTAATGAACCCAATGCGGCCGTGAGCCATTATTCATTCTTGTCCATTGATGATCCGCCTTTTTCTGCAAAAACCGGTCACAGTATCACCGCAAAAAGAAGTGGCAAAGCAGCACCGGTGTTGTCCACAAAAATGACGGTGGAGTGCTTGGGTGAGAGGGTTTGGAGTGATTGCTTATCTGATTCCTACCTGTAACGATTTTAAGCGTTTCAGGTGTCACTGAAGGGATCAGTGCAGAAATCGAAGAGATGATTGCTGCCTTTGAGGCAAGTAGATACAGATTTGTAACAGGTCTAGCAAATGCGGCACCCACATACTACTACCATGTAATGAGTTGAACTTAAAAATTTTTACTTTTGAAGGCAAAATTCTTGATGAGTGTACGGACGTCGACATCCGGTGATATAGCCAGGGATATCCTCTGTCAGTTGACGACAGCATCCGTTCTTGGCCAGGTGAACATGAAGGAAGACCATGAGAAGGGGCTTCGCCCGGCAAGAAGTTTGTTCATTGGCAACTCTGAAGCTTAGATTTCGTAGCCTCTGCCCTGTAATTATTGTATGCCTTGGAGAATACCCGGAAGCTGGCGTACAGGCGGTACTAAAAAGGCAAGGTTCGTGCAACGATGCAGGTATGCCACCCAAAACACCGTGAGGAACTCAAGGAGCATCGGTGTTCAATGTTTTATGACGGAAGTCGGTTATTTATGAGATGCTTTTAATGCGAGATGTACTAATGAATGTATGTTTACCCGCCGCGACTTGCATATCTGTAGACGTTGGTGCTCACACAAGAATACATACTTGACGGCTTCAATTCCGATGTCTTATGTAGCCCAAAAATATGCACAATGCAGTTCGTATCCAGCTTCTTTCTGCCTTATATTTAAAATATGACTCAAAGGGGTACTAGCATTTACAAATGCACCAGGTTGTGTAAGAGACGAGAGTATCCTGCAGCAATAACGTAAACTAACGCGGCTTCCCATTCGTCCTACACGTCGAAAAAATTATTTGCAGGAGAATCCTTCAGTAGGGCCCCACTAACAAAAAAGCCGGACACAGGCAAATCTTTCTTCGTTGCACATTAATTCGAGAATTGGTTGATAAAAGTTTTACATATGCTACGAGTTTCCGCTTATGACTGGCGGTTTCAGTTATGCATATGGTACACTGCAAAGTGCCTGTCAGACCGATAGGATGTCTGTTCAACCGTGAACTTTGCGTTCCTTTTGGACGGTTAACACGGATAAGCAGATTAATTGTGTACTAAGATTAAGAAATCAGGAATTGGCCCGAGTTGCAGACGCCGCTCTTAGGTAAATCCAAAAACCACCAGAGACGCACAATTCATGCTTCAAAGAGATACATTTGAGGTTGTCTCGACTTTATGTCCTGGACTGTTTCGGGGCATTTTGGAACCTCTTGTGCTGAGTGAGATTAAACCCAACCACGAACTGACAGAATCTTGGACGGGGGAGTGTCTTCAAGTTTATGAAAACTGCACTGGGTCACAGTGGTAGTAGTTTCGAACGCGATAGGCTGCAAGGTGCTAATTTGAGTAGTTAAACTACTCTATGCCTGTGGTTGAGGTCTGGCTAGCAAATCTTTTATTACTCTCAGAGAGATGTATAGGTTTTTCTTGATGTTACGAATGCTTCAAAGAGCATGTTCCACATGAGTACCAGCCTATGAGTAACTAAACTGGCTCTCAGGAATATATGAGGTCACCAAAAACTGCCGGATTGTCCCCCACCATGATGAGAGAGTTAATAGATCAAACCATTTCTCTAGCTTCCTTGACACGAAGAAATGATTCATCGGTAAGAGATCACTCCGGGTGCATCTCAAGTCAACGCAGTAGAGATGGGGCATAGAGGCGCGATGGGTCAAGGCAAGTGGGTGAGCCCCAACAGACTCCAACGAAAGTGCTCAGAATCCCCCCTGATGCTTCAAGATCTCTAACGAAGCCAGTATGCGCTACCTGACTCCCGTAGACCAGGGGTGGGGGCGAAAAAAATTCACTGGAAATTCGAAAAATCGTCAATGGGCATAAGCGCGGAAGGCCTTCGGATCAGTTTTGGCACGCGAAACGCCGCCTTGCGATCCGGTGGTGATGGGGGAAATAAAGGTTACCATGTAACTAGAAACCTTATGGATTGGGACGATTGATCCTGCCCAAGGTTGCAGCTCCGTTATTGAAGAATCTGTGTCGTTGTTATTTGCCAAGGGCTAAGCTAACGGGAAATCTGTGGCCTTCACGCCGTCTCTCGGAGTCGTCGACGCCCAGCTTAAAATCTCCGGATTGGGACTACGGGGGTTCATGTCATTCGCACATATGGCAGTGCTGACCGAGAAGGATTGAGGTACCTCATTCAAGAAGGGTTTCAGACAAACCCCTTAGTACTCCCGCATTGGCTGGTGCCGGATTGTGAATAGGCACTCCCTACATTTGGGGTAAAGGTTCGACTAGCTAGGAAGCTGCGTAAGACTTTTATCATGGGACCAGCAACGCCATAGCTTTGAAGCTTATGGAGAAACGGAATGTAGGGAACCCCAGTTAGGGCCTTGATGAAGCCAATAAGCACGACATACTATTTTTGTTCATCTTCTTGCGCCTTCCGCAGGCCATTCACTACGGTTGACATATCACAAGTACGTGCGCTGTACGGAAGAAAACCATGTTGGGAAGGGTGTAAGTGATTGTTCAACCGCGGGTTCTAGATTAAAGAATCTTTCAAAATGCTTTCAAATACTTCGCCTTGGATGCTGATTATACTAAGTGGTCGATAGCTAAAGGGCGGATTACATCTCCCATTTTTAGAGATAGTCGCGACGGCCGCCATCCTCCCGCGTCGGTGCACCGGTGGAAGACGAAAATGTGAGAAGTCATTATGATATCCGCCGTCCCCGTAGGACACGGGAGTAGATTAGGT
Organism: Fasciolopsis buskii; assembly: GCA_008360955.1. Taxonomy (NCBI): domain Eukaryota; kingdom Metazoa; phylum Platyhelminthes; class Trematoda; order Plagiorchiida; family Fasciolidae; genus Fasciolopsis; species Fasciolopsis buskii. The sequence continues at coordinate 32,731 of LUCM01002135.1, read as the reverse complement.
TGAGCTTTAAGAGGCAGTGTAGGTTTAGACTTCGGAAGCCTCGAGAAACTTCGCTCGTAGGAACAACAAACTGACTTGGTGTGGTTGTTACAGGGAGTAGGACAGGGGTAAGAACGTAGTTTTCGGATTGAAGCTAAAAGAATGCGGAAGTTTCTAATGATATTTTTGTCAAGATGAGAGAAGACGCAACGGGACTACTCGAGATATCTTTAGCGGCTAGCGAAGTGGGTAGCATGCACTTAAGGCGCCGCATGCATTGAAAAAATGGTTTGTTACACTGAGCTCGGTTAAAGACGATCTTTGCAAGTTCACTCTGTACTGCCTTATTTTGGACCGACATGATTTGCGGATATTTTGCAAGTTTTCTGTCTTGTGTAAAGCTTTTCTGGTGGTATCTATCAAACGGTTGAGATCTTTTGTCGCGGAGACGCCTGATGCGTCTCGGGAGGCGCTATCCCCCATGGCGTGATGCACTGATTCTGGGGATGAATTGGCTATTCGCTGTGAGAATGAGCTTTTCTGGTTTCTCATCCATGATATCCACGACGAGTCGTGCTCTGTGACATCTAGTTTGGACTGGACTGATAATAGAGTCCAAGTTCGTTTTTTCAAAACCTAGCTATTCCTGACTCTGGGGAGGAGGATGGCCATTTGAGAATGAGGTCAAAACGCAGAGGCTATTTGTCACTCTCCCTTGATGATGGCAGATGCCTGATCAGGTCGACTGTTTAATGTTCGTCGGCAACAGCCGGGTAGAGGACAGAAGAGGATTGCCTTACTCAATATTTGGCTAGACTCTTTGCGTGTTTCATCCAAGAGTTTTATGCGACGGTGCCCACATGGGTTTTCCAAATCCAAGTCCAGCAGCACCAGATCTTGACCAGTCACTGGTGGGTGAGGTGAGGTCGCTTGTAATCAAAATGTGGTCGAAGTCAGTGAGGTTCTTCAGGGAACTCAGAAGAGTTGTGAAATCACTGCTCTGCGACGGGTTTCAGGCTGGAAGACAATAAATAATAATAATGATAACAATAATAATAGTGTGCATATTTCTCGAAATTCAAGAGGCATGCGCTCTACTGAAGTCCAGATGACACTTCTACTTGTAGGCCTTCCTCTAGTCTGCCCGGTACCCCGTCTAAGAAGAACAGGTTCATTTCCAATGTCCACATTTATGGCCCTCCACCACAATCCACTGCCTTCATCTTGCCTCCTATTCAGTGGCACAAAATCGTCTTGAAAGACGAGGAGAAATTCTTTATTACTCGCCAAGATGTTTTCAAGGTGGTTTGGTTGGTGACTCATGGCAGTTTTAACTCCCTGTCACGACGTTTTTTCAAGCCCTTTTCATTGCAGCTTTCCGTTTTCCTAGGTGCGGCCTTTGAAAGCCACAAATTGTACACAATGATCACTTTTTCAGACTTACGCGGAGGAGTATAGAATTGCATCTTTTCTACATCTCCCTTCTGTTTTGTATTCACAAGGTACTGCGGCTGTGTATCACATCTCGTCCCACTTTTATTGCTCTAATTTATATTTCGCTGCATGGCATTTCCGTGCAGCCACTTCAGAAAGTCTGCTTCTCCTTTTGCCCGTCCCAAAATCCCAAATGATGTGCGGTAGGCCAAAATCATCCGCATTCACTGCACTGGCGGGTAGAGTCGCTGCATCCTTCAACGCTTGAAAGGTCTGTTTATGGTATTCATCGATGGAAATCGGGGGGAGATGCACACGGACGAACTAGGCTGTTCTCTTATTTGGCCATGCAAGCATAATGAAGCATATTTGGACATTCCTAATGCACAGTCCAACTCCCGATTTCAGGTGATTTGTACTTTCTCTAACAAGGACGGCCACCCCACATCTTAAGACCTTCCCCGCCTAAATATCATAAATTTTTCTAATACTAGGGTTTATGGTCATGGATGGGTAAGCAAGTTTCGCAGAGCACTTTCAGGCCCGCGCCGTTCCAGTGTCCAGTATGCTTTCGACGGTACTCAATTCGGTTGGACAACCAGCTCTTCCGTGTCCAGTTGATTGGGTCTAACCTGGAGAAACAAAAAAACAATTCACCATCTCACACTGGCAACGGAGATATTACGGGCGGCGAGCGTTCGCAATTCAACTCAAGGATGCAGAAAGGACAGTGAAAAGCCTGCCGTCAGAGCACGCGTTTTTGCCTTACCCGGGGTACTCCGCATTCCATTTGCAGTTCGGCGCCCGTTCAAGGGGAGCCGAGTGCTTGGGCAATCAGCTTCATATGTTTGCGCTCGCGAAAGGAAATAATTGCGACCTAGCCAAAATTTCCCCAAACGTCTACGTTCGTGCGACTACAAGTCCTGCTGAAGATAATCGTCCGCGCCAAAACCCATCAGGCCGCTCGAGGCTTTAACGGTATTCACTGGGTCACCCCGGCATGCACTCTTCCACGAGAAGGTGCCCGGGTCACAGAGACGTCAAAGGTGTGATATCCCACTCCTCCCCTTAGCCCTTTTTCATGACCTATTGGTATCCACGGCACCTGTTCAAGGTAAGCAGCGTCCTTTTAAGGGGCAAAAACAAGCTTGCAAGCAGTACTGTAAATACTTTCTTACTAGTGTGTTGTATAGGGGTATGAACCATTCGGATTTACCGCGGGACAAGGCCAACTTCAGGCTAAGCATTTCACTTGTTGTTCGTTGAATATTCTCAGCACACTGGTTTCTTGATCTCATATAAAACTTAACATTTACCTCTAGATCCTTTAAACTGGTAGCTGCGTTCACAGTAAACAGTCCTTTCTCGTGTGATTCTGCAAAGCTTTCGGTATTTCTGAATAGCATATGCCTTGGCCAAGCTTTAAGGTCATGTCGCACCTGTCTGTTGATGTCTTCGTGCTCACAGACACTACCACGTTGGCATTATTAGCGAATAATGTTGAGATGTAGGATATACCGCTGATAAATTTCGCGAATAATAGTAACCCTAACCCTAAAGGGGCACCGCTCGTAACGTCAAGTTTGGTGAGGCACCCATCTTTTATATTAACGGTAAATGTCCTCTCGGCGAAAATGGCTTCCACCCGACGATATGCCTGCCGTCAGATACCAAATAAAACTTTCCTGATCATGAGCATTTGATAGTTTACTGAACCAAATGCCTTGCTGAAGTAAAGGTAACAAAACGCCCTGCGCAACTTCATCCATTCTTCATTTGGCTTCATGCAAGAAGCTAGGGACTTTGGCGCGAAAAACTTGCTGCTCATGAAGCCTTACCAAGCTAGCCAGAGCAGTCAGTAATCCGTTAAATAGTGGCAGATGTGGACTTAGAGTGAGTTATCCATCATCCTGTACAAAGCGTTAATGAGGCTCTATGAACTGACGTTTTCCATGATGGAGTTTGACCCCCTTTCCAGCGCATCTACAACAGCCGCACCCCTTTAATACCTTGGTATTTCCCGCTGGTTTATACTGCACTGAAATATTTTGCAAACACGGCCGGCATTGTTGATGATGGCCCGCTGCTTGTGTGCAATTAGTGAGAACGCGTCACGGGCAGGATGAAATTCTAAGAAACAAAATCTAAAGCAATACCGACAACAAAGTTCCGTCGAGAAAGCCGCCGAGAGAGCTTTTTCTACATGGAAGCAGGTATTAGAGAAATATCACCAGCTGGCCGTTAGTTGAACTCGATCAAGAAGAGGAAGAAACGTTTGAGTGTTTATAGTGAAAGGTGAGGTAGAATAGAGAAAACCCTGAGACGAAACGGCGCAATACTCAAGTTTAGACGTGAAGAAGGCCCAGCACAATCAAGAAATGATGGATAAGCCAAGAAAAGAAACAGATGGATTAAAGAACGAATTTCTGGGAAACCAATGGGGTTCCAACTAAATTTAAATAACCTAGGATGTGGAAGCCTTAAACGTAACGATTATTAGAGTCTTGGAAAGAAAAGTGCTCAGAGTGAGAGTTTGGTGCTACACTAGCAATGAAGTGGTCGAGATCGATGTTTATGCCTGCAGGGTGAGTTCAGTGGGAAGAAATCGGACAGTGGACATCAAGCTAATCGACCGGACACGTATTTGACACAAATAAACGGCCAAAGATTGCCGAAAGAGAAGAAAAACTGTCAAGGTGGTTTCAAACTATCTGCAGGATATTTACGAAGCTCCGCATATCAAACTACCAAGGATGGTGATTATATTTAAATACAGATAGCGGTAAGCTGTACGGGGAGGTGCGCCAGATAAGAGAAATTTTGTGTGGGAACATTCCTTAAATAAACTAACCAATGATGTTCTCTATGCTGTCATTTTTGTTGTCGCAGATTTGATACTAATCGGCAGTACGGGCAAGGAATATTAGGTGCACGAGCCGTTCCGCAGACAGTGGTAATCGCGGTTTTGCCCAATCGCAAAGATGCGAGTTGAGATTTCCAATGTGATAATCGGCGTAGTTTCGTTTGACCGGGCCAGAAATTGAGCGCCAGTTCCAGTTAATAAGTTCCTAGCAGGAATGACAGAACAGCAGATTTGGAATTACCATTACGAGGACGGAACCGGTTAAAGCGCGTCTTCTCCGGCAGCGAGATCTGAAACGCAAAAGAGAGAAGTAGTCCGGCTTCTGCGCCAGCTTGAGGTTGTGGCGATTATCGGATCGCGACAAAATACCTGCAACATAGTGCATCGGGTCCGTAAAATGTGGCAACGAGAATCGAGCTACGGTAGCAGTTTTAAGAGTAGTTGAAGGTTTGGGGCTATTAAAACGACCTGTTCAGCCATGCGAAGCCGGTAGATAGGATAAGATGACATGAGGAGCACGTAGTACACAGAGTGAAGGTGTATAAAATCACGGAATGTGATGACAGCATGGATCCGTCAAGAAGTGCATCGATAGTTTCTTCAGCGCACATTGTGAAAAGCTCGGATTAGTTACCTAAACCACTTCTGAAGGGGCTGCATCACTACAGGGGAGGTCAAAGAATGCATTGGTTTGGACGCGCGAGAAAGTGAGGAAAAATGAGGTGAGGCCGAATTCAAAATGATGATCTCATGAACCAGGATTCTAATCCATGTTCGTAAGCCTCGTCCAGTCCAATGTAAGCAAGTGCCGGGTTAATTAAGAGCGGGACATCCGGCAACGTTTTCAGCTGTGCTTTGGACGGGAATAAATTTGGACACGATCTCAGGGAACTGGATAGATTGTTCCACAGTTTGGAGTAGGCAACTGTGAAGAATTATGTTTCGATCGACAGTCGAGTTATGGGTAGATTTAACGAGTAGTACCTAATACGAAGTGGACATGGGGGACAACCAGCGTCGTGTAGGGCCTTTGTAGTAGAGTGGACATTATAACGGCAAAGAGTAAAGAGAACTGCAATGTTTATTTGAACTCTACAGAGCCACAATGGTTCAAGTTCAAGTAGTTCGCATCTGGCCCTGTAGTTAAGAATAGATGAAGGACCTAGGGGATTTTCAGTGAACGCCCGCTGCAGGTTCTCGATTGCATTTCCATCTAATTTACGCATATGCATGAAGATAGCCGGGTAGTGCTCGAGGAGGGACCTAGCATAGGACTTGAAGGTGATAATTCTGCAGTCTTGAGTGCAGAATGCCCTTAAGGTCATTGAAGCGGCCCTTTTAGCTACAGCGGTCTGGCGGTGGGATTGCTCATGGAAGTTGAAAGAGCAGGGTTACTGTAACCCTTAGTCCTTAACCGTGTGTGATACAGGAATTGACATGCCAATTATGGAGAGGGCACATGGCATTTATATGTTACTGGAGAACCCTTGTCAACAGAGAATTTCATAAGCCAATTAGGATACCAGTTATCAAGAAACTCTAGGTCTTCATTGATAAGCACAAGAGTGGAGCCGAATGAAGCAGCCTCAAATTAATAGACTACTTTCATGTCACCAGTAAGCAGAAATGGTGTGCCACGACGAATGAATTCAAAGATACCATTATTGTATAACGGAAATAGGTGAGGACCAATGACGCTACCCTGAATGGCCCCACTGGTAATAGCACAGGGCTGGGAAAAACAACCGTTAATATTGACTATCTGAAAGCGATCGGAAAAGTTGGATAATGGCCAAGATAAGAGGGATTTCCCATTCCATAAGTCCCAACGATCGGCAGGAGTCGGGATTGGGAAACGCGGTCAAACGCTTTTGACATGCCTGGAAGGATTATGAGCATCGACCGGTGGGAATCGGTACTCTGGGCAACCAGGTTCAAGAAGTCAAACCGACAAGTGAGGCAATATCGGCCCCTCAAGAAGCAGTGTCAGAAGGGTTGATAAAATTGTGAGTGTTAAGGAAGGTAACCTTTAACAGTCCTTTCCATAAGCTTAGATAGAATTGGAGTGTGGTAAATGGGGCAACATTTTTTAGGTTCATGCATAGAACACTTTTGGGGTGTGGAACAATAAAGGAGACTACCCATGAAGACCGAAAAGTAGCAGCAGACATGGAGAGTGAGAACAGATTTAGAATGAGCAGCGGTGCGAAATGAGACTGGCGGGATGCCATCAGTGCCCGGCCTGTGGGCTGGTCGGCATACTTCATGACTGTCATCATGCCAAAGTCCAGTGAAATGGCGGATAATCTAACCGAAGTTAGCATGGGGTGGATTTTGGAATGTGGCCGATTGTCATTGTTGAGTGTAAAAAAATATATTGAATGCTCCTGCGATGTCTCCAAGGGATACCAAGCGTAAGCTGGTGAATATGATGAAGTTCGGAATAGCTGACGATTTGGGCTGCGAGCGAGCTCTGAAAATATGGAAGACCTCGGAACTGGGTTAAGCGACCCAAGAGCTAGCATTTCCTGTCTTTTTAACCCTAGTTTGGACTCGCTAAGAAAATCTTGTTGCAATCGGTTAACTTCCATGAAGAGCAAGAAGTCTTCCGCTTTATTAAGGATTTCTTGAGCATCCATAATTTTCATCTGGAGCTGGCAAACCCTACTAGGCTTCTTGGGTTTATGTTGAGTGATTTGAGTGGACAGACGATTACCAGTAAAAACGAGTTTTGCGTAAAGGTCGTCTGCCGCACTCTGCGGGTTAGGCGATTAAAGAAGCTGGACCAAGCAAGAGTTCGCAGAGCGTCAGGGACTTCGTCTCAACGAGTCGGCATATAGGAGGAGGCAGTATGGTGGGTACACATGGGTGAGGAAGGTTTGTTACGGAGAGGGAGGCTACGCATGGTCAACTTTTGGTGGAGCCCTTGGGCGTAGTCACATGTAGAGCCTACCCCTCAGCAAGTGTTTCAGAAACCAAGACGAATAGAGTAGGTGGAGCGGATAAAGAGGACCAACAAATTTTATGGGCATTGAAGTCACATAAAATTATCTTACGGCCGAAGGGGGTACGAGAAAGGTGAACGATGGCTTGGGTGAGACGAGAAATATCAGAACTAATCGAATTTGATGGTCGGTACACACATCCTATGTGGATTGGGAGCTCAGGCAGTTGTATCGAAAACCACAGAGTGTACGGGATAAAATCAAGAAGTGGGTGATGGATAACAGAAGCTTTGCGTGGCTGCTTCACGTAGGCTAGGCAACCGCCCCCTATTCCTTTACGATTTGATCTATTTGTTTGATAAGGCGTGTAACCCGCCAACGAAAACGATGAAGTGCAGCTGTGGTCTGTCAGCCAATTCTCTGTTATTGATATAATATCGTAAGAGTTTGTGGCTGCCAACGGTCATGGCGCCCTTACTTTATGGGTTAGTGAACGGGAGTTCAGGGGGAGTGGGGAAAATTCACTGAGACATTGAACTCCACGTGATATCCCAGAGGTGGGTTCGGTGGGGTCAAATAAACAACGGATACATTAGGGGTTTGAATAGCGCATGGCTGTGATAAGGGAGTAAGTTCAGTAGAGTTAGGTATGCTGACCGGCGAGGGACTGTCCCTGTTAAGGGATTCGTGGACTGCGGACCAAGGTGATATGAGAAGTTTGGTGGTTAATGAGCGGGTTATCAGAAGATGCCGGTGTGGGGGATATGGTATCAGCGGGGTTTGGAAAATATTGTGTGGCCGAATTGTGCCCTGTTACGGTGGCACTGGTAGTCTAGGAGGATAATGTTAAGGGCCTTTGGAAAACGCCAGAGTAAAAGCCGGTTAGCAAGTATGTGCTAGTTACAACAGTGCCACCATTTTCAGGAAATGGACCTAATATTCAAATACATAAGGACCACAGCATTTACCTTGTTCTTCTGGTTGTTGTAATGATGTTGTCGTTTCTTCCGAATATTAGCATTCGGGCATGTCATGGATAACCAGTTATTCGGCGTTGTGGTTTGATTACTCCGCACGGCGAAAATGATCCATAGTCGTTCGTGCACCCGCCCTCAGGTACCTAACGTGCAACGTTCGTGCGGGATCTGATACGTGAAGTTGAAAATGTAGTCCTGTTTGAGTGACAACTTCTGAGTTTGATGATAAAATAAAAGGATGTCGAGAAAAAGACAGACTAAAGGATTTTCCGACTTAAGTTTTAAGATGTAGGTGGAAACATGTGGAGGATTTGCGGGAAAACTGATGTCTGCAGATGTCCGATGAGAGCTGCCAATTCAGAAGCTTGGATTCTGCCTAGATTGTCCTATGAGAGCGATGGGGGGTAGTAAATTGTGGCGACGAATGGTCGGTTGAGGAGAAAAGACCTGCGTCGATGCCCTGAGTAAACTATTTGGGGGCTAAACGGTGGTGCTCACGGCAAAGGGAGGGAGATTTAGTGCAATGCACTAATCTGAGTGTCTGCAATAGGATATTGTTGATGCGCTAGCCGTTACAACGCCAACGTAGTTTCAGATTATATAAGCTAACCGGAAGATTATATTTTCTTTGCTAACCAAGCTTTGGTAGCCAGTTCGAATCAACTGAGTCTATTGGTTACCACGGTAACCTTGTTCTAGTAGTGGCTAGCCAATAAAGAAATTGGGAGAAAAAAGAATGCAAGGGTCACTGAAGATTAGTGTGCTTGAATCCGGGAAAGTATGAACTGCGCCTTTCACAAAGTATTTCAGTTATTATCTAACCTAAGCCGCATTGAAACCGAGAAAATCAGTGCTTGGTACTTTAGGGGTACCGAAGTATCAGGTAGCACCGGGTTGTGCATTAAGGCGTGGTCTGTGAAAAAGAGTGGACAGTTTCAAATGTAGGCCTCGGTGAAGGGATTACTTGTAATACTCAGTGCCACCAGGACGGAGTCCGACTGGGGGCAGTCCATGGGCAGCTATCTGGGGATATCCCGAAAACAGGACCGCTCACAGGCAATCATGGAGCTAAATTTCCCTATGTTTGCCGTGTCCTCCACCGTGCCGCAAGTGTTCAAGGTTTGCACTAGTGCATTGCTGGTGACACTTTGACAGAAGAAGAAAAAGTGAGAAACAAACTTAGTCAGCCCTCTTTCTTCCATCGTAGTCCTACGTGTATGTAATCAGGTTCATATCTGCATGGGGTTTAGCCCCCTTTTTAACCGCTGCTGCAAGTGATGTGACACTTAAATGAGGAGTGACGGTGATAGAAACGAAATTGAGTGCAGTAAAACACCTAAATTGTAAGACCCTATTAATGCCGACAGATGGAAGGCGAGTTCTGAAGTAGAATGCAGCTGCTGTTAAAGACCAGCTGGAATAAATGGTATAAAAAGGCCGGGCAAAAACGGAATGCCAAGGAAAATAGGCATGTGCGGAAGCTGGGTAAGTGCGGGGATGGAAAATGATCAAACGCAAATTTATGGGTGGTAGTAATGGTCTGGGAAAAATAAGAGGGTGGTTTGAAGGAGGGTTAAGGAATTGAAGCTGGATGGATAGCTCCGTTGAGGTTAAACAGGACATAAGAGGGTTGGCAAACATTAACCGGGTAGGTCACTTGGGGCGTGGTAAAAGCGGCGCACTGACGCCTAGGCTCCTAAGGCGGAACGAGAGCAGGCCTCTGGCATCAGGTGGTTGGTAATGGTAAAACAAAATCAGGGGGCCCGGACTAAAGAGAACAAAAGGCAGTGTTTGGGTTTTGCTGCTACGTGCTGAGAGGCAAACATTCGTGCAACCAGGGTAGAAAACGAGGAAACATGGTCGCGCATAATGTCATTTTTAATTTCTAGATAATAGCAGATGCAGTTAACTGAGCCTCAAACCTGAGCGTAGACATCAAATGGACCACGCAAATCTAGCGCAGGAACCTCATACTTACCTCGTAAAAGGAAATAAGCCACTGTTTTAAAATGTTTGCGTTTCATAGCACAGGTTAGGAATGTTTTTCAATATTTTCCTTACGCTAGGATTAGCGTTAAGAGAGCAAACGTTTCGTCACCAACTGAATTGACATCACCAGTAAAAAACAATCAGAACCACGTTTTATTTTATTTTTGGTAATGACTATTGCAGAAAGTCACTGATTTTAGCAACGCTACTAGTCCCATCGGTGCAACCATTTTCAGTAATGTACTTGTGAGACCCTTCCTAACTGGAAATGTTGTTGGATATTGTGGTCTTGAAGAGCTTCCGATTAATTCAAGCTCCAAACGTTTGGCATCTAATACCTTTACATTTTTCCCTTTAGTGGATTGCGTTTCTAGTCCAGTATACATGAATTTTGGTGAAAGTTGTCTACGAGTGCCGAAATTCCGGAAGTTCTCTAATTATCCTGTTTTCGCTTGGTCCACAACGTAGACCTTAGCCAGACTGAGTATATTTCTTTCTGGATCACCCCAAATGGATATTATTGAAAGAGAATTATGTCATCTATTAGCAAATTTATGTTCATTTATTCCGGTAGCAAGTTTTATTCCGGTTCCAGCGGTCTAAAATTTGTCGCAGCCCCGGTATTTGACCTTGCAAATGAAAAATTTTCCCCTTTTCCTTCTTTGAACTGTACCTTAGTTTTGAAAGGAGTCACTTCTTAGCTCTGGTGCGCTTGTGGAGAATTTGTTGCAGTGTAAATGGAACGGTCTTTTAGTTAATTTGGATACATTTTTTATGTGGGGAGGCACCATTTTGTGGATTCAGCCTATTCATTTGTGTTCTTGTTCAGGCCGTTTACCATTGTGCTTATAAAGCTTCTATGGTAGCTTTTTCCTTGAAACGTCTTGAAAAAGTGATTGCCGCCCACATTTTGCAGCTACCCTGAGCTGTGATTTTTTATCTCCTCCCATGGAGATGAACGAAGGTGTTCTCACCCGAAGTAAAACGTAACCTTCCTTAAAAAGTAGGGTAATGATCCCAGATGTGCGCCTTACTTTGTGACAACTCGGATTTCATGAATACGAACCTAAGTATGCAAACAAAAGCATTCGCCGAAAGGCGTCAGAAAGTTGAGGTTCATGTAAAGACCTTTGAAGAATTAGAAGGGAAATTCCTTGAAAATTCTTGTAGAAGCTGTAGGGTGACCGGATGGAAGAGGTCCGCCTCGACAGAAACGAGCAGAAACACTTAACTTCAAGATAAATGGTGGGAAAACAGAAGGTTCTTTCTGGTTGCAGCCGGCCGGAGTTTTCAGGAAAAGCGGAAGTAAAAATACTTGCTAGCGACGATCACCATTCTCGAGGGGATACAGGGACGAAGAGCAAGATGTTAGGATGAAGGTGGAAGTGGATATAAGGAAATGATGACTGAGTAGGTAAACCACGCTTACGACGGGTATGTGGGATTTTTCTTGCAATGTAGGACAGACTGAACCGTGTACTTAATATATTCGTAATACCTAGAGGTTTATTTACATCCCCGCCTCCGGTAGGTTATGTTCTTTTGCCCATTTTAGAATAAATCCCCGTAACCCGGAGGTGTTCCTAAGCAAATTACCGTCATCAGCCCTATGTTCCACTTAATTGTTTGCGGATCTTCTTGTCCATGATCATTTTGTTAAATATGACACCGACTAGATCACGTCACTTAATACTTTCACCTATCTGGTTATAGACCAGCCTACCCATGTTGATATTTACGACGCATCAGAAAAACGAATGCAGAGCTGATATAGATTTCACCACTACCGGTCAATAATCCCAGACTGTGCCCTATTCATTGCTGGCGGAAAGTAGCGTCACGAGTCTATTGATCAAATGCCATTCACGCCAGGCATAGAATAAGTAAACTGTCACTGATTTCTTTTGGGGTCGTTAACAAAAGCGACCATTATGAATGGCTGAAAACACCGCAGATTCCAGTACGGCATGAACGGCTTGCGCAGCTTAACTTCCCAAACCTTGCTGCTGGTAAAGTTCACACCACAAATGGGAAACTTTAAATAGTAGCGGACGTTCATTGCAAGTTTTATTAAAAGCTACTTTTACTTAAACCAAAGCTCTTCATAAATGTTTTGCCTCGCACTCTAGTTTGATACAAGCTGCTTATGCATGCTATCGGTATTCTCGCGGTTTTTATGATCACTCTGCGTTTAGTGACTAATAAATCTTTGAACTTGAAGTTGCCTGGAGCGATTTTTTTGTCAGCTTTGGCTTCTTTTTCTCGCAGCCTTAAGCTGCTGTTCAGGATAAAAACCCAAGCCCATTTCTTCGCATCTCTCATGACGTTCCGCCTGATTTTGACAACAAATTTGCCTGATTATCATAATTTCATTGCTTTTCTTTGCTGAAACTAGCCCTCCATGCTCTTTGCTTAACCAGGTTTCAGGAAGTTTAGCACAACGGAAGTTCCTACTGGCAATAAAAACATCGGGCATCATAGGAATATCAGTAGTAATATTTTAATTCCTGGACAGTGCCAAGACCTGCAATGCGAATGATCATGACGTGCCACTAGAGTAACAAAATAAACAGCGCTAACGACCAATAGTTGGGGTCCTATAAGATAACCAATAATATACACGCCAGGTCACGTATGTACGGTGAGGGCACGAATGGCACCAAATTACCACGGGGGAATTTGAGTCCGGTGGTGACATCTAGGAATTACAGCCTAATGCTTTGTTTGCTCACGTCGTAGGCCGCAAAGTGCATGTACCAGACAGAGATGGATTGATAGCGGTAATAGAAAACTCTCAAGGTAGTGAGATTCCTGATTTTAAGGGATTAACACGAATCGGTACTGGTGAAATGGACAACGCGTGACAACAAAAGAGGAAATAAACCGAGGGGCGGGAAGTCAGAGGCAGGTTCTAACAGAATACATAGTCCGGCGAGCAGTATATTGAAGGGGCACTAGCAGCACAAAAGGCCGAATATTGGAAGTATATTTAGTTGGAAAGGTAGAGGCGGTGACAAGGGATAGAAAATATATGATCGTATGTCCGACACATGAGGTTCGTTTTGTGCAATTTTGATTTCGTGAATTTCAGCTACGTTCAACGGTAGAGATGATGTTGGAAAAAGAAAGAGGGGTACCGGGCTCAAAGGAGGCAATGTCTGGTGGAGCCCTTTGAAGAATAGTTGCCAGAAGCAATAGTCTGCTGCCGAATTTGGTAGACTAGAATAAAGGTTCATGAGAAATGACGGTCCTCAATAATTTCCATGAAGAACGTTAAGGTGCATGTGGAACGTCANCGAGGAATGAGGTTAGAGGTGAATAGTCAAAAAAATTTAGGAAATATTTCGACGAGGAAAACGGTTCCAATTATGCTAAAAGTACTACTTTAACACTAATAACTCTAAATTGCAAAAGAAAACAGCGAGAACAACTCACAGCGAGGAACGGTGTACCGCAGTTCATAAATTTCAGAAAATGGAAAGTTGCAATCGGCCTGGCCAGTATAATTCTGCCTAATCAAGCCTGTGCGGGAAGCTGAAATGTTTGAAGTGAGAAGAATATCGGAATTAGAACCGAAAAAGACCGGAAGGCAGCACTAATTTAGGGAGTTTACCTGTGTCTTTTAATTGATCCATTTGCGAAGCCACGAAATGATTCGCTTGCTTGGATATCTCTGTTGGTAGTCACGGGAACCATGAGCGTGTCGATATATAATCATTATGCGTCTAAGGGTACGAATTAAGGCAGGCGTCAGAGGGAAGATAAGATAACCTGGGAATAAAAAGTGCATGAACACGCTCAGTAAGCTGCAACCCTTCTTCTGGCAGGCTATCACTTGAATAGAGAGTTTAGGCAGGTTTTGGGTGGCTCCCTATAATAAGGGAAATCCGCTCGGCAACGGAGTTTAGCCTATTCTAGCCACCGCCATCATTTTGGGAACTTTGTTACGAATCAAACCCCGGTTTATCGAAGAAGCATGTTGATCATCCGAAAACCCCGCGAAATCTCCTCCTGGCGCTCCTAATTTTTGCACAGTGCATTGCTTTCACAGCTGTTTGGAAGTGAGCCGTTTTGAGCATTTTCAACGTCATCCACCTACAACTTGTAGCTGCATGCTGGAAATATTCTCCTGAGTGGCATGTTCGTTTCTGTCTTCTTTTTCGCTCCTGTCAACACATGACGAGTCGCCATAGTGTTTCAGTTAAAACGTTTCTTCTGCTTCCTCGGTTTTGCAATATCTACAGGTTTCTTGAGACGATTAACTGTCAATCAAGCGCTATTTGCTGAGTCCTTTATCCACGGATTCCTACTATGGATGTTGTATGTATTAGAAAGCATGATACCGGTTTTCTTCTTTCCATTGGTTTTCTTTAAGTGGATAGTTTTAACAACCCTAGGTGGATGAGACAGTCTTACCCGTATAGAAATCCAGCCCAGAAAGTCGTGACGGTATCTAACTTCCGTGAATCCTCCAAACAGTTGAAGGTTACACTAATTGTTACATGAAATTGTCTTGTAGCATTTACATCATTTTCCACATCGAAAGTTTTCAGAGATCTTGTTTTTGACAGTGTTTCCATTTTGAATTGCTTTTCCATAATTTCTCGGCCTGTGTGAGTCATTCGGTTTATGAAAGTGGTTTCTACTCAATCAGGTGAGGGCAATTCTAATGAGACGGTGGAGATCGTGGTAGATTAGCTATTCCAGATTGTCAGTTTCTATGCCTTATTTGCTGTATTTTTCCGGTACGCTTTTCCTTGGGGTTATAAGGTTTCCACTTAGTGGTAATGGGCATTGCATCTGCGAGATTGGCTGCGGGTGACAAATGGTTTGTGGCTGCAGCTCTGCGAGTTATTGGTCCAAGGATCGCCGTTTAAGCTGCATCCACCCCGCGGGATAACCATATTTGCACAGGTCCACCGTTTGCAAATAACCGCTTTCCACTCAATGATGATATTAAGCAGAATAACTGTAGGTTTAATACCAGTAACCCGCACCCAGATCCCAAGGGGTTCCTCCAGCTTCATCATTTGTTAATCTCTTCAGGTGGGCGAGACCTGGACTTCATTATTTTGGCTATCCGCCAGCGCGACGTTATATTTTTTGGCAGCCTTAATGCCAGGTGGAATAAGTAATTTTGTTTGCTCCGATACCACGCAAACAAGAGGGCTGATATTCACGATTGCCTCCAGTAGCCCTTCAGAAAGAGAATAAAAGAGCAAGAGAAGCGCTAGAAGCGCCATTTCGTCCGAAGGAATTACTTGTGAAAGTGGATTCAAGTGAATTGACCAAGCCGGATTCCAAAGATTAAACTAAGGAGTAAGATATTGTGTCCTAACTTAGTCAGCTGCAGGGATTTCCTTGGGCACCTGGGGAATACTGATGACCTACACTCCGCTACTAATATACAAAATGTATTTTGGAAGTTTTCCGGTATAGCCTCTGTAAAAAAACTTAAGAGATAGCAAGAGATATTGGACGGCTGTCGGGACCCAAGATTCATTGACCTACGTCAGTCCGTCCGATGACAATAAATAGCTCAGCTTTCCTTTTCAAAATCAGGAGATCCATGACTGCGAGTTCCCTGGGTGATGTTTCCTCAAACAGGAGAATGCATGCTTTGAATTCTAGAGCCAGTGTGTCGCGTGGACGTTAACAAAAGCTCATGATTTGCTCTAAATTCTTGAATTTGCCAGCCAACGCTGCTGTGCATGCTAAATGTGCACTTTACCCACAAAGAGACCTGAATAACTCCCATACACTCAATCCTTCAGAGCACGCAATCATGCAAATTGCTGAGGGTATCAAATCATTTCGACTTGGTACTTTTGGTAATAATAGGTAAACCGAAGCAATTTACATGAATTTTGGCCCATTCAGGAATGTTACTACAAACTTTACGAGGCATGAGGTGGCATACCAGACTGACAACCGAAAAGGCTTATGGCGCACTTGCCAAGCAGTTAAAAGATTCTTGAACAAAACTGAATTATATCTAGTGCTGTATAGTACTACAATTTATACTTCTGTGCTTTCGACTGGCAAGAGAAAATTTGTTGTTCTCCTAGAATATTGTTATTGGCAACGGCAGTACATTAGATGATTACTTCAGGAGCTTATTCTTTATTTCCCCTTAAAAGCTGCTTCCCTTATCTAATCACATATACATAGAAAAGTTGTTAAAGCAAACTGCCGGTCGTTTGACATTTAAATTTGTGGATTTATCTTTCTAAAGGGTTTTCCACCAATCACCCGCTTAAATCATCTTAAAAGACATGGCAGTGAATTATTGATTCTACCGTAGCTTTTAAAGTGGACGAGGCATATATCTCCAAGTCTGGGATCTATCTGGTTAGTTTATATTTCTAGTAAATATCGAAGCTTGACAACCCCTCTAATGGCAGCTTATCTTGCTCGTGAGCGCATGAGATGCAAGCAAAGCTGTATCTAGCTTCTCAACTTGTGTTCTTCTTTAAGTCTCTGATTGCGTGGTCTAGGACAGAACAAATTAAAGTTTTATTGATAAATCTTATCTTTAGGTTATAGAGGCTTGTTGAATTCGGCATAACAAATCCAGACTAACATCTTGGAGCTTCTCTAACGTGGACTGGAGGAGGCCCAAGTGGGAAGGAGCTACTACACGGTGTAGTTAGTGTAGGACATAATGCACAAAAGTGTTCCTGAAGCAGTCGCTGCAACGCCTAAATCACATTTTTCTGGCAAATACTACCTGAACACCACAAACGTGCGAGGATTAGCGTTTAGCTTCAATTGCTTTCTTGCACATTAAAGAGAGCCTTCAGGTTAGCAAACTGAACTGACAGAGCTGAGATGCAGGTGGGCATCAAAATGGGTGAGCGGAGAATACAGTAAACTTCAAGTAACCTTAGGTAAAAGTAAAGTGCATAGTTAGATTCGTTGAAATAAGGCATGTCACCAGATCTAAAACACTTTCATTATCATAAGTGAATGAAAAAATGTTTCAACGTATTCTTGTGTATAAAGGAAGGAGATTAATGCGAGAGGAGTTGATCATGAGGAAGCATGCCATATGACGTCTCTCTTCTATTAGAAACTGCACAGCGGATAGAGCTGGGGGCAGATATCAAGAGTCTGATGTCGGCATGCCGATGCTTACCATAAATATACACAGACCACACATGTCCGA